>KQ464093.1:5190-463598 GCA_001304625.1 Trametes sp. AH28-2
TACAAGAGTGGGGACAGAGATTAACGAGATATCTGAACTGAGGTAGCCGTGCTACAACGTCCGAGACTATATACTATGAGCGGAGTCCGAAAGGGGAATACGGGAATACGAGACCGTGGAGTAAGTACTGCGGCTGATAAAGCCTGGAGTAATGACGAGGTTAATGACGCGGTATAATGGATGAAGACTAGCCCGGAGTTGTGCGTCTACCGGAGTCCGACAGGAGTCCGGAAGGAGTCCGGAAGGAGTCCGGACCGGAGTTTGGCACTTGGGCGCACGACACCTAACATGCACCAGCACCAGCATCCTCGCACGTGCAGCCTCCCAGGCCCGCGCCCGAGTGTGACACGGTACGGTCGGCCGCCCCCCTCTTCCTTCTCCCACTCATCTGCAGGCATGCAACAGGACTCGTGTCGATACACGAACGCCTCCGTCTGAACTCCGACGTTTGACGGCGGCACGACCGCAGGCAACGATGAAACCTGACCGCGGGTGCACGATGCACCTCAATAAATCGCCAACGCGGCGTCGAAGGGCCGTTACCCTGTCTGCGACCAAGGATGCCCGCCTCCCGGGCCCACGTCGGGGCTACCCCGTGCACGGTGACCACACGCGGTTGGTAGAGCCGTTCTGTAGTCTATCGAAGGCCGCCTCCAAGTTCTCCTTTGGCGCCCGTGGAGCAGTCGTTGACGAGAAAATCGCGCGCTATTGGGTACGTTCCTGCCGTTCAGTACCTCCACAGGGTCGGCGCTCATACTGCCCTGCTTTCTCCCTATGTTGTACGCCAGAGTCGTTTTGCTCCGCTGCCAGGGTGCGCGCGAAGAAAGATAGAATGAATAAGCTCGTCGTGCGATAGTCCCCAACGTTGACACCGAACCCTTTTTGCCGTCTCTATATAGCGCACCGGCGACATCCGGGTCCTTCTGGCCACGAATACGACGTTAGAGGCCCCAGATAGACGTAGGTGAGCGAGCCTAGGCTCATCATACCCACGCCAGCTCCCGTCCGAAGCCATCTCACACCCCCACAGGTCGGCCGGACGGGTTCTCACGACTCCCGCGGGAGAAACAGTCCTCCAAACAACCCGCGCGCCTCTCATGCTCATTACAGACGAACTCCCGTACATCCGTACCTCCGCCATCCTGTTCTCCCTGAAGCTTCGCGCCAGGTCCCAGACTCACGGAGGGCGGGTATGATACAGCACCGTTGATACAGCTGTACTTCCCAAAACGAAGTATCATACAGGCGTGTGTACTTTCGTCTTCACTCTGTTTCCCGCGGTTTCCCATAGCACGGTTCCTGACCTATCATTGGGACAGGTTGCGTCAAGCACCCCGCCACACCTGCTTCCCATCGGCTCGAGAGATGGAGCGGGCATATAATACCGCCACGCCTCCCCGTACGTGCCCAGCAGCGTACTCGCACCTCAGCACTCTACACCACAACCATCCACACTCTACCCGACCTCCATGCCAGGCGAACCCGTCTCGTCCACCACCCCCCGGTTCCGCATCGCAATCGTGTACGTCTCCTTCCTAACACCACCATCCTCGCAGATCTGACCATCCCACAGCGGCGGCGGCATCGCAGGCCTCACTCTCGCCGTCGCGCTCGGGCACTTCGCGAAGACGCAGGGAAACTCCGCGCCGCCCGACGTGCACATCTACGAGGCCGGCCCCGAGATCACGACCGTCGGCGCGGGCATCTCCGTCTGGCCGCGGACGTGGGCCGTTATGCGTGCGCTCGGGCTGTACGAGGACCTCGCGCGGGCATCGGTGCAGCCGCTCAAAAGCGGGGAGAGCCGCGAGGATGAGTTCAGTGAGTCCTGTGCAGAGAAAAACAGGGGTCGTACCTGACGAGGGGTGGTACGGGCTTTAACCAGGACCCGCGTTCGTCTTTCGGAAGTCGGACCAACCACGCGAGGGGTACGAGTTCGGAAGGGTGATGGTTCCCAGTACGTCTCTCCCTACCTCGTCATCCAAAAACCCATGCTATAACCACGCTCTTCCCCGACTATCTAGACGGCTCCACCACGATGCACCGCGCCGACATGGTCGACGTCCTCGTCAAGCACCTCCCTCCCTCCTGCGCGATCCACACCTCCAAGCGCCTCCTCTCCTACACCGCCACGCCGACCGACGCGAGCGGCACGCCCGTCTACACGCTCTTCTTCGCCGACGGCAGCACCGCGGAGGCGGACGTCGTCGTCGGCGCGGACGGCATCAAGTCCAAGGTGCGCGCCGCGATGTACGACGCCGCGCACGCGCGGGACTGCGCGAAGGGCGTGAAGCGGGAGGACTGCGCGCGGTGCAGGCGCGCGACGCCGAAGTGGACGGGCACGGTCGCGTACCGGTACTTGATCCCCGCGGAACGCATGCGCGAGGTCAACCCTGAGCACCATGCGCTGAAGGTGACCGCGCCTATGAGTGTGAGTGTGCATCTTTCCATGATCCTCAGTACGATGTTGACAGACTCTCAGTACTCGGGGAAGGGAAAGGTGCGTATACTCTGAGTCACTCCCTCGCCGCTCGTCTTTACACCCGAAGTGTACAGCACATCATCACGTACCCGATCTCACACGGCAAGTACCTCAACTGGATCGGCTTCGTCACCATCCCCGGCGGCGAAGGCACCACATACCCCCACAAATGGGTCATCGACGCGCCGCAAGAGGAGGTCGGCGCGCACTTCGGCGGCTGGGAGCCCGAGGTCGAGGAGATGCTCCAGGTGCGCCCACCACCGCACTCTCCGCATCGGTGTATGCCTGATAGTGACACCACATGTAGCTCGTCGAGAAGCCCACTCTATGGGCAGTCCATGTCGTCGAGAACTTGCCCTTCTGCGTCGACGGCGGTGTCGCACTCCTGGGCGACGCCGTGCACGCCATGACGACCCACTTCGGCGCTGGGGGCGGCCAGGCGATCGAGGTACGTCCGCCCCATCTTCGTCTCCGTCTCCAGCTGCACCAGCGCCCTTACCAGCAGTCTGACCCACACAGGACGCGTACATCCTCGGCCGCCTCCTCGCGGACCCGCGCACGACCCGTGCCCTCGTCCCGCAAGCGTTCCAGATCTACCAAGCCGTCCGGCTCCCATTCGCGCGCACCGTCGTCGACAACGCGCACAAAGCCGGACTCATGTACGAGTTCAACTGGCCCGGGCTGTACAGCGGCGCGCTGGTCGACTTGGAGGGCAAGAGCGAAAGCGTGGACTCCGCGGACGCGATGGCGGAGGAGAGGACGCAGCTCGGGGCGCTGGGGGCGGCGATACAGGAGATATGGCAGTGGCAGTGGAAGGAGCGGGTCGAGGAGCAGTGGGCGGAGGTGGACAGGCGGTACGAGCAGCTCACGCGGGCTGCGCGGGAGGCCCCCGCTGCGGTCGGCGCACAGGCACAGGAGAGCGAGTCGAAAGAGGCGTGGTTGCGTCCGAGCAGGTGTGTTATCCTGTGAAAGGCGTCGATACCGTATGTGCGACAGTGTGCATAATGTTGGCATGCAATCCTATGTTCTTTCGGACTCGCGAGAATGAGAAGAGAACATCACATATGATGATACAACGGTGCCAGTGGGCGGTACGTATAGATTCAAGACGGGCTAAAAGAGTCACATATCACTCGACGGTCGAAAACTTGTACGTCGTCTCCCAGTGGAAGTCCTTCCCAGGATAATCTGCAATCACACCGTCAGCGTCAGCCACTGCCTAGGAACTGTGCAGAGAAAACGGCGCGACATACAGATCTGGTCGACATGCCACTCCGGCGTGTTGATCGCGTCGATGTACCCCTCCTGCTCGATCGCGACCGCCGTCCACTTCGTGTAGTTCAGGCTCGGGCCGCCGTGCACCTTCTTGCGCGGCGTGTCGAGCCAGAACGCAGTGTACACTTGCACCGCGGGGTTGTTCGTCGTCACATCGAGTCTGTGAATCGTGTGAGGAACAAGTTAGGAAAGCGAGGTGGACGGCGAACAGACCTGATGCCGGATATGTCGCTCCAGAGAGTCAACCCGGGCTTCTCCTCCTCGGACTTGTCGTATATCCAGCAATTGTCATATCCCTGGCATCCTATCCACACCGAGTCAGCCTCGCGAGCACTGGCAGCCTAGACGAGATCGGACCGTCGTACCTGCTCCGCACAAGTCGACAGTCTCGTTCCAGCGCGCGCCGATCGCCTGGGTCGTGCGGAAGTCAAACGGGGTCTTCTCGACGTCGATGAACTGCCCTGTCGGGATGGCGTCGCCGTCTACGGCAACCACGCGGGACGCGTCGACGTGCAGCTTGTGTCCGAGGACGTCTTCGCTGCCCTGGAACGCGTCGAGGTTCCTGTATGTATCGTCAGATTTATGCGCGTTCTCAGCAGCCAGATTTGGGCATACCAGTAGACGTGCTGCGTGAGCATGATCGGCGTCTTCTCCGACGCGGTCGCGTGGATGGTCGTGCGCAGGATTCCGCCGTTCTCTACGGAGTGCGTCGCCTGTCATAACGTCCGTCAGAATCAACGATCTCAGGGCAGCAAAAGCTGCGTGATGCTCACAAAGGCCCGCACGGTCCCCGGGAAGCCTTCATCCGCCTCGTCGAGATGGAAGTACGTGACGCTCGTCTTCGACCTCTCGACAATCGTCCAGTTGCGCCGATCCCAGCCATGGATACCGCCGTGAAGCGTGTCCTGGCCTGCAAGTGTGCGTCTGGTCGTAAGCGTGCATTCGCACTGATATCAAACAGAGCCGTAGGACCTACCGTCGTGGTCGTTAGTGGGGATATGGAACACGTTCGGTCCGTCCGGTTGAGGGTCCTTCGTAATGGGGATGGAGAACGTTCCTGTGCACGGTTCTGTATCTGTCGACACAGGACGAAGTTGCGCCAAACTCACCGTTCTTGATTCGATTTGCATAGCTGCAAAGATGTAAGTAAGGCCCTGTAAGCATTTACCAGTCCAGTACCAGACTCACCGGCCTACAATAGGATTGAAGACCGGGTGCGCCGGATCGGTCAACAACTCAGTCTGCGCGTGGAGTCCCAGGGTCAGTAGAGCATTTTACCGACGAACGACATCGCTCACATTATCGTCGTACCCCAGGATGACATCGCGCGCCTTGCCATCGCGATCTTTCACCCACAGCTCCGTCATGGTCGCACCGAACGACACGAACTTGGCCGTGACCGAGCCATCGGGCGCAGTCAGCGTCGTGACATCGAAAGGCTACCAAACCCACGGTCAGCACCTTCATCCAAGTCCCACAAGCCCCAACAAGCTGAGGAGCAGCTCACCCAGTCCGGAGCGCGCTCGAGCGCGCCCGCCGCCAAGCAAGCCTGCACCATGAGCCAAGCAGGGAGGAGGAAGCTGACGATCGTCGTCGCACCCGGCATGTCGACTCGAGATTTAACCGCAGCGAGCGTAGGTTCGTCCGACGAAAGGGAGAACGGGCGGCCGCCCCTGCCTTCGCCGTGCCTTTATTGCACGCCGGGCGCACCGCTCGCGGTCACGCACCCCCTGCGGCGGCGCGGGTCATCATGGCCGTCCGCCTTGAGCGCGCTGACGGGGAGAAACGTCGCGGAAACGCGGGGAGTTGGCTTGCTGGTTGAGGAATTCGGATCAATGGGCGAGGCGCGATACGCGTCCTCGCAGTGTGCCTGTGTCGCGCGCGTGGGTATCCTCAGCAAGAATAGAGGTCGCGCTTCCGCAACGACCGGGAGCAAGCATTCAGACGCGTCCTCCTGACCGACGTCGAACGCTTGCATCTCTTGCGCGCACCTTTTGAGGCATTCATTGGCCAGTGGCGGTGGCACTATAAGCTTGCGGCTCGGGTCTTCCGCGGGGAATCGCTAGAAGGACCACATGGAGGGCAGTTCCTTGGACAGATTCTACTCAGCGGACTCACTCTCCCAATCACAGCAAAAGACGCGCTCACCTCCGGCATATTACTGGTTACCGGATTACCGTGCGCTGAGGACAGCTTACCCCGCACTACGTCATTCCATTCTCCCTTACCTGATGTATTCAGTCCTGCACGAGATAGACCGAGGTTGGTTCGGTTTATAATGAAGGCGATAGGAGAGGATATCAAGCTTAAGACCGAAGCGGCAAGGCCGGGACTGGGAAGGAGAGAGAACGAATGGGGGTTGTTGGTTCAGGAGGGCGTTCCCAATCGGGCGAATGAGGGCGGGTGGCTGATGACCGCTCGCCGTCGTCCTCTGCATACGACCACAACGCTCAGCACACCGCGACATCTCTCTCTCGTCATCTCTAGGCCTTGCATCAGCTTGCACGGCCTGCAACCAGTCTCCGTCTTTGTACTCGTCGCTATCGATACGCCCTCTTGTTTAATGCCTCCACGCACCAAACGCAATGCTCCCGCTCGCTCAACCGCCAGAACCCAATCTCCTGTCCTTCGAGGATGATCAGTCGCCGTCGGTCTTCGAGCTAGAGGCCCCGCCCTCTGATCCCGAGCTCGGCCGCCAGTCCTCCGTCATCCGCGACAACAGACACACTGAGCATCTCCTCCCCGAGCCCATCGACTATGCGCACGACATGTACGGCCAGCCGAGCGGGTCCGGCATCGACGACGGCCCCATCTCTATCTCGACCTCCCCGCCGGATCCTTCTCCCCTCCGCCGGTACTCTATCGCCCACGACGCGGTCTTGTCGCCGGCTTCTGCACGCTCGGCTTTGAGCAAGCTCGCTATCACGGAGGACACGACGTCGGGGGAGTCGTCGCTCAACCGGAGTATTGTGCACACAGGTCTCCCGTTCTCGCTTGGTGCGTGCTCTTTGCTCTTATCTCTGTTTCTTGCATGTTTCTTGTTACCGTCACCACGTCTCATCTTCTTTACGCATATGTGTGTATGCATCCTGCGCAGGCGGGCGGGGAGCGGGCTGGACGCGTTGCACGGTCAGAGTACGTTTCATCTTGTGTTGTGCGTTCGAGACGTTGTGCTGACGCAGGCCACAGCTGGCTCGCGCGTGCAGAACTCTCGACATCGTCGACGTCCCCACGCATCCTCCCACGGCTCGTGCACCTCTCGCACCAGTCTGCGTTCCACATCCTCGACGAGGACTACCACGCGCTCAACCGGAGCGGCCGGCTCGACGTGCCTTCGACGAAGGTCGAGGTGCGCCGGTCGGTCGAGGTCAGCGCGTTCGCGACCGGGCCCGAGAGCGGCGACGCGTTCGTGCACGGGCTCGGGTCCCCGCATGACCTGAGCGGCAGCAACGTCGGGGCGGCGGCGTCTGCGCTCGCGGCGCCGCTGCGCCCGCTGCACCCGTCGCAGCCAGTGCAGCCGATGCTCCCGAACGGGGTCGGCATCGAAGGCGGCGTTCATGCACGCGACGCGATCCCGATCTGGCACGTTGACGGCTGCTAGTACCCCAGACGTGACGACTCCACGTCCAAACCCGACACCACCAGGCCTTGCAATACACACAGCTCGTCCCGCCGAATGGCCCTCTTGCGGAGTCCTAGCTCTCTCCCTCGGCTGCATCGCTCGTCACTCGAGGCCTCGATGCATGCTGCGGAAGCTCTGCTCTCTCGAACACCGCCAAACCTCTTCGCCCGTCCTGCTCCCGCCTGGTGCTCGCCTCTGTCTCTTCGCGTCCGTGTCTACTGTCGGGTCTACTCGATGCCCGCCACAGCGGCCCTCTCTGAACCGTCTACCACTGCTGGATCCTCGTTCTGCTTGCCGCTCTCGACTAGATTCAGCATACGCCCTTGAACCTCGCCGTCATTGTCGACCACACCGGGCACTGAGGCTGCAATGCCGCTAGAAAGGTGAGTACCGCTTGCTCGTGCGTTCGCTCTCAAGGAGTGGCCACACCTAGGGACGCCATGGCCTGCTGGTGCGTATGCAGCATCGTCGGACCCGTTCCCGGCTCAAAGGCCGAGTCTGAGCTCCGCGCTGTTGTAGTCAGTGAGGAGCTGATGAGCACGGCGAATGCGTACCTTGAGAACGCCAGGTGAGCCATCCCTCTCCTTCCGTCGCTGACGCTTCCGTATAGACGTCTCCAGACGTGTCTGCTGCAGGCAGGCGAGGGCGGCGAGTGCTGTCGTCTATCGCTCATGGAGTGGGAGGGAGGAAAGAGACGGTGAGTCGCAGCTGCCGCTGCACGCGAGCGGTACCCGAACTGAGCACTGAGCATCCGCGTACGTCGGCGCACCAGAAGCCTCGTGTTCGGCCCCGCGCTCAGAATCTCGCCCTCGCGCGGTGTCTGTGTCGCGCCAGTGGCCACCCCGCCGCGCACCCGTTCACTCCCAGATGCGCCAGAGCGCACGCCCCGTCGCCCTCCTGCACGCCCCCAGGCCGCAGGCGGGTGGTGCTCAGCGATGGCGACCAGCAGAACGGACCAGGAGCACTGCGGTCGGCCTGTCGGAACGCGGGCGTGCGCATGGTGCGGCCGCCGTCAATGCGCGCATGCCCCACTCGTCCGCGTGCGCGCAGATAAGGTACGTGTGTTTCCCTCATCGATGGACAATACTTTTTTGACTGTCATCTAGGCTTCGGGGGCGGGACGCGCGGTTCGGGAAGTAGACCGAGGAGAAGCACGCACGGAGCGCGCGTCCGTCGTCGCAGGGCGGGACGTCGGCGGCGAAGCCCTGGAGGTAAGTCAGTCCTCGTATCTCTCGGGTTACGCTGGGGAGTGAGGATCTGGACTGCGAGGACGTGACGCTGCATCTGTAAAATGCGGAACACAATACTATCTACGAGGTTACAACTCAGAGTCGGACGTGCACCAGGCCGCCGACACGACCAGAAAAGCGCAGACTCGCGGCGGGCATGGCTGCGTACGCCCGCGATCCGCACCCCATCAGCATCAGCACGTACCAGACGGCGCGGTCGACGCTAGTGCTCGCCATCCCAAGACGGCAGCCCCATCTACGTTGATGAACCCGGACGCCGGAGTCCCCCTGCAAACGTCAGCGCGCACGGCCGGTGGATCATACGATGGTGCGCAAGCGACGGCGATGGCGGGCACGCGTTGGACCCATTGCGGACATCGCGGACCCACATTCGGCGTGCACACGGCGGTCTCGTACGACCAAGGTGTCCTCTACGTCGTCCCCGCCACCACATACCTGTATGAGATCCCCGCGAACCTCAGGTGCCACAGCGCCACGATCGACGCTGCCGCTCTTCGCGCATGGGCACCGGCGTACTGGAACCATCGGCGGATGCCCTGCGGCGGGTCGCCAGGAATCTCCGACGAGGTCTGCAAGGATCTGCCCGCGTACCGCCCATCTGCGGTCGGGCACTCGATGGGCGCGGCGCCGACTCCGAGATTGCGCTCGACAGGACCCAGGGCGGTGGGTCCCGAACAAGCATACCGCGACCCTGGCGGGCTCTACCGCACACGGGGAGTGAGGAGCCGCCATGCGGGCTCTGTGCTCGGTTCCGGCGCGACGGTCGTGTGGGTGCTGCTCGAGCCCGCGGTGAGTGCCCGCCTCGTAGCTCTCATTCTTGCGGCCCTGTGCCGATTTCGTGGCCTCTGACAGCATCGGCGTCGACGCAGCTGAGCCGCTGCCAATGAATATGACCGCCGGAAGTGAGCACTCGCACTGCTGGACGACTGGTGGGGCTGGGTGCTGCCGCCGATAGCGCGGGCTGTCAGGTAAGCTGGAATGATGTGGTGTGCCCGACGTCACGTACCGATTGGGAAATGGGCCTAGCGGACGCTTCAACTTCGCGCGAATCTCTCAGCATGGCCGTGTATGGCGTGCCCAAGTACGAGGTGGGCGTGCATCGTTCTCTCAGGCGAGACGTCGGGAATTTGACATTGTTCATCTTTTTGCAGCGGGACGTAAGCATCCGGGCGCAACTGCCTTGCACGCCGGATAGGAAATCAGCGAGCAAGAACCGCAGGCCGCGAGCTGCAGGCGCCGCTCACGGATGCCTGAAGCTACGTGTTGGCTGGAAACATGGTGCGTGGTGATTCCGGGGTGTCTACACGTCGCGCTAACACAAGCCTCCGTATTATTTCTATTGTAACGCTTGCCAGCTCTCCGCCGGCCGAGGATGCACGCGACCTGGCTCACGCGTTGGGCTGTTGTACCTCAACGGGCCGCGCCCTCATCGTCTGCCGGCTACATCTCGTGCAGCGGACGACGAGCCATGCGTTCAACGCGACGTCCCCAGACTCGAATGCGGGTGGGCGGCGCAGGATGCACGTCAGACGGGCGGGCAAGGCGTAGACGGCGTCTTGCACTCCATCCAGGGTCGTCGCGCGACCTCTTCGCGTCGGGATCGGCAGCCAAGTCCGGGGCACGCCCGAGACGGTGATAACAAAAATACTGACCGAGGAGTATCGCGGCGGCCCGGGCGAGACGCAGCGTCGGCACACCGAGGTGAGTCGGGCGGAAGCCTAATACGGCGAGCAATACTAACGCGGACCTTCGGCGCATGCGTTTCACAGTGAATATTGGGCGGGACCATCCGGCGCACTCTTTCGGCGGCCCGCCGCGCGACCGATTTGCTGCGAGCAGACTGGCATAAAAGCGAGGCTGTCTATCGGGTCTGGCCTCAGCAACCTCCCCACTGCTACTGTCGCCTCTCCCTCCCGTGCTCACGCCAGCTCTACCATGCCTACCGTCGGCGTCCTCTTCATCCAGCACCGCCGCCCGAGATGGGACACCCACGGCAGCCTTCGCTCTCGTGTCCGCGGACAGCTGCGCTCTGGATTCGTGTCGGGAATCAGTGAGTGGCCGTCCTCCCCAGCTCAGTAGCCTCTTACTGACCGCCCGCCTGCAGAGGACCTCCGCCCGGACATAGACGACGCGGCCATGGCCTACACCGAGGACGGCTTCGCCAGGCGCATCGTCGTCGGCTACGGGCTCATCCTCGTAGGATGGCCGGCCGACATCCCGTTCGTCAACCTGAGCGAGATCCCCGGCGGGATCCGCCCCCTGCTCAGGCTCCGCACGCTCTGGCAGGACGGCACCCTGCACTTCGAGCTGGCCACGCCCGCCGACATCGCGAACGCCGCCAGGGACCCGCGCAGCGTCCACCCGAACCCGCCCACGGACCCAGACGGCGCGCCGGCGTCGCTGGGACTCGGATCCCCGCGCGCGCTCTCCCGAGGGCCGCCCGTCGTCGTCTGCCCGACGGTCCTCGACCCGCACACGCTGTCGGTGCTCGGCGAGCACCCGACGTCGACGCAGGCGAGCGAAGCGACGCTCGGGGTGCGGCCGCGCCAGCAGCGGTGCGACGTCAAGAAGGAGCGGTACAGGCCGGTCACGAACCCCGAGCGGAAGCGGCTGCGTCGGCGCAAGCCCGGGGTGAAGAGTGCGCGCTACGTGCTGGAGACGAAGATCGGCTACGTACTGACGAACGACCCGATCGAGGAGTTCCGGTCGCCCGCGCTCACGCGCATGCGCCAGGCCGCGCGGTTCGGCGGGGGCAAGGTCGTCGGTGGGGTGGCTTTCTGACGGGCTGGACGGGGGAGTGCTAAGTTCTTGATGTGTGCGGGGGCCTCTGCTACGGTCGTATAGTACATAGTCGCTCAGAATTCATAGCGCCTGCTTCTTGCAAATCCGTATACGTGTGAAACCTGAATCTGCAAGACGTTCCGGGGGCGTTCTAGGTGGCCCGGACACGTCTGGGAAGGCAAGAAAGAGAGCAAGTGCGCGGGAACGCCACCAGGAAATTGGAAGAGAGCAGGGCATTTCTCAGATAGCGGCGGCGGGGTGTGCCTGTTTCTACCTGAATACTATCCACCGACTCCCCTCTTCTCCCGTATGTACGCATGGGCGCTGCTGTCCGCTTCTCACCGTCCACCCGCTCTATTTACCGGCCGACAAAGCACGTCCATCTTGCTGCAAAAACGTCGATATATTGCGTGCTCAAAGACGTACTAAGTCGCCGTCGAGTTTAGCACCTTGCCCCGCCCGTCCAAGTCGAACCCACTTCGAGTGCGCCGACCTGCCCGCCCCCGTCCTGCTGCACCTCCTCCTGCCGCCCTGCTTTCTGCCTCCCTGCTCTATGCCACCCTGCTCTCCGCCCTCCTGCTTCCTGCTGCCCGTCTGAACGACCAGAATCTCTCCCCGGCCATCCTACCTTCCATGCGACCGAGTCACGGAACCGAGCTGCCCATCACTCTGCGCTCGCGCCCGTCTCCGATCAATACACAAGCGCGGCAATACCCGTCGTCTTCGCCCTTCGACGTGTCCATGTACTCTTCGCTCACCGTCGTGCACTAGCGGGACAGCAGGCGGCGCGTGCAGTGCAGGTGCTGCTCCGCTCTGGCTTGATCGCTGAGGGCAGCGGCGTCGTCGGCGTCGGGCACTCTGCCGGGGCATGCGTGCTGTACGCCCCTCAGTCGACGGTCGAGAACTTGTACGTCGTCTCCCAGTGGAAGTCCTTCCCAGGATAATCTGCATTCACACCCTCAGCGTCAGCCACTGCCCACAAACCGTGCAGAGAAAACGACGCGACATACAGATCTGGTCGACGTGCCACTCCGGCGTGTTGATCGCGTCGATGTACCCCTCCTGCTCGATCGCGACCGCCGTCCACTTCGTGTAGTTCAGGCTCGGGCCGCCGTGCACCTTCTTGCGCGGCGTGTCGAGCCAGAACGCGGTGTACACTTGCACCGCGGGGTTGTTCGTCGTCACGTCGAGTCTGCGAATCGTGTGAGGGACATGTCCGGAAGGCGAAGCGGACGGCGAACAGACCTGATGCCGGATATGTCGCTCCAGAGAGTCAGACCGGGCTTCTCCTCCTCGGACTTGTCGTATATCCAGCAATTGTCATATCCCTGGCATCCTATTCACAACGAGTCAGCATCGCGACACGGGCAGCCTGGTAAAGATCCGGCCGTCGTACCTGCTCCGCACAAGTCGACGGTCTCATTCCAGCGCGCGCCGATCGCCTGGGTCGTGCGGAAGTCGAACGGGGTCTTCTCCACGTCGATGAACGGCCCCGTCGGGATGGCGTCGCCGTCGACGGCGACCACGCGGGACGCGTCGACGTGCAGCTTGTGTCCGAGGACGTCCTCGCTGCCCTGGAACGCGTCGAGGTTCCTGTATGTATCGTCAGATTTATGCGCGTTGTCAGCAGCGAGGTTGGGACATACCAGTAGACGTGCTGCGTGAGCATGATCGGCGTCTTCTCTGACGCTGTCGCGTGAATGGTCGTGCGCAGGATACCGCCGTTCTCAACGGTGTGGGTCGCCTGTGGTAAGACTCGTCAGAATCAACCATCTCATGGCAGCAAACCCGGCGTGATGCTCACAAAGGCCCGCACGGTCCCCGGGAATCCTTCATCCGCCTCGTCGAGATGGAAGTACGTGACGCTGGTCTTCGACTTCTCGACGATGGTCCAGTTACGCCGATCCCAGCCAAAGATACCGCCGTGCAGCGTGTCCTGGCCTGCCAGTGTGCGTCTGTTCGTGAGCGCGCATTCACACTTGTAGCAAGCAGAGCCGTAGGACCTACCGTCGTGGTCGTTAGTGGGGATATGGAACACATTCGGACCGTCCGGTTGGGGGTCCTTAGTAATGGGGATAGAGAACGTTCCTATACACGGTTCTACATCTGTCGACACAAGACGGAGTTACGCCAAACTCACCGTTCTTGATTCGATTCGCATAGCTGCAACGAGGCGAGTAAGGCCATGTAAGCGTTCACCGCCCCAGTACCAGACTCACCGGCCTACGATAGGATTGAAGACCGGGTGCGCCGGATCAGTCAACAACTCGGTCTGCGCGTGGAGTCCCAGTGTCAGTCGAGCGATTTCCCCGACGAACGACATCCCTCACATTATCGTCGTAACCCAGGATGATATCGCGCGCTTTGCCCTCGCGGTCCTTCACCCACAACTCCGTCATCGTCGCACCGAAAGACACGAACTTCGCAGTAACCGAGCCATCAGGCGCAGTCAGCGTCGTGACATCGAAAGGCTACCAAGTCCACAGTCAGCATCTTCATCCAAGCCCCACAAGCTCCAACAAACGGAGGAGCGACTCACCCAGTCCGGAGCGCGCTCGACCGCGCCCGCAGCCAAGCAAGCCTGCACCATGACCCAAGCAGGGAGGAGGAAGCTGACGATCGTCGTCGCACCCGGCATGTCGACTCGAGATTTAAGCGCAGCGAGCGTAGGTTCGTCCGACGAAAGGGAGAACGGGCGGCCGCCCCTGCCTTCGCCGTGCCTTTATTGCACGCCGGGCGCACCGCTCGCGGTCACGCACCCCCTGCGGCGGCGCGGGTCATCATGGCCGTCCGCCTCGAGCGCGCTGACGGGGAGAAACGTCGCGGAAATGCAGGAGTTGTCCTGCTGCTTGTGAAGTCCGGATCAATGGGGCGAGGCGCTATGAGCGCCCCCGCAGCGAGCCTGTGGGTATCCTCAGCAAGAATAGAGGTCGCGCTTCCGCAACGACCGGGAGCAAGCATTCAGACGCGTCCTCCTGACCGACGTCGAACGCTTGCATCTCTTGCGCGCACCTTTTGAGGCATTCATTGGCCAGTGCGGCCAGGGGCGGTGGCACTATAAGCTCGCGGCTCGGGTCTTCCGCGGGGAATCGCCAGAAGGACCACATGGAGGGCGGTTCCTTCGAAGCACACAACTCAACGCACTTGTTTTCCTGGTTACAGCAGAAGACGTGCTCACCTCCGGTACAGGAGTGGTCCCCGGGTTCCCGTGGGTGGGGGATACTCACCGGGCTCGCTTGGACTCCCCGAATCGAGTAGTCCCGTTTGCCTCAACTCCGAGTCGCCCTTTGTCGAGAGAAGAGTGTGTTAAAAGGCTGGTGGCTGTGACCGAAAAGAGAAAAAGTAGAACTTTTCTGGAGATGATTCGAATGCCAGGGCGAGCTAGCCCTCGACGTGCTTGAACAACGGACGACCCGAAAACGAATGAGTTCACCGTAAGGGTACTCCCCGCGTTCTTGATGGAAGCGTGAGTGACTGCCCAACAAACAGGGTTGAGCCGCTTTCGGCCACATGAGTATACAGCTGCTGCAGTGGACTATGCCGGTACATAAATCCCGCTGTGAGATATGGCAGAGCGCGGATTGTTGGGAAAGAGACAGAGCGGAGACCACGAGTTCCGAGTTGAACGGGATCCGAGTCGAGCCTGCAGCTTACCCCGCACTACGTCATTCCATTCCCCCTTACCCGATGTATTCAATTCTGCACGACGAGGTTGGTTCAGTTGGTAATGAAGGCGATAGGAGATGAAGACCGAAGTGGTAAGGCCGGGACTGAGAAGGAAAGGGAGCGAATGGGGGGTTGTTGGTTCGGGAGGGCGAGGGGAAGCCGGCTGTGTTCCCAATCGGGCGAATGAGGGCGGGTGGCTGATGACTCGCTCGCCACCGCGCCTCGTCCGTCTCCCGTCGTCCTCCTCCGCATACGACCACCACGCTCAGCACTCCGCGACATCTCTCTCGACACATCCAGGCCTTGCATTAGCTTGCACGGCCTGCCATCAGTCTCCCTCTCCTCCTCTTCGTCTTTGTACTCGCCGCTATCGATACACCCTCTTGTTTAATGCCCCCACGCACCAAACGCAATGCTCCCTCTCGCCGCCATCCCCGCTCTGCTCAACCCGAAGCTCATCTCCCAGAACCCGATCTCCTGTCCTTCGAGGACGATCAGTCGCCGTCGGTCTTTGAGCTAGAGGCCCCGCCCTCTGATCCCGAGCTCGGCCGCCAGTCCACCGTCATCCGCGATAACAGGCACTCGGAGAACCTCCTCGCGGAGCCCATCGACTATGCGCACGACATGTATGGTCAACCGAGCGGGTCCGACATCGACGACGGCCCCATCTCTATCTCGACCTCCCCTCCAGATCCTTCTCCCATCCGCCGGTACTCTATCGCCCACGACGCGGTCCCGTCGCCGGCTTCTGCACGCTCGGCTCTGAGCAAGCTCGCTATCACGGAGGACACGACGTCGGACGACTCTTCGCTCAGCCGGAGTATTGGGCACACAAGGTCCCCCGTTCTTGCTCGGTACGTGTTATTTGCTCTTATCTCTGTTCCTTATTGCCGTCCACCCCCTCCATCTCCCTACGCATGTGTGTATATGCGTCCATACGTGTTGTCCCTGAAACCCCTTCCCATTCGCTGCAGAGAGGCCTCGTACTATGCATCACCTCGTGAGCAAGCTCAATGCATGCATAGGGCCTCTCTGTTGTGAACGTTGCGTCTGATCCTCCACAGGTGAGACCTAATGTCGCCGCGGTCGCCCCGCGCTCCGTGAAGTTATGGGCGTCGTTCATTTGTTGGTGCGCTTGACGAGGGTCAAACTCTCAGATCGACAGAATAGGTAGGTCGCAGCCGCGTGCGAGCGTGTCTCCGAGTATGTTTCGTCTTCAGAGTTTACACCTTGCGCACGAAAGCGATCGAGCATGCCCAAGGGCTGCACAGGGTCCACCTAGATGAGATGTGCACCACTCAGGCGTGCCCGCTGCGCCCAGCCATACTGCTTCAAGTGGCGCCGCCGGCCCACCTTTTCCGCAGTCATGCCTGCACAACCCGTCCACTCCCTGCTCGCCGTCTATCTCTTGCCCCGCTCATCAGACTCCGACAGCAGCCCCCGCTCACAGCACCCCGCTGACAGAGAGCCGACGACGCTCGAGAGCTTCTCGCGCACTATCCGCAACTACGTCCCGTCCTCCATCCCGATACCTACCGCGGCGCCCTCACCTCCACGTGTGTCACGCCCGGTCTCGTTTGGCAGCTTCCTGACGCCTGCGACTGCCCCCGCCGCGCGGGAGCGCTCGATCTCGGGCGGGACCTACGACGACAGCACATGGAAGCGGCGCGGAAGCGAGGCGTCCTCCGCTGCGGACCCGTCAGGGCGGCTGCCCTGGCAGCAGCGTGGTGGGGACCGAGACATGCCCGTGTTCAGCCTGGACGACGACATCCAGGAGGACGGAGAACGCGAAGAGGACCGCCGCGTCACGCGGTACCCGGGCGTCGGCGACACCGAGGAAGTCCTCTGGGCGGGCTGGGACTCGCTCGCAGACGGCGAGCGCTCGAAGCCGAGGTGCGTACGACCCCGTGCACGGCGCTAGGAGATGTGCTGACTTGACGCACGTTCCAGGTCAATTCTCATGATAGGATACCCCACCGGACTACAACTTTGGGACTGCTCTAATTTGGGCTCGGTGGCAGAACTGCTCAACCTCGCCGGGTCGCAGTGGGGTGCGGTCGAGTTTGCCGGCGTCCTCCCGGACCCGCCTCGCGCCTCCGCCGACGAGTTCCGCCAGAAGAGGCCCCTCATTGCATTCTCGTACGTCTCCTAGTGAAACCTGGACGTGTGTTGTGCTCATCGCTCGCAGATCTCGGACTGTACACGGCTCGGACTTTCTTGTATACTCGTTACGATCGCATGAAGTTGTCAAGAGACTATCCCTAATCGGTTTCACGTCGTTTGCTGCATCTAGCCAATTTATTATTCTCGTGAGTCTTTGTCTAGTATGTTGTATGCGCGTAGGAGCACTGACGGGACCGCGCAGAGTACATCAAACCCACCAACGATCCACGTTATGTCGTCATGTACACTTGCGACCTTGTACACTATTCCTTCCGCATCGCTCGCCCCATTCGCATACCCCGTTTCGTCTTCGACCATCGCAAATCCTAACAGTGTAGTATCTACCATAGACATAGACACGCCCGTCGCATCTGCACGCCCCATCTACGCACTCTCTAATCGGCTCCTCGCATATGTCTCCCCGATCTCTCGCCCCCACAGCACCCCGTCCGTGCCCTCCTCTTCCGCCCGCGGCCACGCGCATACAAGCACGCCGGTGCCCCCGCCGGAGAATCAAGTCAAGCTCGGACTTGGCATGACCCAGGCGGACCTCAGCAACGCCGCGGCCAAGTTCGGCGGGAGCATGCTCAGCGGGATGAAGACGCTCGGCGGGATGGCGATCTCCGCCGCGCGCGCTGGCGTCGCTGCCGCCGCCGACTCTGCAGCGGCGTCTGCGTCTGCATCGGGCCAGGGCGGAGGCGGGTTCGGGAGCATGTTCTTCTCGAAGAGCGCGCCCGCCGCGACGGGCTCCCCGCACGAGTACCAGACCGCACAGGACCGCCGCCGGAGGAGCCTGCGCATGTCCCCGCCCGCGGACCGCGCCTTCGACACCCGACCGAGCTCTGTCGCAGGCTCGCTACCGCCCCCAGCGATGACCACGCCTCCCACTCAGCCCGCCGCGGGCTGCAATGTTGTCGTCGTCGACCTGCAGGCGCTGCTCGGCACGTCGCCCGCGGAGCCGGAGGTCGTCGCGCGGTTCGCGTTTGCGAAGCCGCACGCGCTCAGCGCGCTCAAGTTCTCGGCGGACGGGACGGGCCTCGCGGTGTGCGGCAAGGACGGGCACGCGGTGCGCGTCCTGCAGCTGCGGCCTGCCTCGCGTGCGATGCGTGGGCTCGCGCGGCGCGCTTCTGCAGGCCCGGGCGCGAAGGAGGGTGTAGGCGCAGGCGGGGCGGAGCCGGCGGCGCATCTGGAGGATTCGGCGCAGCATGTGTATACGCTGCGCCGCGGCCGGACGGCGGCCGTCGTGGAGGGCATGGAGTGGGCGCAGGATAGGCTGTGGTTTGGGATGAGCACACGGAAGAGGACGGTGCATGTGTTCGCGGTGAACCCGTTCGGCGGAAAGCCGGATGGGAGCAGCCACCTCGCGGGGAAGGTGCTCAACAGTCAGGAGCTGGTATGTCTATTCGGTGACTGTTTGGTAACGCGTACTGACGTAGGGTTCGTATCGTAGGCACCATTGAGCACCGAGCTCGCGCCGCTCGTGCGCGTGCGGCTCCGCTCCGTACCGGGCGATGCACAGTGTGCGCCGTGCGCATTCACGTTCGTGCGCTCCTCCGAGATCGCCCTGCCCGCGTCGCTCCTCCCACCCGCCGCCGTACACTTCTCCGCCTCGTCGTCCCCGTCGAGCGTGCAGTCTGGCTCGCCCGCGAAGCCCGTCTCCCCAGCACAACGTCCGGCGCGGCCGACGAACTACCGCGACCTCCTCGTGTTCGACCCCGCGGACGGCACGCTCACACTCCGGCGGGTGACCGTCGAGCGCCCCTCGGCAGACCAGGCCGTCGTGCCCGGCTCGATCCCCGTCGCGGGCGGGATGAGCATCTCGCTCCCCGGCGTGAGCACGCTGAGCCGGAGTATGGGCGCGTCGCCGCCGCGCATGCCGTCTGGGCTGACGAGGATGATGGAGCGCTCGACAGAGGTGGTGGGGAGGGAGAGCGTCGTCGGGACGTGGAGCCTCGCGAGGGGACGGGACTGGCCGGAGGTGAAGCAGGGCGTGAAGCCTGCGCGGGCGGGCGGAGAGCGTGCTGGACGCGTTGCGCGGTCAGAGTACGTTTCATTTCGTGTTGTGCGTTCGGATCGTCGTGCTGACACCGGTAATAGCTGGCTCGCGCGCGCAGAACTCTCGACGTTCTCGACGTCCCCGCGCATCCTCCCACGGCTTGTGTACCTCTCGCACCAGTTCGCGTTCCACATCCTCGGCGAGGACTACCACGCGCTCATCCGGAGCGGCCGGCTCGACGTGCCGTCGACGAAGATCGAGGTGCGCCGCCCGGTCGAAGTCAGCGCGTTCGCGACCGGGCCCGAGAGCAGCGACGCGTTCGTGCACGGGCTCGGGTCCCCGCACGACCTGAGCGGGAGCAGCGTCGGGGCGGTGCCGTCGTCGTTCGACGCGCCGCTCGCGTCTGCGCTCGCTGCGCCGCTGCACCCGCTGCACCCGTCGCCGCCGGTGCTGCCGATGCTCCCGAACGGGACGCCCGGGTCGGCGTCGAAGGCGGCGTTCATGCACGCGATCCCGATCCGGCACGTCGCGGCGGGCATCCAGGACGGCATGTCTGGGGGATTGGGCCGTCTCCGCCGCGAACTAGGCAAGGCGCGCTCGCCGCGGCAAGGAGGTGCGGATGGGAGGGGCTCGACGGGCGCGATGGAGGTTCCGGGCGCCGGGTCCGGGCCGTCGGTCCCGCTCGAGTTTGACGAGGAAGATGAGATGGAGGACTTTGCGCGGCATGCGGCGGACGCGGACTTTGACGCGGACGTCATCTCGCGCTCGACCTCGATGGGCGTCGGTGTCGGGGCCGGGGCGGTGATGGAGGCGGAGGCGGAGGCGGAAATGGGGGCGGGGATGCCGGAGCCGAACATCGAGCCGCTCCCGGTCGAGCACGACGGGGAGCAGGCGTGGCAGGGGTGGGGCCCCGAGGACCAGGCGGCGGTCGAGGACGCGGAGCGGTTCGACGACATCACTGTCGGGTTCCTGGACGAGGAGCAGGAGACGATGCGTGCCGCGGTCGCGGAGAGCAAGAGCGGGCGGGTGAAGAAGCGGCGGCCGAGGAGGAACTGATCGACGCGCTGCACGGTGTTCGGTCGTTCGGACGCGTGGCTCGTTCTGGATCTTGTGACGCGCCTCCCTCGTTCGCCGGGAGCAGGCCGGACCTTGCAGCGCGTCGGGTTGTACGAGTATAGTAGAAGTCAGCATTGAATGTAACATTGTCATACCTAGGCACCGTCCGTGTGCATCGAGTAACTCCGGTGAGATTCTTGTCGCCCTTTCTGCCCCAGGTGATCGGCTAATCGTGGTCGTGAAGCGTTCAGAATCCTATGTGAATCCCACCATCATCCAGACATTTTCCATGCTACGACTGTGAGGGACGAAGAATACTTACTACATACATGCAAGCTCAAAGAAAAACCCGGCCGGGCGAGTCTTCTATCAGATATCGTAGCTTCAATAGCAATTACAGGATATCTTACAGCGTCTTTCGTATCGATTGACCAGCTCGAATTTCTTCTGCTCATGGAGCTTGGAGCATTCGAGCGCCCGGTACCCTGGCAGCTGGTTGCTTACTGTACCACCGACGACCCCGGAGGGCTGCTCGCTTCCACCGAGCCAAGTACGGTGCGATTGAGATTTTCAGGACATCGCCAACGCATTCCGGGCGACTTCGTAGGCGTAATCGAGTCGCCGTGACCGACAGCAGGGCTGGTCGAGGGCGACCGGCACCCGTCAAGCTGGGCGCGAACCCTGCACAGCGTCGCAAATATTGGCGAGACCGTGGTGCGGCGTGGTGCAGAGTCGGTCAACCTGCCCTATTGGGCTGGATCGATCCAAGGATCTCTGAGCGGCGTAAAACGACGCTGGTCTATCAATATGAAAGCCGCTGTACAGAAGTCAGAACATCAACCCACTACATGCCGACCACGACGCCAGTCGTCCTCGCTGGCCGCTAACCTCCCCGTTCTCCCATGCATACCGCCCGCACTGCTCACGAGATACCTACAACGTGTACTCCTCCGTAACGATGTCCCAGATCATCTGCGCGACCCCGCGGGGGTCCTCTTGCACAATATGGTGTCCCGCACCGACGACCTCCCTGATCGTGCTCATCTTCCTCCCCTCCCCCTCGTCCACAACGCACTTGTACAGCTCCAGCGGCCTGCGCACCACGCCGTCAGCACCGGCACCACAACTCCGCGCCCCGCAAGACTCACACTCTGTCCTGCACCGTGCCGACGACGGAGTGCACGGGCACCACGGGACACACGCCCTTCAAGACCTCCAGCGCCTCGAACGCGTCCTCGTAGTGCGAGTACCCCGCGACCTCCGCCGCCCGCGTCGCCTTCGGCGTCACCCCCTCCCCCGCGCTCGCATCCGGGTACGCCGCCGTCGGCAGCTCGCGCAGCGCATACTCCTACTCACATCAGTCTCGCTCGTGTCACGCACACCCGGACTCGAAGCGAAAGAGGACACGTACGACGTAGAGATCCAACACCCGCGCGTCCCAGCGACTCCACGGCTCGCGCGCCACGAACCACTCTCTCGCGGCCCCGCGCGACGGCCACACGTCCTGACGCGTGCGCGTGAAGGAGATGATCTTCCCGAGCGCGGAGTCCTCCTTCAAGACGTCCTCGAGCAGCGCGGGCGGCACGAGCACCGGCTCGAGCAGGACGAGCGAGGCGTACGGGAGGCCGTCGAGTGGGTACCCGGCTGTCGACTGAATCCTATAGCATAGCGAGCGCATGAGACGGGCGGATCGAGAGGAAGGGAGGGCGGAGAGGCGTACAGCACGCATGCCCCGGCAGAGTGCCCAACGCCGACGACGTCGCTGCCCTCAGCGATCAAGCCCGAGCGGAGCAGGACCTGCACCGCTCGTGCCGCCTGCTGTCCCGCTTGTGCACGACAGTGAGCGTCGGGCCTACGAGCGCGATGAGGAAGACGAGTACTCACAGATCCCGTCCGCGAAGGATCTTAATCTCTCTTCGTTCAGCACGCCGGCGGCGCCGTGGCTGGGCATGTCCATCGCCCACGCATCGACGACCGTGAATTTGTCGCTCCCGCCCTCGTCTTGAAGGCTGAACAGGTGCTCGATCGTGGGGAACCACGCTTCCTTGTCTGCGGCATATGCGTAGCTTTAGTCCGCCCAGGGACAGAGGAAGGTACTCGGACGTACGTGATGCGACGCCATGGAGGAGGACCAGCGAGACCTTCCTCCCCGCCCTGTCTTCTGTGCTTGAAGACCGCCGAGGGGTCGCACGCACGAAGGTAAGCGAGAGGCCGCCATCCGCAGCGGGGCCCTGTAGAGTATACTCGGCCGTGTCGAAGTTAAAGTCCATACCGGTGCCAGGAAGACGATATCGCGGGCTTGCTCGCTCGGGCATCCTGCAGCTCCATCCAGCGCAATATATACCTGCAGACCGCCGCGCCGCCGCCCGTCACGGCAATGCCCTACGCGTACGTCAGATCTGCAGGGCGCATACACGCGGGCTCCAGCCCACTGGCACAGATGCACGGAAGCCTGGAAGTCAGCCGTCGCACGTCGATCTTCCCCGGACCACAGCAGGCTTCCGTGCTTCAGGACTTGCGTTCTCCGGAGTACGAAGTATCCGATTTTCGAGCTTCATAGCTAGTAGGGCCTTGTGCGGACCTTCGATTGCTGCGCGAGGAAGCGGGACGTCGGGAATCGACGCGAGCAGTATTCTCTGCCACAGGGACCTGAGATTGAGCAATGTTACATCCCTACTGGTGAGATCATACATATGCCCCTTCCTCATTCGCACACCTAGCAAAATATGATATTAACCGTGTCCACACATGCCATCATTGCCATGATGCGAGCGCGTCCGAGAGGAGGGGGCCTCGCCAACCCTGGACTTACAGCTGAGTGCTCAGCGCTGATACGCTGCTCTACGGGCCTCGCTCGACTCGCTCGTGGCGCGGAATGTTGATGCTTTGAATTCCCGGCTAAGTTTTGATAGTAGCCTGACGCATGAGTCGAAATGAAAGGCAGGAGCTTGGGGGCGCTCGTGGGCGCACCATGTGGCCTTGACACCGACAATTTCGGGTTAAGGTCTGTAGAGCAACGCTTGCCAATATCTTGAAACCTCCGCCCGCGACGTCCTGGCTCACATCGGCTAGCATACTGCTCACGCATCTCGTGGTCAAATATCACTGAGCCTGCTTGGTATTCTAAAGCTCGGAAAAACGATTACTTACCAGCTTTATTCCAGCGAATTTGAACTTGAACGGCCGTCCGCCCTGAGTAGCTCTCGCCGGATCAGCCAGGATCCCCATGGGTGGATCGCCATGTCATTCGTACATCCTCTCAAGAAGCATACACGAGTGTAGCGCTCGTCGCCGGCCCTAGAACGATTCACTGAAACGCGGCGGCGCACCTTCTCTCTCCTTCGACGACTGGCTACTCGGAATCTGCAGAGCACCTTCAAGTTTTCCGCGACCGATGCCAATGCTCTTCTAGTCCAAACATCGACCGACGACTCCGCAGATGGGCTCCTCCAGTTTCGTCATACGATGCTCTCAGACTCGGGTACAATCCGAGGCATTCCTTCACTGTCGATGACTGGCCAAGAACCCGAAGAGCGCTTCTCTCACCGCCAACGCCGGTGCTTTTCTAGTCCAAACATCGACCCAGTCCGTCGTACGACGCTCCGACTCGGGTAAAGTCCCAAGGATCAGCGTAGCGTCCCTGCAAACCACCCTAGACGCCTGGCATGCACGACCTGATTGAACCTACCTCGATGTGTCACGGTGAGCGACCCGCTCCAGACGGGACGCCCTCCTGCGCTAGCAGGAGGTGCGTCGGCCACTCGCATGAAAACGATGCCCACACCGCCGCACCGCCCCTCTGTCGTGCTCTTGCAGTTGGCAGCTGGTGCGTCCGGCTCGAGGTGGGACGGCGGTCCACGCAGCGCCTGCGCCGTCGGCGTTGGCGTTGCGGACATACGAGAGTTTGACGGCCGGCTGCGGGTGATTCGCTGTCGAGTTTGAGCACGGACGTCGCCTGCGGAGCTCGGCCGATGTTGCAGGGGTCTCTTGTTGCCACCCGATACGACGGTAGGTCTGCGAGTCGAGAGACGGCGGCGGATGGTGGCGAAACAAGGCTCACAAGCTCGCCCTTTGCTCTCGTCGCATCGCGGCGACCCCTTCTGCATAGCGTCTCGCAGCTGGCGATTTACCACGCACGTCTGTCGGCGCGAACAAACGACGTTTACAACAACCCCATGTGCCGCAGAAACGAGCAGAAAGAAACGCCCATAAGCGGCAAGTCTGCGAAGCACGAATACAAGGGCGTGCAGCGGCCGCCATCCGCACCCGCGCAGTGCTTCCCCAACCCGCTCGGGTGCATCCCCACGATCCCCGAAGCCGCGCAGAACACCCGCAGGCAGAGAAGAAGGAAGGGGCCACCGACCGCAGATGCAGCAGGCAGCAGCACACCCGCGCGCCGGACTCCAGAACCCCAGAACACGCCGCAGCTCCCAGGCGCACACAGCACTGGCACAGAACCCAGCACGGAGCGTACAGTGCATATCAATCGATAGATCGCCTGCAGCTGCAGCGGCCTCGGCGGGCACCAGATGACCATTCTCGCTACGTACATCGGTGGCTAGGAGACCCCGCTTCCGAGACAGCGAGACAGGAGCGAGCTCGGCCGGGCACCGCGCGCGACGCGCGTCCTCCTCGACCTCGAGGCGGGTAGCGCAAGCCCACAGAAGCCCCGTCCCTCCGGATACAAGGACACGGCAGCGCCTGGCCCGCGCAGGGCACAGATCCGTGCGCCCACGCACACACGCACACCGCCCCGAACCGCCCACATAGCGACAAGCAAAGCGAAGCCTCGAGGCGTGCACGGCGATACCGCTGCGCGACGACCTCCCCGCGCCGCACTCCCCCCTAGCGACCTCCCGCCGGATGCTCTCAAACTCGCAGTGCGCGGGGTCCTTTACAGCCTCAACGGCGCAGCGCAGCACGAAGCGGGTCCTGCAGCCAGCAAACAGCGGTGGCCGTGCGTCACACCCCCGGCCCAGGAGCTTCCCAGCGTGCAGACGGCTCCGAGCGGCTCAAGATAGACATAGCCACCGGCGCGGGCAGCACAAGACGTACATACAGTACGTAGCAAAGCCCCAGCCTGCGCACGCGTCAGCGCGCAAGTCCGCGGACACCACACGGCGAACGCTGCGCGCCGCACCAACGCCGCGCCGCACGACGTAACTCTGCGCACGCCCGCAGGGGGGCTCGCAGCCGCGCGGCGGGAGGGAAGGCCAGAGACGCAGGCGAGCGCGCAAGAAGACCAGCAGCAGCCCGCGTCGCAGCGGACGCACGCGCCCGTCCCTGCGCTGCACGGTTCGAGCGCTGCGACAGCGCAGTCCTGCCGCAGGGCACGATGCGGGCAGGCCGCACATCGAAGGCTGAGGTGCGCAGGAGGGTGGATGGGGCGCGACGCGGTGCGGGCGTGCGGGACGCCGCGCGCGCGTGTGGGTGCGTTCCGAGCGGGGTCGCGTGATGCGGGGCAGCCTTCGGGGCGGCCAACGCGCACACCACGTTGGCGGGGGCCGGCCGCGCGGGCTAGAAGCCTTCGCCAGGGGCGCGTTGCGGCACCCATGACCGCTGCGGCAGTAGCGCGACGGATAGACAAAGACAGGGAGGGGCACATCCCGAACATGCACTCCGCCCGCGCTGCGTAGGGTGGGGGCTTCTGCCGTCGTGCCTGCGTCGTGGTGCAGCGAGCGAGAGAGACGGCCGGGCGTCTGCTGCGCCCGGAGATCCTGCACGTCGATGGTCGATGGATGCCGATGGATGAGTGGCTGATTGGGCGGCAGCGGAGGACATGGTCAACCGTCAGGGCGCGCGGACCAAGTGCAGCACAGAGCCGCAAAGCAGATCGGATCTGCCTGCGGTAGGGCCTGGCGGTGCCCTTGGGATTTGTGGGCGCACCGAACGGCAACCGCGAGTAGACGGCGTGATATCTGGGCGCATGGTGCGCCTCCGATTGCAGCATATTCGACGCTGGCGCCGAGGTCCTAGATGAGAACGAAGAAGGGGCGTGATGGTGGAGGGGCATGCCGGCAGCCCAGCTGTCATCCTCCGCATCATCGGGCAGCCGGCGGGCAGCGAGCGCAGGAATCAACTCAGTACGTTGGCAATCGGCACAGGCGCAGGACGGGCGGGAGGGCAGTCGAGATAGCGCAGGTGCGGACGAGCATCACCGGCAAAGTACATTCCGTGCAGAGCGGGATGGCAGAGTGCCATGAAGCTCGATTAGGGTGTGACCAGTGTCAAAGACGCTACATCAGTACCCTCAGCGGCTCTGTTGCGTACTTACAGTATGCGGCGCCATAACCAGCGAGCGACAAAACAGAGCCGTCGGGTCCCTCCGTCTCCCGAAGCATCAAGTCACCAGACAGGTCGTCGCAGCCGCCCAGAGCAGCACAGCACGTAGCAGACAAGCACACCTCGTCATACCCTGAAGTCAGATACCGCTAGTCCGTGCTCAGAACGTGCATGCCCCCAGCCAGTAGTCACCAAAACCTGATAGTGCCGAAGCAGCCGCCGCGGGAGAAACGCCTAAAGCGGCAAGGTGCACTCGAGGTCGAGATATGCTCGAGGGTGCGTACTCCGCGTGTTGTGCGCTGTGCGGACGCAGCGACTCCTCTCGCTGCTCCTGGCGGGCCGCGGGCGCAAAGCAACGCCTTGCGTTCGGTGCCTTTACTGCAGAAGCCGCACGGGTGGTCTGGCAGCAGTGGTGATGCGCACGCTGCGCGGCGGAGAACCCAGAAGCTCCCTGGGCGGCCGGAGGGGGAGAAGGAGAGCCTGGAGGGGAGATCGGGGGGCGCAGAGCGAGCGAGCGATGAGAAGGCGAAGGCCGAAGCCCGCCGCGAGGCAGCGGGCGACGCGACGCGGGCGCGCGTGACGCCGCGCTGAATTGCGCGGACACGTACTGGGCGACGTCGGCATCGAGGCACCCGCGCAGGAAACGAACGAGTGTCCGCGTCCGCGTCGAGCGTGGGCAGCCTCGGCGCCTGCGAAGCCCAGATGCGCCGCTAAGCGAGCTACCCGCGATGCTGCGCCACGCACCGGTCCAGAGCTGTACGTACAGCAGTGCTCGTCCGTCGTCCTCTGGGAGATGAATCGTGTGCTGCCCCGCTCCCGGCGAGTGTGGGGCCTCGGTCTGCGTGCGCGCGCGCTGTCGAAGTTCAGGCGGACAGGGCTCCGGGTCGCGGTGGGCGCTGGGAAGGATGCGGGAGCAGACCGAGGCACCTGATGGCCGCCCCGAGCGATCCCGCCCGGACGAAGGAGGGGTGAGGCGCAGTGGGCGCGCGGGCACACGCGGTTGGCCGAGGGGCGAGCGGGGCGCGATATCAGATAGATTGTCGAAGCGGGGACCGGGTGACAGGACGGGTGCGAGCAGCCAATGTCCGGCGGGGGAATGTGCGGGGCGCGAGGGGCCCGCGAGCGAGAAGGGGCGAGCGCGCGCACGGACGCCGCCGATGCGCGGCGCGCGGGGGTCTTGCGCGGCCAGGAGCCCGGATTGGCAGCGCGGTCTGCCTGGCTGGGAATCAGGATTTGAGTTGGGATTGACCAAGCGTTCCTCGACGAGCGGCGCGGCGAGGAAGCTCCCACCAGCGCCCGCCGTCCCCACGTCACGCCAGGCACGCCGTCCCCATCCCGCAACTTGCTCGCCCGCTCGCGCGCCGTCGACGTCCTGCTGTCGCGCTCGCGCCCCGCTGACAGTGTCCATTGCGGCGGCGCGGCGTGCGCGCACGATCGCGGAGCATACACAGACAGCGCTAGGAGGGCTACTCGGTGATCGCGTCATGGACGCCGAATATGGTCCTCCCACCCTGAACAGCCCCAGGTCCGCGATCATCGTCCGGCGGAGGTCGAGGGCGGGAAGCGCGCGGGCGAAGAAGACAGCGCGGCATATGCTGCGGTGCCTCGTTGGCACCGCGTTGTGATGCGCGGGCCCAAGGCCGCATGTCTCCCCCACCGCGTCCGGGATCGCGCGGATACGGGTCTGCGCGAGAAGATAGTACGGGCGCCGGGCGTTCGGGGAGGCTGGAGAAGATGCGCCGCGCGCCGCGGAAGCACACCGAACCTGCGCGGCGAGGGAGCGGCGAGGGCCCCCTGGGAGCTCGAGCTCGAGGACGACGCCGAGCGCACGCGCGCGCGGGCGCAACGACATCATCCGCATGCGCTGACATCACCGTCGCCCGTCGCGACTAGCACGGCCTGGACCGCGCGGCGAGCTCGCGTGGCGCGGGGACCGCTGCCCGTCGCGCGGTGCGGCGCGCGTTGACGACGATGGGGGCGGTCGGGCACTCGGCCAAACGGAAGAGGCGGAAACACGGGCGAGCTTGCGGTCGGGTGACCTCCCCCGACGGGCGCATCCCCGCGCGGACCGCCGCTCGCGCCACCGGCGACGTGCGCGTGCACAGCGGGCTCGAGCCTCGAGGCGCATGCATGCGCGTCCGGTTCTCGGGCGGGCAGCGGCGCCGGAGGCAAGGGCGGCGTGACCATGCGCGGCGGGGCGCCGGAGCCCCGCGTCCATATTCTCGGCGCGCTAGGCCAGGAACGGAAACGCGCCTGCGATCGCCGGGGCCCGCCGGCGTCGGTGGGCGGGTCGGAGGCGGCCTCGGCGGGGACGCCGTCTTGGACGGGGTCGCGACGACGGGTTGCCGGGCGGCGCGGGCAGCGCGCGCGGCGCAGACTTTCCGTTCGAAGCCACGTGGGCGGGCGGCGTGGGAGGCGGCGACGCGCGCCCCGCCGGGAATTCCGTTGAGCCCGCGACATCTGCTCGCCAGCCGGGCGGCATGTGTCATCGTCCGAGACGGCGAGCGCACATCAACGGAAATAGAAAGGGGCGTCCGGCGCGCAGGCCGGGACCCCAGCAACCCCGCCGCTCCCCGCCCCCTTGCCTTTTGCGGCCGCCCGGTCCCGCGCGCTCGTGTGGGCGTGGGCGCTGTGGCGGTCCGCCCACCAGGCGCCCGTGGCGCGCCTGCGGGTTTCCCTCCGCTGAGAAGAAGGCGCTGCGCACTCGTCGTGCGGCTGCCGCGAGGCTGGCGGCCGCGACGCCCCCCTCGCGCACGAAGGTGCCAAGCGTGTAGCACGCCCGAGGGCAGGCCCCATGCTCCGGGCGTATCGTGTGGGAAGGGCCGACAAGTGCCCGCGCTTTGATGGGCAGCACGCCCACGCCCGGTGCGCGGAGGCGGGGGCAGCGCGCGCCGGGCGGAGGCTCGTTATAGGTCATCTGAGAAGCGGTGACACATCCGACGGACGGCGCGTGAGAAGGCGTCGCGCGGCGTGATCGTCAAAGGGGGGATAGTACCTGACGGGCGAGAACGCGGACCCATATCGAGCACGCGGCGGGGCTTTGGGCGGAGGAATGCACGGCGCCTGAAAGAAGACCGCGGGGTGCGGGTGCGGCCACGAAGCACGCGCTGGGAGGAGCGCGGACGGGCGGAGGACGGATTGGGCGTCACGAGAGAAAGCGGGTTGCAAGGATAGCTGCGGTGCAGAGCCTGACAGGTCGAGCGGGAAACACGCCGCAACCGCCTGGCGGTCAGACGGGGCGTTGCCGCGGTGAGAGGACAGAGAAGAGAGAATCGAGCGGGCCTCGAGGCAGCACGCAGCGAACCAAGAGAGCGGGCGGGCTGTGAGCCTGGGCGGCAGGCGGAGGACCGACGGCAGGAGAGCAAGCGGTAGAGGCGCGGGCGCTGGAGAGCTAGAGCGAGCGGGAGAAAGAGACTGGGAGGCGGACTGAATGGAGAGAAGGGGCGCAAGAGAGTTGGAGGCCGGATTTCCTCGGGGACCAAGAGGTGCGGCGGCCAATTGGCAGGAGGCGGTGAGGGCAGACGGGTGCAGGTGACGTAGGGCGCATGCGAGCATGAGCGTCCCTGGAGAGGCGTTCGGGGCGGACGAGCGGGAAGAGGGGGCCGGGACCGGAGAAAAAGGTCGGGGCGGCAGCGTGGAGGCAAGATGGGCGAACCAGGAGAGCGGACGAGGTACAGGAGCCGGAGCCGCATGGATCAGACTGGCGCACCGAATTCTTGAGGGTGAGAGGAGGGACGGATAGGGAGAGAGCAAGGGAGGATGAGGAAGTGGCAGGTGGTGGCGCTGGAGCAGCGGCAGCAGCGGCGGACAGACTAGGTGCGCGCCTGTGTCAAGAGCGCAAGAGGCCCTGGTGAGCTTCGACTTCTGGCTGAGAAAAGAGGATCCTTGCCGTAACCTCGTGTTTCGAAGCGCTGCAGCTGGCGGTGCGGGAGCCCCGAGCTACGCCCACGTCGGAGTAGCCATCGCACGAGCGCGACCGGGCGATTAAGGCCATGAGCACAGTTTCGAGACAGTGCTGCAAGGCTGCACCGGAGATGGAGGAGTCGAGATGAGCTGCCGCGAGAGCGATGGGGCGGGCGTGTGCGGTGTGGTGGGCGACGGAGGAGGAGAGGCGAGATGGGCGAGTGAGATCGGAGGAGGGAGATCGGGCGCGCTGAGTTCGATTCGCGCGAGCGGGAAGCGCGGCGGGCGGGAATGCGCTCTTCGGGGTCCTCGCGGCGCGGGCGGAAGGGGCGAGGAGGGGCTGGCCCAGAAAGGCAATGGGAGAGCACGAAAATGAAAACCGGCCTGATTGGGAAGGGGTGATGGCGAGCGTGGCGTTGGAGAGCGAGGGCATATCAACTCCCTCTCCTCCTACCATGGCCCGCCCCGCCCCCCGCCCCCCTTTCTCCTCCATCCCCCGACATCGTCCAGCACGGCGAGCAAGCCCTTTCCGCCATCCCTCTCTCCGGCTCCCGCCACCCCCCGCCAACCCCCGCCATACCAATCACATACCGTAGCACATGTCTGCGTCCCCGCAGCCGCCACCGCCCGCGGCCCCCGCGCCCGCCAATCGCGACGAGCCCGTCGTGCACCACGATGGCGCGTCCCAAGATCTCGACTCTCCCGCCGCACTCGCCGCCCTCCTCTCCAGGAACTACCTTGAGACTCAGGCTATCAAGCGCGAGCTTCAGAGCATGACGCAACGCGCCGAGAAAGCAGAACACCTCCTCGCAGCCCTCCAGGCCGCCCAGACGACGCCTAACGGCTCTCCCTCGGGCTCGTCACAGGGCGCGTCATCCAAGCCCCACATCCCCGAGGCTGCACGCAAGGCCATCATGGACTCCGAGGCCCGCGCAGAGCGCGCCGAACAGGCCCGCGACGAGGCCGAAGCGCGTCTTCGCATGCTCCAGGAGTCGTGGCAGGAGCTCGAACGTTTTTTCAACCAGATGGACGTCCGCAGCGCCGACACCCGCGCCAGGTTCTCGCGCATCGTCGCAGAGGCCGGTGGCGCCCTCGTCCCCGTCTCCACCATCCCATCGCAAAACACCGTCTACCTCCCCACAGCGCTGCAGCAGCACGACGTCCAACTTCCGCCTCTTCCCTTTTCCTCCCGCTCCCACTCCATCCGCACTCGCGTTCCCGGGTCGTCTCAGCCTTTTCCGTCCGTAGCTCTACCCCCTCCTCCGAGTGCTAGCTCAAGCCGCGTTCGTCCGCGCGCAGGTAGCATGGATGCCGCATACAACGGCATCTTGTCGGGGCCCGGTGCCCCTCCTCCTGCGAAACGCCCCCGACCCGATCGCGACTCTGACCGTGGACGCCACTACAGCTTATCGGTGAGCCCTCCTTCCTCAGTTTGCAGTCCCGCTCCGTCGTCTATTGCCACCGCTGCGATTCAGCAGTCATATGCGCATATACTCAGTTTCTTCAATCTCTGTGAGCCTTGCTACGCCATCGCACAGCGACTCAGTTGTACAGAGCGGTGATATTCATTGTTGTCGCGCATATAGTGATCGGTGGCGTAGTACACCGGAAGTGTTGTGGTGTGCAACGCGCGGAGCCGTGCAGAATGAATGGCGTATAGCGCAGCTGCCCTCTTAACATGCTCGAGTTGCGTATATAGTACTCATAACCTGCCCTGTAGCCATCCAATTCCCCTCATCCTGCCTACCTCTCGACGAACGGGCACTCTGTCGACCACTCGCCTCCCCTCAGCGTACACCACACCAACACGCTCCCCTCCATTCGCGCACACTACCCACAGTACCATCCCAGTCGCCGCGCAGACCGCGACGACCCCGCCACAGCGCGGTACGCCCCTGGTGGGTATGTCAGCCATCACCGCCCCCGTCGAGGCCGCTCGACGTCGCGATCTCACGATCGCTCGTCTCGGAGCCGCTCGCGTTCGCGGGCAAGCTCACTCAGCCTGGAGGAGATGCTGATTGAGGCGACTACTACGCCAGCCGAAGAACGCCCGGGCCCGGACGGCAACGTCCACCCGCGCGCGTTGCACCCGGCGGGGCATCTGCACCCCTCGTCGCGCCACCGCTCGCCGTCGCCTGGACGCGAATACCATCTCACGGTGCCGTCGCAGCATGGCCGCGCACGCGCGCACTCGTCCGTGCAACTGCACCCTAGCGCCCACTCGTCCGGCGCAGGCGCGTCCCCGCCCGGTCCCCTTACTGTGCCCGGGCAGGTCCAAACATACCAGACGCACATCTTCGCGCCCCCAGTGACTGGCGCCCCGGTGAAGAAGAGTAAGCTGGGCGCTGGCAGCTCGACGCTGAGCGCCAACGGGAGTGTGCTGACCCTCGGTGAGTAGCCTAGCGCTTCATATCCTAAATGTGGTGTTGACAACATCCCAGGTCCCACAGGAAGCGTCATCTCTGGCCCGACGACACTGGGTGGTGGCGGATTCCCTGCGCAGAACGCCGCTGGTCAACGCATCTGCCGCCAGTGCGGTCTGCCCGGCCGCTACAAGGACGGGAAGTGCGTGGAGAAGTGGGGCCCGGGTCCCGAGGGCCCGGGCACGGTGTGCGACCGGTACGTTTGCAAGTTTGAACCGCTATTTATCGTCTCACTGACGGGGTCGCCATGGGTATGCAGATGCCGCAAGAAAATGAAGCGTGTCGAACGGCGCGGGACGCTCGACGGCCACAGCATGGCCGCGCAGATGCACCACGCGCCCGCTGCGATTCACCCTTCAGGCGCACCGCAGGCTGCCCCAGGCACGCTCGTGAACGGCCGCTCGATCCACCGCAGCGACACGATGCACGTTCACCCGTCGTCTCAATCTCAACGCTCGCTCGGGCCATCAGGGACCCATATCCTGTCGTCGAGCGGGTCGTCGCCACACAGCTCGTACGTCCGGCACGACCGTGACCGCGAGCGTGAGCGCGACAGGGATCGCGAGTACGACCAGTCGCCGCCGCACACGTACTACTCTAGCCAGGGTCGGGCTGCGCAGCGCTCTCCGCCCACACCGCCGCACATCGCCACTCTCCCGAACTCCGGCGCGAACGACGAGGACGCAGCGGGATACGACGGCACGCCGCGTTCCCGCGCGTCGCGCGCTGGCAGTCGTGAGCGGCCCACGCACAAGACTATCGGAGCCGTGAACGGGCACCGTAGCGCGGAGGGTAGCGCGAGCGCGAGCAGCCGGTCTGCGAGCCGTTCGCCGAGAGCAGCAGGTTCGGGCGCGTCGGGTGCGTCGCCGCGCGGGTCGGAGGCGAAGTCCAAGTCGTCGTCCGAGCTGATGGACGTCGACGCGGACGGGGAGGAAGTCGACCCAGAGGCGGATGCAGAGGCGGAGGACGCAGACGGAGACGCGGAGGCAGACGCCGACGCCGACGCTGAGGCGGACGGGGACGCAGAGGCGGAGCTGCTCGAGGCAGTCGACGCCGCCGAGGCGAACAACGCGACGGACGAGGAGTGGCTGAAGAAAGAGGACGCGTGAGGCGCGTGCGCCCGCGCCCTGGTGAATCTGATGAACTGTACGACTGCACGACCGCACGAAGGACTCGCCCCCGCCATACATCGTCCCGCCCCTGGAAATCTCTCGCATCGTCTATCGTCTATTATATTCCCGTCTCGCTCGCTGTGTACCGCTACGTCTCGCTTCCCCGTGGACCGCCCCGCTTGCTCTCTGTACCCTACTCGCACTGTTGTCTGTACTCGTGTCTTTCCCGGTTGTGTGTTCTCGTGTAACAGTAGTCGTTCGCCCAATGCTTGTAGACGGATTCGGCCCCTCAATCATCGGTTTCTAGCTCGACGTATATGGGTGTGAAGACGAGTGGACTGCTGCAGGTCTGTTTTCTTTTTGCGCCAGGTTCCGACAGTACTAGATGGATTCGCGCCTTCACATTCGTCGAGAAGAATGTGCCGCCGACGCCGGCCAGGCTTCTGCGGGAGACAATTGCACTTACGAGCTGCAAGCTCAAGGTGTATGCATGTAAGGCCCTCGGTTTGACGTCTCGCGGATACATAATCCAATATAACGCCTCCGCTATGAAGTCGGATCCTACTCCTCTGATCAGCCTCGACAGCATGAACTTCGACACCGCCGAATACACACTCCCCGGACCTGCAGCGGACGGCGGCCCCACCCTCACGTTTGTCCGCGCCACCCCGCGGCCGTCCGGAAAGGCGGCAGCAGAGCCCTCAAGCGCACAGACTCGTAGAGTGTCGCTGCTGCTCATCCACGGCGTCGCATCACGTATGTGCAGTCGTTTCCATCATGGTCGCTCGCAGCGCCTGGCCAACGCTCATGTACCTGGCACGCCGACACTCAGACAAGGAAGCGTGGTTCCCGACGCTCGAGCATCTGTTTTCGTTGCAAAATGAAGCTGCAAAGGGTGTCTTCGCCATCGCCGAAGCGTGGGCGATGGACATGCCGAGTAACGGGCGTGCAGGCGTACTGAACGAGCGCGCCCTGCTCGCATTCCCGGATGACGTTTGTGAGCACCTCCAATCGCCCGCGCCGTACCACACTGCTTGACTTTTCCGAACTAGCTGGACAGCAGACTGCGCGAGCGGTGCAAGTCTTACTCAAGTCCGGCCTGGTCAAAGGCAGCGAGGTCGTCGGCGTGGGCCACTCGGCCGGGGCATGTGTGCTGTACGTCTCGCAGTTCCCCTGGTATTCCGACTCCCCCGCCTATTTGACGAATGCTCCGTACAGCATTCAGTCCACAGCGGGTTACGTTCCCGACAAGCTCCCATACTCGTCAAGCCGGCCATGATGTCCCAGGCGAAGGTCATGGCGGACCAGTCCGCCCTCAAGAACATCATCGCATTCGCGTCCGCGCGCCCGGACGTCTGGCCCTCGCGCGCCGCCGCACGCGAATGGTTCGCCGCACAGGTGCCGTGGAGTCGCTGGGACGCACGCGTGCTCGACCTGTCCCCTCTATTCCCAAGATATACCACTCGCGTGGGCTTGATGTGCACGGTGCACATGGGTTAATACGCCATGCGCGTCGGACCTCCCGACCGCGGCGTACCCAGACACACACGAAGGGGTGACGCCCGCCACGACGCGTGCATCCGAGATCGCAGGATACACGCACTTCGAAGACGCGTTCGAAGTGCTAGAAATCATGAAGGAGCTATGTCCGGTCATCCCTGCGTATAGTGGCAGGGCAAATACGCTTCGTAGCTCGTTGGTCTGCGCTAGACATGGCAGATGATGCATGATGTATCGGGCTAGTGTTGCACGATTTTTCATGTTCTTGGGCAATGGAATCACTTGAGATGCGGTTTACTTGTGAATAGATTTGCGATTCACTTAGCCTCGCTGGAAATAAGGGACTCCGCAACCGCATTCTCTCTTGACCGTTACGGCCGCGAGGGCAAGCACAAGAACTTGTCGCGGCGCCCCGCGTACTTGGTTCGGTCGGTCGGACAACGGGGCCATGAAGCTCCAGACTCATCTTTTCCCGTAACATAAACCGCTACAACGGATAGTCTCAGAAGGCCTTTGTTAGTAGCAATAGCAGGAACTGGGAGAGGGAATGGCGAGAATCACTGTCAGGAGCAACTTTGCCACGTGGGCCCGCAGAGGACTACCGCGCCGTTCAGCGTCTCTCACTCTGTTTCCATCAACCACCACCACCACCTCATGTCCCTGCAACGTTGCAAATCGACTATGGTTGCTTCTTGGCTGTATGACTCCTGGCGGCGTTAGGGCTTGCTTACTTGTGAGTGTGGCTTGTGTGACACCCTGTGAAGATGAAGGGAAGAGCGGCCAAACGGACAAATCCTGTACCCGGTCTATCTGTCTGGGACTCTTGGTTCAACTTCTCGACGGACTTACTGCACTTGTTCCAATACTGATTGGCCGCTGTTATCTACTGCCATTGACTGTGTGGCTGCAAAATCACGCGCGCTGTCTGAACTGCAGGTCGGCTTTCCCAGGCAAGAGCACTCCAGCGACGGACCGCCTTTCAGGCATCGTCTGCCCCTCTCCAAACCGGATATCATAGGTGAGCACGATATGCGCCAGCAAGACCTTGAGCTGGACCGCCGCAAAAAACCGCCCTGGGCTATCGTTCCACAACCCCATGAGCTTCCTACTACAAGTAAGTCACCCACTGTCTCGACTCACCACGAATCTGCGCCATGCCCGAACGACAGGAAGTCCGCCCTCGTCGTCACGAAGGAGCTCCCGTGGGCCTCGCCGGTCTCCGCGCTCGCCTCGCAATGCCGCCAAGGCATGAACGCGCGCGCGGCGGGGTAGTACGCCTCGTCGCTGTGCAGCGCGAGCGTCGGGCACGCGAGCATCGTGCCCGCCGGGACGGTCTGGCCGTTGCTGAACGTGAACGGCTGCAGGGCAAGCCGCTGCTGCGACCCTGTGCGCGCGCGCGTGCGCGGTGCGTCAGGAGGGCGTGCGGTGTCGAGGGCTGACAGGATGCTCACAGGTGCCGGGCGGGTTGAGGCGCAAGACCTCTTTGAGGAAGCTGTCGAGCTTGCGCATCTTCCCGAGTGCGGCTTTCGACCAGCCCTCGTGTGCGACGACGTCCTCGACCTCCTCACGCAGGATCCGCATGTATTCTGGGCAGGTGGCGAGGTGGTAGAGCGCGAAGACCATTGCCTGATTCCGGGCGAACGTCCAGATCCGTGAAACAAGCATGCATCCAGCGTAAGCGACGTACCACGGTAGGTGAATGGATCGCGCCAAAGTTGATCCACATCATGCGCAGAGCGAGATTCTCCGGTAGGAGGCCCTCGCCTGTAGCGTTGTCTAGATACCATTGGAGGGCGTCGTTCTGTGCGCTCAATGAGCAACGAATGGCGATTCATGGAGCTTAGGTACGTACAGGTTTCGGCGTGCTCTCTTTGCCGGAGGTAGCCTTCGCGGCGAGTCGTTGCTCGATGATCGGTTGAAGGTGGGCCGCGACTCGCTTCACGCATCTGCGCACATTGCCCACCAGGAGGGATACTGTTCTGCACCACACATATCAACGTTCAGTTCGCCTCCGAGGAGCCAGGCACTGACGGTTTGAGCCACTCAGGAGAAGACTTGATGACGATAACATCCTTGATAAACTCGGTGGAGAAGCTCGTGGTGAGTTTCGTATACTCTCGATTCCTGCCTATGACGCGTCGTCAGGGAACCCGGATTGAACGAGCATAGCCGATCTCACAGAGCGGCTCTCCGACGAACAGGCGGTTGCTCATCTGGCAGACGACGTTGCCGAGGACTTCTTCCGCTGGGTACGCTTTCCATTCTGCAACGAGCGACACGTCAGCATCACCCGCCCAACGCGACTCCCCGAAGACGGACGCCGTCACCTGTCTGCAGCGGGATCTGCTCGTTCAACGCCACGACCATCTCCTCCCGGAGCTCCTCGAACCGCGCCGCGTTGCAGCGCGACAGCTCGCTCCGGATCCACGTTAAGTGCGAGCGGTCATGCACGACCTGCGGCCCCGCGGTGTATATCGTCTGCAGCACCTGCACGCCTCGCATCTCCGTCAGCGGACAATCTCTCACCCGCTCATGAAAGTCGGGGTGCTCACCACGTCAAACGCCGCACTGAAGGAGAGCACGTTCGGGGGCGCTTTCCGGATGTCTTCGACGGCCTGCGCGTCCGTTACGACGACGGTCCAGTGCGCGAGGAGGCGGATCCTGAAGAGGCCGCCCCGGTACTGTTCTGCCGTCAGCATGCTAACACCGACGTGCCCGAAGTACGTCGACAGGTGCTCTAGGACTAGGTCACTTGCCTTGCGATATCCTTCCTCCAACACCTTCTGGCTGTTGCGGACGAACTGTACCGCGGTGATCATCGACAGGAGCGGCGCGCCATATCCTACCACAGGGATCGCGCTGAGCTATAGAACTATTCTGTAAGTGGCAAGCACCGACACAGTGTGGTACGTTCAGCTACTCACATCGGGGGCTCGTCGAAAGTACCACCCAACGGCTAGGATAGCCACTAGCAGCGCCCAAGTAACTGCGTACATGACCGTAGTGAACGTAGGGCTCAAAATCGAAGCAGAGAGCACGGCAGCAATGTCGAGAGGTCAGGGACGTAATCCGACTTCGCGGCTAGCCCACCGAAGCAGTATATATGTACGTCCGCCCCCAGCAGCCGGCTCGTTCTGCGATCTGAGATGCGGTCGCCGGACGTTCTCCCGTCGTCCGCGAAGGCCAAAAGGCGCGGGCTGCTGCGAGGGCGCCGCGCCAACTCGGGTGCGTGACACACACACACGCGGCCGGGCGCGCTGAGAATCTTCGCGGTTTCCATCCGCTCGGAATCCTCCCCTCTGTGGAAGGCTTGCAATCTCCGCGAACCCACGCCTAGTGCAGGAATAGCCCAGAAGCCCTCGCGTCCGGTGCGCGCTCTCGTCTTCTCTCCGGGCTGTCTCGGGCACAGGGATGATAGACTTCTCCTGTATCTGAATGCTAGCCAGTGGCGGACCCCAGGGTACCGACAAGCTCAGGCTGCTGGTTGGACCACCGACGTCGCGGCGCTGCATCCTCACGCGAGACATACCGTGTGTCATACCATACTGCTCGTATGACGTCCTGGGCTCGTAGACCAGCCTTCACGTTTCCAGCCAGAAGAATATCGCTCCTCCCGGAGGATGCATCGATGAAGGCTTGGGTTATGGTGCTACCTGTGAGCGGCGGGGTACCAAAACAGTAGGTGGAGGGCGCTTCTCCAGGCTCCCCTACCTGCTAACTACTTCCTTCCCGTCAGTCACTCTTCCTCTCTGATTCGCGCGTCTCCCTGTGCTCCCTCGCAATTATACGGGAGAGGCGCCGTGGTCCTCGGCGTCCTCAGCCTTGGGCAGACACATCGTGGGCTCCATCAATCTGGCACACGTCGAGGTGATACAGGGTCGTGTCGCTATTCTCGGAGCCTCCATCATGCTCAGGCTGTTCTTCGCAATCCGCGCCTTGTCCCTGCTTCCCAAGATTCGTGCGTGTTGCGAAACAGTGCAGGCGGATACATCTCGGGCATCGCGAAGATTGCTCAGTGCGAGTAGTATGTACAGTACCTGCGTTAAGTCGCCAGGTCGCAACATGTCAACACTCAGACTACACAGAGACGACTAAGAACGGGGCGTCATGGGAGAGTAGCGCGTCACGCCTGGGAGACGCGGTGCGAATACGCAAGCTGCTCAGGCTTGCATTGACGACCATTGCAGGGCAATTTGCTTTCAGGGCGCTGCATATCTGCGGAAGGAGAGTCCAGGTACGACATCGTGGGCGACCAGGGGGGACAGTGCAACTCGCGTGACGCGAATCGTCCATTGATTCCTGGCCGCGTCGGACCCTCCGGTCGATCGTCGCCCCTTCCACGCCAATGACGCCTATTGAGCAGCATCCAACAGATTCTCGCACTCAGTCCCTTGCAATGATTCACTCAGGAAGGCCATGCGTCCTTGAGTGGACCCTTGTTGGCGTAAAACTTCCTCAAACGAGATCACAGACTCACAGATCTCGAGATATCGCCTCCCTGGCGCCTTATAGGATAGCGCCTGGCATTGATGGCCGTCCTGCACTCCCAGTCCCTCTAGAATCTCGTCACAACCCCTGCCGCTACCATGTCGCAAGGAGCACAAGATATTCGCGCCACCGCCGGCGCAGGCCTCATCGGCGTCTTCATCTCCGTCGCGTAAGCCCGAGACCTCCCTATCCGCGTCCTGGTGATGTGCCTATACTGATGCACCATGCCGTGTCCAGCATGTACGGCTGGACAGTCTTTCAGATTGCGCACTACTACGAGCGCAGCTGGCGCACCGATACATGGTGGCTGAAGGCCTACGTGAGTCTGCACCCCGGCGGCGACGTTCACAGACCGCACTTCAAGCATCAGGGCTGACGACGCCCCTCTGCCCCGCAGGTCACCTATATCTGGTAGGGCCTTTAACTTCATCATGCCAGGAACGCAGCGGTGTCAATGACTCCGGTGCCATTGCAGGGCGGTCGAGACGGTTCACACGTACTTGATATGCGCGAACATCTGGCGGTCCGCAATCTCTGAGTTCGGGAACCCTCAAGCGTGGGGGGTCACGACAAAGTGAGTTGTACATCCATTGCGTTTGTTACCGATGGCTCAGACATGCTCGCGTGTGTTGTGCAGACCGGATGATGTGGGTATCCATCGTTCTTCAAATAAAGTATACCCATGATGCCATGATGTGTACTGACGTGAGTTCTTTCTGCAGATGACCACGGGCATAACAGTACGCGTACTCCTTCTCCATGACGATATCCATGCCTTTTATTCTTAACGTATGGCCATATTTCCAGGGCTTGGTCATGCTCTCGGTCCATATCTTCTACGTCCGGCGACTATGGATACGTGTGTCTGTTTCCCCAGCCTGTTCACCTTAGTCGAGTCTCATTGCATTCACATTCTCTTTTCAGTAAGCGACCGGAACGTCTTCTTATGCGGGATTGTGGTGCGTACACCGTCCAGGTAGACCAGCATGTGGGGACTATACTGAGGTTCTCTCTTGCAGACGCTTCTTGCGTTTGCCCACTTCGCGCTCGAGATTAGTGAGTGACCATTGTCTTTCCACCATCCTTTCCCTCGTCAGGTCCCCACCTTCGCAGTTGTAGTCCTCTTGACGTTCGTCAACTGCTCTTCCCGCTGGCTGTGAGTGACATTGACACTTTATGGGACAGATCCGAGTATCCGGACTTCGACCAGTTCCAAAAGACTACTGTAAGCGACCTGCACCTTTCCTAGGCGTTCATGGGTTTGATGAGTCAATGACAGCCGTATTACCAATGCTCGTTGGGCATCGCCGCCGCAGACGACATTACCATCGCCGCCTCGCTCTGTTACTTCCTGTACACCCGCCGAACTGGCATCAGGAGGTATGTCTCCTCTGTATTCCATTTCCACAAAACATTCTCTGACGTAGTGTAACAGCACGGACACGCTTGTCAACAGGATCATCTCGTATTCGATCATGACCGGCGCGGTAACGAGGTAGCTTTCACGTCCACACTGCCCAACGACTCGCCATACTGACACGCATGCAGCGTAGTCGACATCATCACCCTCGTCTGCGTGAATATGGACTCTGTCTTCCCAGTGCTTCCCAACCTAACACATCAACACACACCCCGATAGTTCGTCGTGATGCCTGACAATCTCGTCTACCTCGCCTTCTTCGACTTCCTGCCCATCTGTACGTGTCTTTACCTCTTGAAACCCAACACTTACGGAGACCTAAAACCCTCCACAGTCTACGTAACCTCGCTCCTCGCAATGTCAGTCACCCCCCCCCTCAGCACCTCCAGAAGATCTCGACCCCGTCCACAACCGGTAACGCGCTCTCCGGGTTCGCAATCGCGGTCCCGCGGCGCGACCGCGGCCACGACGATCCTGAGGGGAATCCACGCCCCCGTGGGGCCCGCGTCTCCAGCCAGGTGCGTCCTTTGCTGACCCTGGTCATTCGATGGTCGGCCAGTGTGTGGTCATGGCGTCCAAGTACGGCGGGAAGCTGACCGAGTGTACGCTTGCGCGCGTGACAGCTGGTGTTCGCGTACCCGAGCACGGTGACGGCGATGAGCGGCCTCACGGACACCATCCTGGACGACGCAGAAGGCCGAGACCGCAACTTCAACCAGCCTCCTGACTATGACGCTCTATGACGACTCTCCGACCATCTTGAACGCACACGGGGAGGATTCGGTGTATATATGGTCTGCATGCGTATAATATGCCTCTGATGCCAGGTTGCCAACAACGTCGCATGCCCCTCTATAGTCGGGATCCGGCAGGTGCATAACCGATCAAACTACGAGGCGACGTGAGGTTGACCGTGTTGCAGCCTATGTAGGCCGCTCTTCCTGAAATGTGGTCGCCGGGTATTCTTCTACCACATGCAAAGATTTCAAGCAAAGCACACGTACTGGTTGCTGCAAAGGCACTGCGCTGACTCGGATGCATGACACGCGGCTGGGTGCGCTGAGAACTCTTGCGTTTTCTATCCGTCCCTTCCGTTTGTGAAAAACGTTTTCCGCGAACCCACACTTGCAGGATTAGGCCCAAAGCCCTCGCATCTGATGCGCGCCCTCGTCTTCTCTCCGGTTTGTGTCGGACACAAGGATCAGCCACGGTCATTACGTTCTCACTTAAGTACATCGCGGTCCTGACTCGCAACGGCGAAGGGTAAGAGTTCATGGCGGTGGCGAAGTTCGAGTCTACGAGCACACGAGACACACGCAGAAAACGCACAATCAGTGTTTTACATCATTACTCGCATTCCTTGTAGCACACTGCTGCTGCGATCTGCCCAGGTATACCTCCAGTACGCGTGCACAAGCAGCTATAACTCCCGCACCCCCGCTCAGTCGCACCCACTCAGTCTTGCGGCTTCTCCGCGTCATCTCGCTCTGTCACCGCCCCAGACTCCCCGGCCCCGACCTTCTCCTTCACCTCCGCCCCCTCTGCACCCACTGCCCAGTTTTCATCCCGCTGCGTGTGCAGCCGCAGCGCCCGCATCGGCAAGCTCACAAGCAGCCCGGCACCGGCGACTCCAATCGCCACGCGCCACAGCGTCGCCAACGCTTGTGCAAACGCGCGCCGTGTCAGGTCCTTCTCGGGCTGCTCCATGTCACGGATGAGCGGAATCACCGCGTACGCGACGTTGTCGAGTCCGGGGAGTGTCGCCTGCACGGACGCGGGTATGTGGTCGCGGAGTTGGTTCTGGAGCAGGGCACCACCAACGGTCACGCCCCAGATCTGCGTAGATTCGGGGTGTCAGTTCAGCTTGAGCCAGCGATGGTACGATACCGATGATGCAGAGGACTCACCGGGGCGAATGAGCGCAGGAAGATGAAGAATGCGAGCGCGAGCGCGTTCGACGTGACCGGCAGAGGTGCAAGCACGGGGAAGTACGTCGCCGAGTACAGTATGCCGACGCCCAGGCCCGTAATGATCTGGAAGCCAATCGACGCGCCGCGCGCAGAGTCCTCCGTGACGGTGCTCAGGAGGCCGACGCCGACGAGGACAAACGCCCAGCCCGTCCAGAGTTGCGGACGGTATCGTCGCGTCTTCGCGACGCTGATGCCCGCGATGATTGCCATGGGCCCAGTGGAGAAGCAGAGTCCGAAGAGGTCGATGCCGGATGCAGTGGGGGAGGCGTCTTTGCAGGCTTGGTAGTACACCGGGAGGTAGTCTGCGAGACGAGACATATCAGTCTGTGCATAGGACACCGTGTCATGGAAGGCACTCACAAATCAGGAGGAGGTTCACAAACGAAATGAGGAATATCTGCAGGTACCTGCACATCAAACCATGAGCATACAGCGTTCTGAGGGGAATGCACGTAGCACATACCCGCTCAAGCTCGTCCTATTGGACAGGATATGCGCCGGAACCTATCATAAAGCCAACGTCAGATACTGTCTTCCGCTACTCAGTATCATCATGCAGGACGTACGATGGGGTTTTCGCAGTATCGCCACTCATACAACCCCCAAACGCAGAACACGACAAAGCTGAGGCACAATGGTACCAGCACACTGGGCGATTGCCACGGGAACTGGACCCCGCCCCATGTCAGAGCGATCGCGCACGCGCAGGATGCCCCAATCAGGAGCGTGTTTCCACTGACATACGGGACGTTATTATCGAGACTCTCGCATGGCTTGGGTAGGAAACTTACAGCCAGTCCAGGCGTTTGAATACCTGCCAGGACGTTCCGGACTTCGCTTGGCGTGCTGGTGTGCGCATAGTGAGGAGCAGCAAGGCCGCAATGAGGCCCCCAGCAGGTACATTGAGGTCTGGTCAGCTGACATTAATGTGTTGTCTCTCAGCAGATCTTCGGACCGCACGTACAGAATAACCAACGCCAGGTTGTGTGGTGCGCAAGCGCACCTCCAACGACTGGCCCAACGCCTCCACCCAACGCCCATATTCTATACGTACACACGTCAGGTGAGCATTTTGGGTGAATATAGCATCACGCACAAGCCGAAGAGACCGTTATATGCCCCCCGTTCCTGCAGAGTGACCATGTCGGACAGGATGATCTGCGAGAGCGTGAGGATTCCGCCGGTCCCCGCGCCATGCACAGCTGTAGCAGTACCCCCTATGAGACGCAGTACGCCAGCAAGACGGCGTGAACCGACCTCTCCCAGCAATGAGCATGTTCATGCTCTGCGCAGCCCCCGAGAGAGCAGAGCCGAGGATGAACACCGCGAGCGCCCCGAGCATGACTTGGCGGCGGCCGTACGCCTACAAACATTCCCAAAGGAGCGGCGTGAGCACAAGCGAAGTAGGATATCAGATACGCGAAAGACGTACCTCCGCGAGCCCGCCGCTCAGGGGCAGGAGCGCAGTACTCGCGATAGCGTACGCACTAGCGACCCATAGGAACTGGTCCGAGTGCAGGTCGCTGACAATGACCGGCAGCGCCGTCGACACGGCGTACTGTTTCGCATTCACAATCGCAGTCAGCCAGTGCGTTTGATAGCGCGATAGGCGAGGCGACTCACCGCTTCCAGCACTCCGAAGAAAGTCCCGGAGAGTAAACACGCGAGGATGACCCAGAAGCGAGCGCCTTTGGGCGATTTGGTAGGCGCCGGGGTCACCGGGACCCCGGTCGACGCAGGGACGGAGGACTGGAGGTCGGAAACGGGGTACAAGGCATCGCTAGCGTCCGTCTTGGCGGAAGACATCTTGTGGAGCCCTAGAGTAAGAGACGCAACGAGATACTGCTATCCGCGCGTGTAGTCAGAGGAGCGAGTGGGGAAGGGCGCCGGGAAGCCGTGGTAGAGAACCTGGGCGAAGGCACAGACACAGACGTGAGCCTTGCCGGTACGCCAGTACGGCCATGCGGTGTGAGAACGCCTGTACAAATGCACGCACCTCCGGATATTGGGTGGGCACTGGGCGCGCGCGTGTGCATGTGAAGACCACAGAAGCACCTGCGGAAGAATTGCAGGGCGCGCCCATGTGCCGCCTCTCGCAACTTCCTCCGCGCGGCAGCGCCCCGTTCCATCTGAACTTTGCTCGCGCCGGCGCGGACCACACCCTCGGCAGTGCGGTACGTACAGATGTGGTCGCAGCTTCGCGTTCGCGAGACGCGAGCTCTCATAGGCAGATGAGGCACCCACGTGAATAACACAATAATACCTGTGATCAAGGCAGGAAAATCCATCGAATTCCTCAACATACTCGTGTTGCGGCATATGCCGCGTTCGAATCGCCGCGCGAGACCGCCACAAAGCTGCTGCGGGGAGAGTGCACAGTTTGGCTTCCGACACCCGCCCTGAGATAGAGAATACAGAACACTTAGCCTTTCACACTGCGCAATCCGGCTCCAGTAATCCTCCCCATACGAACTCGGCCAGGTTAGAGTTGAGCAGCGTGCACAACCTCCGGCGCCGATGCAAACCGGGGCGTGAACTTCGCCGGGAACGGAGAAGGATGGCTATAAACGCAACGCCCCCACGTCTGTTAGCCTCTCGGAGGTTCACGAAGTTGTTTCACGCCCTGACGAACCTGACAAGCCCAGAACTCCAGTGCACGTCTTTCACAGCATCGCCCCCTGTAATGCCCTCCGCGTTCGCGATGCGGAACACATGCAGCAACGATGCTACGGTCAGGAAGAGCGTGTCGTCCGCGAAGTACCGTCCAGGGCACACCCTGCATCACCGGGAGATTATGTCAGTGAGCCTCCGTCACCAATCTATGGGCACCGAAGCACATGCCTGCGCCCGAATCCGAAGGCAGCGCGGGCAGGGTCCGGTTCGCCCGCGGGCTTCTCTGGGGTCGGCGTGTAGCGGTCTGGGTTGAACTCGTCCGGGTCGGCGTACACAGACTCGTCATGCAGCATCGCGCTACATTCCGCATGTCAGACAGGCTACGCAGACAGGTGCACGGATGACATACTAGAGGTTCGCGAGCACGGTGGTGCCCTTCGGGATATATCCACCACGGTACTCATCGTTGTCGAGTGTCGCATGCGGAACGCCTACGGATTCTGTAGTCAGTAAGCCACCGTTTGTCCGCACAGCCGCGGCGCACCGAGATTGGACACAGCCCTCCAGCGCAGGCTCTCCTTTACGACATTCGAGACATATGGGAGCTGCGCGCGGTCATCGTAAGTTGGCAGGCGGTCCCTGCCGACAACGCGGTCCAGCTCCTCTTGCACGCGTTCTTGCACGTTCGGGAATAGGATCATGGCGAGAACGAAGTTCCGCATGGCGACGATAGCCTAGAATGGACCGGATGTAAACATGGGCCTTTGGGATGCAAAGAATAGAGCCGTACTGTGTCAGCACCAGCTACGCCACAGTGTCAGAAATAGTGATGTGCCCATAATGAAGGTATGCCGCTTACCGCTATACACGTCCCCGCAGCAGTCCCTGACAAATTCGTCGCGAGTAAGGCCGGTCCCCTCCCAGGGCAGGTCATCTTGCGCGAGAAGACGCGTCGCCAGACAGGGAACGACGTCGCCCTTTGTCTATACGGTTGGAAATGTGAGCGCACGAATTCTTGGATTGGCCACAGTGTCGTACCATGCGCTCCTTGACATCTTGGTACGGCTCGGAACGCATGCGCACGGACAGCGCGCGCTCGATAGCTGCCTGCCGATGGAACGATGCGCCGGGGAACCATGTCGGTAGGTATTTCACTGGACGCACAAGACTTAGCACGCTGGCCGCTACGGCGAAGCTCCCCTACTCACAAGCAGGAAAGAGGTCCACGAGCGCAAAGCCTGGCCGCGCCTCTGCGTGCTCGCGCACTATCTCCGCGATCTCAATGAAGCGGTCCTTCGCGGACGTGGCTTGGTGGCCATACGTCGTCATCATAATGATTGCGCCCGTGAGGCTGGAAGGCACAGTTAAGACGTCAGTTCGACGACATTGCGAATGGTAAAGGGACACATACTGCCGGAAATGGTCGATCATAGCAGGCCCACTGACGTCGGGTGTGGCGACGAAACGACCAAGGAGCGCGTTGACCTCGCGCACGATTACAGGGCGGTGCAGCCGCACGACGACTGCAGGCTGGAACTCCTGCTGGACGATGCGCCGCTGTGCGACGAACGTCTTCCCGTACGACATCAAAACGAGGTTCCAGTCGTAGCGCATGCTGTTGGGCGTTCAGTTAAGGGACGCCCCAGTGAGATCAATCTCACTAACAGTTCCTTGATCATGACAAGGCGAGGGCGAGAGGAATAAAGCGCGCCCTTCTTGTCGAGCAGCTCGCGCGCGGCCTCGAATGAGTTGATGACGAGCAAAGGGGTGCCGAGCGCGATGAAGTACAGAACGTCACTCGCTGCAATAACATGCCAAGATGGCAAATTAGTAAACAACATTCGAGACCACTGACCGTAGGTAGACGACATACAGTACTTGCGCCCCATCTCGGCATACTTGATCCATTCGTAGCCTCCCTTCGGGAGGTCCTTCAGGTTGCCGATAAGAAACTTGGGTCGTGGGCCAGGCGGGTGAGGCTTGCGAGCGCGTGCACTCAGCCCGAACCACGCCAGCGCGAGAACGCTTGCTGCGAGAATCGACGTGCCAAAGGTTAGCTGCAATGCCATCTTCACTTTGCTCAACGGCGCGACGTGATCACTAGTGACAGTGAGGCCTTATGCGACTCGTCGTGAGCTCTGCCGTTGGGCTTGATGGAGGTGGATGTTGTAGAAGATGCGAAGCGCGAGCGCCCTGAGTCTGACGGCAATGTCCTCTGAACTCAATCAGGAATCCCAGAAGCCGCCTCGGGCCAGGGGCGAGTCCTGCCGGAAACAAATGTCAATTGCTGCGCTGATGAACTGAAAATATAGAGGACATTGCGCCCACGAGCATATGCCCTAAATTGTGGAGGCATACTGTGCTGTTAAAATCTCCGGTGCGCTCGCGCGCGAGATACGGGTGTCCGTTGGCGACTGCCAGTGCTTGCCATGTGAGTAAGGGAGGATCATCGACTTCTGTGAGCCATTTGATATCGCTGTCGGGTACCCCCAATGTGCTCTGTGGTTCCCATGAGCTTACTGGTCAGCTACTGCATCCGTATGTCGTCGTACCTGATGGTCAGTGCCAGAAGCCTTCGCGTAGCCGCCTCGCGGGACGGGTGCAGCTGTGACTTTGCGTGACGTCACAAAGTACCAATTTGCCCGTAGCATGTCACGGAAAGTACCTCGTGAGTCGTCACGCTGCGTGCAACCGCCTTGAACCGGCCGGCGCGTGTTGCTTGTCGGGACGCCGCACTCAACGCACAAATCAACGAGAATCTGCCTTCTCGAAATATTCCTTCTTCTGGCGTACTCGGGTCTTTTGCTTTGACATGACGCTGGCTTCTTTCTATCGCGCCCAGGAAGTTTCTCCCGACACATCGTCACTCCGAAGCCATCGTGGAACCAGCGCCGAGCGCGCGGAGTTCTGGCGTATTGTTATGTCGCCTGCGAAGCCTTCTGCGTAGCATCCCGCCCGCGCGGCCTGCCTGGTGGTAGAAACGTCTTTTTCGGCGTGCGGAGCTCTATAAGACGACGCTGGTTGGCCATGTGGAACTCGAACACAGCACCATCCGAGGCTAAACGTCAATTCGCCCGCCAGGAGAAGGGCTAGTCGCGCCTCGAACATGTCTTCTCCTGCTCCTTTGCACGGATCCACACTCCGGTCAGCCATCGTCTCGCAGAGTGTGCTACCGTCCAGCATAGGCGCCCTGATCGACACATACGGTGAGCATCTCGACATCTCGTCATTCTACAAACGTTTGGCTAACCAGTTGGCGTCAAATTCGCATCCATAGGGCGCTCGCGCGTCTTCAGCACGCTCAGCCGCGGCATCCTCAAGGGCAGCCTCGTGATCGTCGATGATGACGGCACCTACACCTTCGGCCAGCCGATGGGCAAGAAGACGAGTCCCGTCGTGACGATGCACGTACACCATCCGCGTCTATGGACGCGGATCATCCTCTCGAACGATCTCGGAGGTTGGTCCTATACCTGTCTTGTTGCACTTACGGCCGCTGATGTGCTGCAGTTGCCGAGGCGTACATGCAGGGCGAATTCACGGTGTCTAATCTGAAGGATTTGCTGAATGTAAGTGTCTGCATCGTAGAGAACGGCGCAGGTAGATTTGAATTGCCCCTGCCCTCCCCGCGGATTCACTCTACCCGCGAACCCGCGACCCGGGTTCGCGGGTAGGGTAAATCCAGGACTCAGGCCGATGCTTCCCACAACTTGGCTGGTGCTCTGGAGGCGCCGGGGGCGTTGAGACGTTGGGGTCAGATGTCGCATTGTGTCGACGTTTACGTTCCACGCTGTTACGCACTATGAGACGTAGCTCTGTCTTGAATCGCTTACATCACAGGCATGTGGTGCACCCGTAGGTGTGTCTCGAGGGTTAGGGGTCGCCCTTGTACCCCTACCAGTACCTCAGCCCACTCGTCTTCCAGCCCGATCGGGTATGCCCTATCCGTACTGCTCCCAGACCGGATCCAACAGAAATGAGGATGCTGACCCTGATCTTTGTCTATGATAGCTTTGGTTAGACAACCGCACAACCCTCTCCGGGCTATCCAGCCTCCTCAGTTCCTTCTTCTCTCGTTGCTCGGCCCTCGCCATCAATGCGCTCGGACACCAAGCCCTCGGAAACGGCATGTCCAGGTGGAATGTGGTCAGTCACCACTGCCAACTCTGCTATCCGAGTAGAGCGCCTCTCAATTCCTCTCACATCTCGCACAGGAAGTGGCCTACGACACGTCAAACGCCCTCTTTGAAGTAAGCCATCCTTATCAATCCCCTTCACATCATCGCTAACTCCGCATGCACAGTGCTTCCTGAGCAAAGAGATGATGTACTCCTGCGCGATCTGGGGCGACGAAGAGGGCGGCCCACATGGAGACCTCATCTCCGGACCGACACCGGGCGACCTCGAGGCCGCGCAACAGCGCAAGATTGCGACCATCCTCGCGAAGGCGCGCGTGCGCCCCGGCGACCGCCTCCTCGAGTTCGGCTCTGGCTGGGGCGCCATGAGCATCGGGGTAGGTCCTCTCCTTGCTCTGTTCTTTGTGCAGTGTCAACCTTACAGTATTCATCTGCAGGCAGCAAAGCTGGGTTGCATCGTTGACACCGTCACGCTCTCGCGCGAGCAGCGCGCCATGACAGAGCGCCGCGCGGCGGAGGCGGGTGTCGCTGACCGCGTCCGCGTGCACCTTTGCGACTACCGCGAGCTGCCGCCAGACTTCGAGCACGCGTTCGACGCGCTCGTCGCGTCCGAGATGGTCGAGGTGCGTCAAGTCCTTGCTTGCTTTCGTCCATTCGCTGACCTCTTTTGCTGCACTGACAGGCAGTGGGACCGCGGAACCTGGGCACGTTCTTCCGCACGCTAGACTGGGCGCTGAAGCCCGACCGCGCAACAGTCGTGCTTACTGCGACGAGTCAGCCCGAGCACCGCTGGAGCGAGTACCAGTGCGTATACGCTCTTTCCTATGCATCCTCCGCCTACGTTTTTAAATTCGACTGAACAGACCAGACGACTTCGCGCGGCACTACCACTGGCCGAACACGCACCTCCCGAGCCCGCTCTCGCTCGCCAACGCAGCACAGGAGGCGACGCCGGGCAAATTCGTCCTGCACAACCTCGAGGACCACGGGATCCGTACGTCTCCTCTCCCCCTCTTTCCACCCATCCAATGCTAACCAACCTTTCTCAGACTACCCGCGCACGCTGCGCGAATGGGCACGCCGCTTCGAAGCGAACTTCACAGGCCCCGTCGTGGAGGACCTGCAGGCGCGGTACCCCGCGCTGCGCGACGCGGGCGCGCTCGAGGCGTTCAAGCGCAAGTGGCGGTACATGTTCACGTACGCCGAGGTCGGGTACGCGCGCGCGTACACGAACCTGAACTGCTGGACGTTCACGCGCCCGGTGAGTCTAACCCCCTCCCGTTTCGCGAGTGGTAGGAAAGCGGCGACTGACGATGGGTACGCAGGAGAACCCGCTGAGCGTGTATCCTTGAGCGACCGTCGGCATGTGCGTGTACCGTTTCGAGGTTTTATTTCATCAGATACCCCGGGCCCCATGGGCGGCCTCACGAGGCTTTCGACGCGCCTGGCTACATCAACTCGCGAGTCGCAGCATCACCTCGCCCGCGCCGACGGGGCAATGTGTCGTGTAACTGCAATGCTCATAGAATGATGAGGTTGCCAGTGCACCAGGAAGTCGTATTGGCACTCACGCCTATGCTGCTACTGCCAGCCGCAGTACTGTGTCTCAAGATCCGGACGTGCGCGGCAGCCGCGGAGTACAGCTTGCGGCGCGCGATCGTCCATGCCGGATATGTGCGAGCGCTGGCCATACGTCATGTATACATACTCGCTCAGGCGCGAAGATCTCGCATTAGACTTGACCGCAAGCATGCAGGAGACGAGCACGGCGTCGGTGCCGCGCCGGGCGGCGACATGAGGGTGCAGACGCAACCCTTCCATCGCCGGACCCGGTTCTCGTTGGTGCGTACGTTTACTTCTGTCACGTTAGGACGCGTCGGGGCGATACAGGGTTGAGAGTCCATTTTTGGAGCCTCCGTCCGCCCATCAGGAAAAACCTCCCGCCCTAATTAGCTCTAATTAGCCATAACGAGGCTCTTTAGACCGTTATTATAATTAGGACAGTCCCCCGCTAACCAGACGACAGTATGTCCTATTAGAGTCAATTATCGGTGCCCAACGAACATCGTTCGGGCTTGCTTTCGCTTGCTTGCTTCTTACATTGCACACATACAGTGAGGACATGTCAAATATATTGATGGTCTACATACAACAGCGAGTACACGAGTACATACTACTAGGAGTACAAGCGAGCATCGAAACATTTGAGCTGCATAACCATCCCCCTGCATACATACGAGGCGAGTGTGTGTGTGGCGGAGACATAGACCAGCAGTAAGGCAAAACCCACCGATACTTTCGCGAACTCGACTCCAGAAGCGCGGCCGGGGGAGAGCTGCCATCTGTCCTCACGGACAATTCATCATGGAGCTCTCCGTACGTAGCGCAGTAGTAGGCTACTGAACGTATCCATTCCGAGGATAGACGTACCTTTGTGATGTGCTCAAGCACATGGAGAATGAAACACTGTGCATAGGCCGAATCCACGTCAGCAAAACGACTGCGCCCGCGGAACAGGGAGCATACCTCCGAGCCTTGCGTAACTCATGTAACGGAAACTGGTACTATACAACGCAGCACCCTCGGTGTCCGTGACAGAGGCACCCCTCTAGCGTCCTGATAGCCGCAGAAGGAGCAAAAAGACAGACACAGCGAGAGCTGCCACGTCGTCACCAGCAGGACCGCAGCGCCGAGCCAGATAGACATCTCGAAGCCCTCAGATAAGCCATCCAGACAGCCTGGTAGTTCCCCAGTACGGATAGACCCACTATTCGAGAGGTAGCCTCAGACGAGGAAGGGAACGAGAGTGACACTGAGAGCGCGAGGTGAGAGAAAAAGCGACAAGTTCAGAGCGCTGGCAGCTCAAGCGTCGTTAGCGCTGAGGAATGCTTCAGGGCAGGCTCATTGGGACTTGTGGATCTGGGCGGCTCTGGCTGCCCCGATGCTCCGAACGGCCAAATCAACGCCAACGGCCCTGAGGAGAGTCAGAAACTGGATCATGCACCCAGTATCTGTGTTGCGGTACGTCTCGTACCGAAAATTGAACCTTCTGCGGTCCACTTACCCTATGAGCAGGATTATCCCAAGTATCTGGGGCGTATCACTAATTTATTGCTAATTAGGGCGGGAAGTTTTTCCTGATGCCCGCGGCCGGCATACCCAGGCTGCCAATGCTCTTCGCGCGTTGGCACTGCTTCCCGCGACTGACGAGCGTGTCGCGAAACAGGGCGCTCTGGCACATTTCGGGCATCGCGAAGATTGCTCGGTGCGTCTGTGTGGCTGATTATTGATAGCGAAGGTCCGAAGGTGTGAAGATGCGTACTACCCCGCCCGGGTCAGTGCGCGCGCAGCAGCATTGTGGCGCAACGTCCAGTGACTCCTCGCGATAGCCTTGGCCGTTGATAGCGCTGATGAACAGACTTCGAAGCACCCAGGTGATCTTCTCGTCATAGCAGCAGCAGAAAAATTGACTGATGTCTCTGCGCCGAGTCGTCCAGGTTGGCCGCAGAACTCACTGGCAGATACGAGAGCGGGGTGCACCATGGGAGAGCAGCACAGCATGCGTGGGAGACGCGGCAGGAATAATCTCCTGCGTGCGGTGACGACCATTGCACGGCAACCTGCGATCAGAGCGCTATACGTGTGCAGGCGGAAGGAGAGGTACGGCATGGTGGGCGAGAAGGGGGCTAGCGCAATCCGCGTGACAAGAACCACCTATTCACTTCCGGCCGCGTCGGACCCCCCGTAGCTCGTCTCCCCTTCCATGCCAATGCTGCCTGTCCCCGATTAAACCATCGACTGGTATGCAAATCCAGATGGCCCGGAGTGGCCTGTGTTACGCCGGACAGAAGCCGACCAGCATCCAACAAACTCTCTCCGAATCTCTTACATTGAAGATTGATACCCCCGGTGCGCACATGCGGCCTCAGGCCTTGGCCCCTGCCGGCGCAGAGCTTCCCGAAGCAAAGCAGCAGCGCCCACAGATCTCGCGACATCGCCCCCCGGACGCCTTTTAGGACATCGCCTCGCATTGACGACCGTCCCTGCGCTTTCCGTCTCTCCACGCTCCAGCCACAGTCCCCGTCCGCCCGCGCGTGCGCTTCCCGACCCGCTAAGCGACCTAGCCGCCGAGGATCGTAGCAGCCTCGCACTCTGCCCGCCCCTCGCTTACCGCAGGTCTCTCCCTGACCTCCACCAATCCTGCCGCCACCATGTCCTCAGGAGCGCAAGACATCCGCGCCACCGCCGGCGCGGGCCTCATCGGCGTCTACATCTCCGTCGCGTCAGTACCAGTCGCTCTCCGCGGGCCCTGCTCGTCTCGCTCGGTGCATCAACGCTGACACACCATGCCGCGCCCAGCATGTACGGCTGGACGATCTTCCAGATCGCGCACTACTACCAGCGCAGCTGGCGCACCGACACCTGGTGGCTGAAGGCCTACGTGAGTCCCGTCATCCCGCCCCGCTATGTCCACCCGCGCGGCCGCAACGCGCAGTCCGAGGATCTGAGTCTGACGACGCCCCCACCCTCTGCACCGCAGGTGTTCTATATCTGGTAAGGCACCCGATCGCGTCATGCCAGGAACGCAGCGGTGTCGCTGACCTGGGCGGCGCGGCTTTGCAGGGTGGTCGAGACCGTGCACACGTACCTGATATGCGCGTACATCTGGCGGTCCGCAATCGCTGAGTTCGGGAACCCGCTCGCGTGGGCGGTCACGACAAGGTACGTAGTGCGCTGTGCGTGTCTCTTCCAAATAGCTGAGGCAGACTCGGGGGTGTTGTGCAGAACGGACGATGTGGGTGTTCATCGTTCATCACGCGGATACCCATGATCGGCACTGACGTTAATCTCATCTGCAGACCGTCACGGGCATCACAGTACGCACCCACCTTCCCCGTCTTCCCTTCTTGTTTACTGATTGTGTGTCCACGCTCGCAGGGGTTGATCATGCTTTCCGTCCATCTGTTCTACATCCGGCGACTATGGATTCGTGCGTCTCTCCCACACCCTTTGGACCAGTCCGAGTCCGAGTCTCACCGTATTCACAGTGAGCGAGCGGAACATCTTCCTATGCGGGATAGTGGTGCGTGCATCAGTTTGGCGGACTGATACGTAGGGCATCTACCGAGGCTCCCTCCAGATGATTCTCGCGTTCGCGCACTTCGCTCTTGAGATCAGTGAGTAAATCTCGTTCCACCTCTATCCTCTCTATTGCTAACAACGCTTCTGCAGCCGTGGTCGTCTTGACGTTCGTTGCACCTCTTAATTCCCTGCTTCGATTCGAGTCTCACTATACGCCCGCCACAGCATCGAGTTCCCGGACTTCGATCAGTTTCACAAAACCACGGTAAGTGGCCTACACCTCCCCCATCCCACACGTAGAAGCCGGAAGGACTGACTCGGTGATGGCAGCCGTATTACACGGGCTCGCTCGCCATCGCGGCCGCTGACGACATCATCATCGCCGCCTCTCTCTGCTACTTTTTGTACACGCGCCGAACAGGCATCCGGAGGTATGGCCTTCCTCAGATCTCTCTCCCCGCAAACTTATGCTGATGCGAATCTACAGCACGGACACGCTTGTGAACAGGATCATTTCGTATTCGATCATGACCGGCGCGGTAACGAGGTAGGTCCCGCGCTACATGACTCACTGGCCATGACGCCAACGCGCATGCTCACCTTCGTATAGCGTCGTCGATATCGCCATCCTCATCTGCGTACGTGGACCTTCCTCTCATCCTTCCTGCGCTCGTTGACCTAACCACATACCCCAACAGTTCGTCGCGATGCCCGACAACCTCGTCTACCTCGCCCTCTTCGACTTCCTCCCCATCCGTACGTATCCTCCCCTCCCTCCCCACACACACCTCCCAAACTGACCCCCTCCCCCCACCAGTCTACGTGACCTCCCTCCTCGCAATGTCAGTCACCCCGCCCGGCCTCCTCTTCGAGCGGACACTCGACGCTGACCCCCGCGGCGCCGCGGCCGCGCCCCACAGGCTGAACGCGCGCGAGCACCTCCAGAAGATCTCGACCGTGTCCACGACCGGCACCGCGCTCTCCGGGTTCGCGCTCGCGGACCTGCGCGGCGGCGCGCCCGGCCGCGGCGCCGTCGACTCGGACGGGAACCCGCGCCTCCGCGGGGACCCCGTCTCCAGCAAGGTGCGTCCCGTCAGCTTTTGGGCTCTTCTGTGTGGTTGTCCTAACCCGTGGTAGTTGGTGTTCGCGTACCCGAGCACGGTGACCACGTCGACTGGGATGACGGACACCATCCAGGACGAGGAAGACCGGAACCGGGGCCAAGTATGATGAGCCCCCACCGCCACCGCCGCTGTTGCCGCCACACTTCGCAACGACAAACGGCGTCTTCACGATGATGGTCCTCCGGCAACTCGCGTCACGCCAGGGGAGGACCGGTGTATATGTAGTATGCATGCGTAGTATATGTTGTACGACCAGCCGTTGTAGACCGTCTTGCTTGCTTTCTTATGACATCCTAATGCTTCCCACTACCCACATCGCTGCCTGCTTCTATCCAAGCGCTTACTTCGTACAACGTCCGTACTCGAGTACAATGTACTAACCAATCCAGCCATAGCACCAACCGTCAACCAACCTCCTACTCGCAACCAAACTCGAAACAACGTCACGTCACGTCACGTCAAACAGAGTCCCAACACCCCGCTACAACTTCGCGCTCCGCGGCGGCGGAGAAGAGACGGGCTGGACGTGGTCCTCGTGCAGCACGCCCCAGATCGCGAGCGCCGTCCCGCGCGGGTCCTCCTGCACCACGAGATGGCCCGCGCCCGATACGTGCACCACGCTCTTCAGCCCACCCGCCGCAGCGTCGACCGTGCACGCGTGCAACTCCCGCGGGCTGTTGTTTGGACAGACCTGCATGTCAGCAGCCAATATTCACGAGAAGAGAAGCAGTGGGAAAACAGGAGGAGGGAGAGGGCACGTACACGATATCGAGCACGGACCCGAACACCGCGTGCACAGGCAGCGCGCGGCACAGGCCCGGGAGCGCGTCCAGCGCCGCGAACGCGTCCTCGTAGTGCGAGTAGCCCGCGATCTCGTCCTTCTGCGTCACCGCGAGCGCGACGCCCTCCGTCTTCCCCGGGTACGGCCGCGCGGGCAGCTCGCGCAACGCGTGCTCCTGCATACAACCGCCGTAATCAGTCCTCTGTCTACCGCGTGCGCGAGGGAAGGACAGATGGTACGTACGACGAAGAGGTCGAGGACGGCGGCATCCCAGCGGCGGTAGGGGAAACGTTTCGCGAGCCACTCGCGCGCGGCCGCGCGTGAGGGCCACACGTCCTTGCGCATCCTCACGGCCTCGGCGGCGCGCGTGAGCGGTGACGCCTTGTCGAAGCGCACGGCGTTCAGCATTGCACGCGTCATCATGCCCGGCTCGACGAGGATTAGGGACGAGTACGGGAGGCGGTCCTGTGCGTAGCCCTCTGTGGACTGGATCCTATAGAACAAAGGGCGCCTCAGCATGAGATTAAGGGGAGGCGTGGACGCGGCGCAGTGAACACACGTACAGAACGCATGCGCCGGCCGAGTGGCCGACGCCAACGACGTTGTTGCCTGCGATCAGCCCGGACTTGAGCAGGACCTGTAGACCACGCGCCCACTGCTGTCCAGCTGAGATAAAGATGATCAATCAGAGAAAAGCGGCGATATACAACACCAAAGGAGCGCTTACTCGTCCCGTCGGGGTACGTCTCCAGGAGCGACTCGTTCAGCACCGCCGCGCGGCCGTGGCTCGGCGCATCCATGCACCACGTCTCGACGATTGTGAACACGTCGTTCGAGATCTTCCTATCCATCTCGAAGAGGTGCTCGATCGTGGGAAGCCATGTTTCCTTGTCTACACTCGAAGACGAGGTCGGGTGAGCATGGCAGTTCGCATGTCGAGGGAAGAGTAGCGCAACGTACGCGAGGCGACGCAGTGCAGGAACACCAGTGAGAGGCGTCGCGGAGGTGTAGGGATGGTCTGTTCCTTGCCCTTCTTCGCGGGAGCCTCCGCGGCCTTGTGCGTGGCCCTAACGAAGGAGAGCGCGAGCCCGCCGTCGGCCTCGAGGCCCTTGAGAGTGAACTCGGTAGTCTCTAGCTTCATGTTCATGTTGCCCTCGAGCTGGGGTGAAGACGGGGAAGAGAGCCTACCGCGCTAAGCGCAGGCGTCGGCCTCTGCGCGCGAGAAGCATGATGACGGCCATGTGAGAGCCGGTTCCCGGCTGTGCAGGAGTGCTCACTACCGCCGCGCGGTAACTCAAACCTTATTCCGGCGGTGGGCGGCACGACGCCGACGCCTTTGTGGCGTTCCCACTACACTACTCCGACTCACACTACAGCCAACCAGAATCTCAATGTGCTAGATTGTGAAGATTTAATACAGCTGGACTCTTCACCCTTGGTTTCGCCGCGGCGCAACCGGCTTCCCCTCGACTCACTGCACCACGAGCGTCGTGTTCAGGAACGTCTGGTCGCTCGTCCCAACCCTAAGCGCAAACCTGCCGGGCTCGACCGCCCACTTCCCGTCCAGCGTCCATACCGCCAACTCTGTCGAGTTCACCGGGATCGTGACGCGCTTCGACGATCCGGCACTGTGTCGGCCAATGCGGTCAGCCCTCGCGATTCGGTGGGCATGAGAAGGCTCGAGGACTCACGGGATGTCTACCTTCTGGAAGCCAACAAGCTGCTGGTTCGGCGTGACGACTGAGCTCACCAGGTCCGTCACGTATACCTGTGAACTCATGTCAGAGACCAAGCGCTGCGTCAAACCACGGGGATAGAGATCAGACCATAGCGGCGCGTCACAGGTCGCAGGGACCTCCGCCTCGCCGCTATTGGTCCCTCGTTCACTGGTCACCGAGGCCGCCGCCGCTTGTGAGAGAGGTACGAGCACCGTAGCGCCCGCCGCCGCCGACGCGACGGCGGGAGATTGTGTCACAACCGCCCCTCCGGACGGCGCGGTCACAGGTCATCGTGTACCCCGCCACTCCGCCGCATCGTATCGAGCCGGTCACACCGAAATCCCCGGCCGCTAAGGTCTGATCTCTACAGTACGCACCTGCACCACCTCCTTCCCGTCGCGATCCCCCGTGTTGTGCACGGTGACCGACACAGCGAAGTCCTCATTCGCCCCAATAGTCGACTTGGACAGCGCCAGATCGGTGCTGCATCAGGCATCAGTATGTTGACTCCCCTCGCCACGAGTAAGCGCTCACTAATTGAACGTTGTGTAGCTCAGCCCGTGCCCAAAGCTCCACAACGGGATCGGACTGTCGAGCACGTACTACGCCGCCATTTCAGCACACTGGATACGCGATGAAAGGTCTCAGAACACACCTGGTGGCCGAACACGAGCGTGCCGTCGTCAAGGATGCGCCCGGCGTCGACGGGGCGGCTTCCTTTCAGGTAGTTGTAGAACACGGGCGTCGTGCCGACGCTGCGCGGGAACGACACCGGGAGCTTCCCTGCACTACGCCGTCAGCTTCAACGTTTCATGCTAACGACGGGTCGGACGAACCTGAAGGGTTGACGTCCCCGAAGATGACCTCAGCAAGCGCGAGACCCCCGAGCTCGCCGGGGTAGAACTGCTGCACGACCGCATCCGCATCTACACGCCCCAAACGTGTCAGACACCTGCGACGTTCTAACTCGAACACATCTAGAAGATGCCACGCACGTTCCTGTATCCACGGCTCCGCGACTGGCTTCCCGCTCACAAGCACCACGACCGTCGGCTTCCCCGTGTCCTTGACGGCCTGCACGAGCTGCAGCTGCGCGCCCACGAGCCCGAGGTCGGACAGGTCGACGTGCTCGCCCGTCGTCGCGTTCGTGCCCGGGGTCCACAGCAGCGTCTGGTCGAGCGACCACGTGCCGACCATGACGACCGCGGCGTCGGACGCGCGCGCGGCGGCGACGGCCGCGGGGATCCCGGAGACGTCGTTGGACCAGAGCTTGGAGCCCTCAGCGTAGTTGATGCGCACGGAGGTGTTGGCGAGGAGCTGCGTGAAGCCGGCGAGCGGGGAGACGCCGTTGTTGGACGCGTTGAAGAAGACGTAGTCGCCGAACTGCCACAGCGTCAGCACGTGTGATGGGGCATGAATCATGATTTGCCCTGGTAGCGACGTACAGAGACGCGGTCGACCTGTGGTCCGATGAGCGCAACAGAGCCAATGGACTTGCTGAGCGGGAGGGTGTTGTTCCTGTTCTCGAGCAGCACGATCGTCTCGCGCTCCATGTCGTGCAGCAGCTGCCGGGTCTCGGGTGTGCGCAGCGTGGACAGGTAGTCTTCGTACGGGTACGGATCTGTGCAATTCCAGTCAGTCTAATGAACACATGCGACCTCCAGCGGAGTGAAGCGTACTCTCGAACAGCCCAAGGGCGAACTTCGTGCGCAGCATCGCCTTTACGGTCTCGTCGACGAACTTGATGTCTATAGTCCCGGCCTTGACCTGCTCTGAAGCGAAACATGAGATCTCTGCGGGCACGTGTGTTCAGGACGCGTGTCTCACCTGGGATGGTCAGATAGGTGAACGTGCCGCCGCCCATCTCGCCGCTGATGCCGTTCTCCAGGGAGGCTTTCGCAGCGCACTCGCGCGTATCGCAGGTACCGTGCGTGGTGATGAGGAGATCGACAGAGCCGGCGTCGGAGGTCACCCAGTACTTGTACCCCCACTCGTTGCGCAGCTATGCATATTGTTAGTGTACCGCCGGCGTGGTTACGGTGGGACGCATCTGGGAATTACATACGATGTCCGTCAACAAATCTGAAAGCGCACAACCAATAAGTCACATGAACAGCAAGCCAGGCAAGATGAGCGAGGAGCGTACGTTTGTTCGCAATGGCCGGAATACCGTCGTAACTCGAGTACGCCGTCATGATCGACAGGCTCTCCACGCAAGCGCGGTTGAAAGGCTTCAGGTAGGCCGAGCGCAGCTCGCGCTCCCCTCCGGTGACTTGCGCGATGTTCCTGCGTCTGTCTCAGCGGCTTCCTTACATTGAACAGGCGCATAAATGGACTTACAATCCACCTTGAGGGCTCCCGAACGCGGCGAAGTGCTTGCACGTTGCGGCCATACGTGCGATTGCGGACGCGCTTGCGTTGCGCCTCCGCCCTGACTGCAGACCCGTGACATATGCCAATCCCATCTCGCCAGTCCTATATCAGAATCGTGAGGCGGGCAAATTTGCATACATAGCCTGACTTACAGAAACGGGTCTTCGCCAAAGTTCTCCTCCACGCGACCCCAGCGCAGCTCGCGCGAGAGATCGAGTACCGGTGCAAAGACGTGCGAGATGCCGAGACCCTCCGCTTCGTCTGCGATGGTCGCCGCGGCTTGCTTCAGGAGGTCAGGGTTGAATGACGCCGCGAGGCCGATGGGCGAGGGCCAGATAGTCCCGTTGTTCGTGAATCCATGCAGACCTGTCGAATCTCAGTACGGGGACGCATTGAATGACGTCTCAGAGAGGGTACCTTCGGACTGGATGAGCGCGGGGATGCCGAGCGTCGTGTTCTCCATGAGATATCGCTGCCCGACTGTCACTCCGAACACGAACTTATCCCATGGAGTGAGGTAGCCGCCCCAGAAGGAGCCGCCCTTTTGAGTAGCCATCTCCACCTGTGAAGTCAGGCTTTCAGCTAGGAGTTTGCCCAAGCGACGGGACACGGTATACGTACAAGCCCGGTTTGGTTGAATGTTTTGGTATCGTCGAGAGGGTCGTTGAAGTCCATCCAGCCATTCATGTCGCCTTGGATTCTAGATTGCGCGCGTGAGCTCCGAACTTCACGGATACGGAAGAGTCAGGACGACTTACAGCTGGGAGACCTTCTCCTCGATTGTCATGCGCGGAAGCAGGTCATTGACTCTCGCCTCGATGTCCGCACGGGGATTCTTGTACAGAGGCGTGCTCCCATCCTTGTTGGTTCCGCGCGCGTGAAGTGGGAAGTGGAGATCACCGCGAACCTCGAGATGGCTCGCGCTCGCAGACACAGCCAGAAGTGACAACAGCGCCGCCAGGACAAGCATGGCTACAAGCCTCACCAGGTAACGATCCCGCTGAGAGTGGTGAGCGAGGATAGGCAGACACAAGCTTCCTCTGGCGCCATGTCCGCTTTATAGCGCGACGCGTCGGATGGTACGCGTGCTGGCACGGCGGGCTCGGGGTCAGTTGATGAGGTACGGAGAATCGTAGAGGGGACCGGCGGGCCTGTCAGTACGCGAGAGCGGCCCGCGAGGACGCATCAGCACATTCCATGCCAGAGGGACCAGTCAGCACAACCAGCGGTGTTGACAGTTCCGAGGTTCATCCGCGAATACGTGTTGGAAAACACGACCGGGATCAGGAGATCTTCCGTTGCTGAAAACCGGCTGAGAAGTCGCGAACATTGGTTACCTTTTGCCCTCTCAAAGAAAGTGTCTTGATAAGAGGCGATAAAGGAGAACCTTTGTCGCAGCCTTCGCGGGCATTTGCACAGCCTTTTCTGCCAATTCTACTCGAGTCGGAGTAGTTGAGCAGAAGGTATACAATTGTCTTGACCTTTCAGCGAGTTTCCGGTAATCGTGAATGGTTTTAATTTACGGCGGGGATGATTCCTCGTCATTGGAGAATGTGTGGAAAAGGTTTCCGTATGCTCGTTTGGCCACGTGCACCAGCCTTCTCAAAGGCTTGTCGTTCGAGAAAGGGCCAATCGGGGGATAGGTCACTACTCCGGTGAGAATTCTTTCACCTTTTCTGCCACAGGAAATGGGCTAGTGCCCGTCGTGAAACCAGGAGATGGCGATCTACATGGAGAATGGGGCCCGGTACGCATATGCGTTATGATTCAGAGACCGCCGGTCAGAAGTTATCACAGGTTCCGTGACGCAACGGCTGAGCCAAAACGAGGTGAAGATGTTCGAGGCTTGAGCAAGTGATGTCGCTTCCTGTACACCTGACTCACCGGATGCTGCAATGACTGCTCTTCTTTCGTTCAGCGCGTATATCTGGGTAGTACCGATGTACGATGAACAGGTCACCCCAGCAAGATCCTCCGCAAGTGTTGGGGGGCAGTGATGCAGGGGTAGAGCAACAAAACCTGGGGAGGATGTATGCGGTCGAGAGTGAGTTGTGGAACGTTGTGGCCCCCGTCCAAAAGGCCCCGATTGCGATCTGCGAGCACGTGGCGCCACCCCGCGCGTTCTTTAGCGCCCACGAACCGGCGAGCTCGAGCTTGCCTCTCCATCGTCATAAAAGGCGAGGAAGCAGCAAGCGACGCTTTCGCAAGCACTCGTCCTCCGCTCCTCTTCTTCGTCCTCTGATTTTGGTCCAGCTTTTCTCCTGAAGCAAGGGACGAGAACATGAGCCGTCTGCTCACCCTCGCCGTACTGGCGCTCACATCCAGCGCGCACTTACACAGCCGCGACGCGCCATCCGCGTTTTCAAAGCCGAAGAGCCCAGCCGTCGACTATATTGATCCGTAAGTTTATGTTTGACGCGTTAGAACGCGAGTAGCGATTCGCATTCGATTGCGCGATGCAAGATACGCTCAGCAGAGAGCTTGAGCATGGTAGATCATGCAGTCGATGCAGCTCCTTCCTTCGCACCTTATCAGCGTCGCGAGATACACCGAACTCTAACATACCTCTCACAGATTCATTGGAAATGGAGGAGGCTCCCCAGACGGCTCGGGGGGCATGATCCCCTCCACAGCACCCCCGTTCGCGATGACGCGTTGGGTCGCGCAGACGCGACAAAACTACGTCTCCGTCACGCCATACAACTACACCGACTCGACTATCCACGGCTTCCAGGGAACTCACCAGCCTGCGATCTGGATGGGCGAAAGTGGCCAAGTGATCCTTGCTCCCGGCGCCGGCGCAGTGCAGAGTGTATTCGAGCATCGCGGCATGGCGTTCGACCACGCGAACGAGATCGCGACCGCGAGCTACTACGCAGTCGACCTCGATGCTATTGAGGGTGGCACGATCCACGCAGAGCAATCCGCGAGTGAGTGCGTCACGCGCTACTCGCAGCACCAGGCTAACCCTCGGGACAGCCTCCCGCGTCGGTCACCTCAGGTTCACCTTCGAGGGCACGAAAACGCCGTACGTCCTCGTGGAGGCGACTCGCGCCTCCGTCATGGGCTCCGACGACCCAACGAACGTCACCTACCCCTACGGCTCCATCAACATCGACGCCGCCGCGCGCGAGATCACCGGGTACAACCCCGAGCGCCAGGACTTCATCATCGGGCCCAGCCCCGCGCCGAGCTTCGCCGCGTACTTCTGCGCCCGCTTCGACACGCCGTTCGAGGGCTTCGGGGTAGCGCAGAACGGGTCCGTCGCGGAGAACGCGACCCAGGGCGCGGGCGAGCTGCTCGCGGGGTTCGCGCGCTTCGCCCCGGGGACGACGCGCGTGGACGTCCGCGTGGGCGTGTCGTTCATCTCGGTCGAGCAGGCGAGGAAGAACCTGGAGACGGAGATCCCGGACGGGACCTCCCTCGAGAACACCGCTGAGAAGACGCGCGCCGCGTGGGCGGAGAAGCTGGACCGCATCAAGGTTGAGGGTGCCACTGAGGAAGAGAACGTCGTGTTCTACACGGCGGTCTTCCATACGCTTCAGGTCGGCATTTCTTTCCTGACAGTGTGCTACACATAAACGATTGATCCTGCTCCACAGTACCCGTACGAGCAAAGCGAGGATGGCCACTACTACTCCGGATACGACGACTCCATTCACAAGGGCGAATCGTACACGGGATACTCTATCTGGGTATTCTGCTCAACACTATTCCATCTCGGGCAAGTGTCGCTGATATACTGGCAGGACACCTACAGATCGGAGTGGGCGTGGCAGATCCTGCTCGCGCCCGAGCGCATCTCGGGTATGGTGCAGAGCATGCTCCAGGACTACCTCGAGGTCTGCCGCAGTTCGATGGCTACCGCAGTAATGGCTGCTCACGATCATGCAACAGGGAGGCTGGCTGCCTATGTGGAAGAACATCGTCGGTTCGTGCTTTGCCTGATAATTCATTTTGAAGGCCTCATTTCATATCTGTCTCGGGCTGCAGAGACGAACATCATGGTATTCATTCTTGGTGTCGCACGCACTGCGCTTTAACTGATGGCATCATATCATTTAGGTTGGGACGCATGCGGATTCGCTCGTCGCAGAGGCCGTAGCAAAAGGATTCACTGACTTCGACCTCGAGACAGCATACGCCGCTGTATACAAGGACGCGACTGTACCGCCTGAGAACGACTGGAATACCTCGTAGGTTCTCGTGCGATGACAAGCAGTCAATTATTAATCTCTTGCTTCCATTGCAGATACTACGACCGCCAGCAGGCAAGTATAAGGGCATACTACGGCGCATACAGCGAGGTCGCTCACGCAGATCCCACCAGCACGTCGGCTATGAAGTGCGAGCGGGCCTCTCCTCCGTGTATGCCACGCACGGCTGGGTAGCGAACGACATCCACTCCGAATCCGGCTCCCGCACTCTCGACTACGCATGTACGTCCCTCATCCTCACATCCACTCACCGGACACTAACTCCGCACCCCCAGACGACGACTACGCTGTCTCCGTCCTCGCCGCCGCGCTCGGCAAGGACGCGGACGCCGCGTTCTTCCGCGCGCGCGCCTTCTCCGCACCGTTCACGATCTTCAACAACGCCACGGGCTTCATGGAGGCGCGCAACGCGAGCGGCGCGTGGGCGGGCGAGGACGCGGGCTGGACGGAGGGCGACAAGTGGGCGTACACGTTCGACGTCGTGCACGACGTGGACGCGTTGATCGAGCGCAGGGGCGGGAACAGGTCGTTCGTGGAGTTTCTGGACGAGCACTTTGACGGCGGTGAGTGGAGATTTGCATGCGTTAGGGAGGTCGTGTGTGATTTGCTATCTTCCTAGGGCACAATATGCATTCCAACGAGGTAGGTCATCCCGATTCTCTCCAGTGTTGTGGACGTTGCTGATTTTGGTCTGAAGCCTTCTCACCATATTCCCTACTACTACTCGTTGGCGGGCGCGGCGTCCAAGTCCCAGGAGCGCGTGCGGGAGATCGCTAAGGCGAATTACAACAACTCCGTCAACGGTCTCTCCGGTGTATGTCGTACAATCCCTCGCCTTGACGCGGTCGCATTGACGTACGCACCTCCGACAGAACGAGGATTGCGGGCAGATGAGCGCGTGGTACATCTTCAGCGCACTCGGCTTTTACCCCGTCGACCCCGTCTCTAGCACCTACATCATCGGAACGTGAGTACACGCCATTCTCAACTTGCACACAACCCTTACCCTCACCCTCACCCCGATCCGCGCACACCTCAGGCCCTTCTTCGACAAGGTCACGATCGACCTCCCCGCCGCCCCGCAGCCGCTCGTCATCACCTCCGCCGGCGCCCCGCACAAGCCGTACATCCGGCGCGTCACCGTGAACGGGCGCGCGCTCGAGCGCCCCGTCCTCGCGCACGCCGACATCGCCGCGGGCGGGCACGTCCACTTCGAGATGAGCGCGGAGCCGCAGGCGTGGGCCTCTGCCACTTTGGTGAGTGCGCGCATATCATCGCGCGATCTGAGTGGTTTCGGTGACGGTGTCGCTGATGATGTCTTTTTGGGTGGGGGTAGGTGGGCGAGAAGCCGAGGGCTGAGAGGTACGAGCACGTCGAGCTGTGACACGCTCGAACTCACGTCGCCGCGCTAGCCTCCTCGTGGTATGACCAGGTGTGCAAACTACTAGGTTCCAACGACGGAGGGGGAAGCAGGCGATGTTGCAGGCGATCTGGCGGGCCTGGTGTCCGAGTGTATTGGCACGGGGCGACAGCAAATGCATGTCAAGGAAATGTGTACGAGTAGCGACTACGAACCACGTGCAATACAATCTTCTCGAGAACTGAGGTCACCGGCTCGAGTGCACGGGCTGGTTACGTTCTATCAACAATACAGACCAGTAACATGCACAACATTTCGCAGAGAACCTTGTTCAGTCGTGTGCAAGACGCGACGTTCGCGCGGGATGTACAAGGACGCCGTGCCGCCGAAGACGCAGGCATCGGTGTGGCAAAGCGGAGCCAGCAACCGATCTACAACTTGAACGACTGTTCGTACAACATATACGCATATATATACCAGAGATGTACCGACTCTTCCCCGCGCACGGTCTAGGTCGTCGGAGAGTCGTCAAGATAGTCAAGATAGTCAAGAAGCTGATCGTGAACAGTCGTCGTGACGGCGACGGTGTCCGATGCCACATCGTCACCCTTAGCCCCGGATCCGGTCTTCTGCGTCGTCCAGGACGGTGTCCGTCATCCCGCTCGCCGCCGTCACCGTGCTCGGGTATGCAAAAACCAGCTGCCACGCACGCAAGGCAAGCGCACCTCCAGTCAGCATCCCGCTGTACTCGATTGCCTGAGAAAAGACGCACCTTGCTTGAGACGGGGTCCCCACGGGGGCGCGAGTTCCCCTCCGGGTCGTCGCGGCCGCGGCCGCCTCGCAGGTCTGCGATCGCGAACCCGGAGAGCGCGTTTCCGCTCGTGGAGGGGGTCGAGATCTTCTGGAGGTGTTCGCGCGCGTTCAACCTGTGCGGTGCGGCCGCGGGGTCAGCGCGAGATAGGGCGTCTCGAGCTGGGAGGAAGTCGTGCAAGGGAACTCACATTGCGAGGAGAGAGGTCACGTAGACTGTGGAGGGTATTAGATTTTGGGACGCTTGAACGGTGTGAGGAGTACAGGAGACGTACAGATGGGGAGGAAGTCGAAGAACGCGAGGTAGACGAGGTTGTCGGGCATCACGACGAACTGTCGGGGTGTGTGTCAGGTTGATGAGCACGGAGATAGGTGAGGGCCACTCACGCAGACGAGAGTGAGAATATCGACGACACTGCACGCGCGTCAGTACCGCGGGTCGCTAGGTAGGGTGGCCGGAGATCCTACCTCGTTACCGCGCCGGTCATGATCGAATACGAGATGATCTTGTTGACGAGCGTGTCCGTGCTGTTGCACCACGTCAGAAAACCTATTTGGAGCAGAGGAAGGCGGGGGAAGACATACCTTCGGACGCCCGTGCGGCGGGTGTACAGGAAGTAGCAGAGCGCGGCGGCGATGGTGATGTCGTCCGCGGCTGCGATGCCGAGCGAACATTGGTAGTACGGCTGTCAGTGCCGCGTCAATCGCTCAAATCCTACCTAACATCTGGGGATGGTGCAAGTCGCTTACAGTAGTTTTGTGGAACTGGTCGAAGTCCGGGTACTCGGATCTGTGTCCCATATAGCGTTATTATCGCTGGCAATCGGATTGAAGAGCAGTCGACGAACGTCAATAGGACCACGACTGAGAAGGTGGAAGCCCAGTTAGTTGGAGGGAGGAGGAAGGCGGCAAGACGAGAGTTACTCACTGATCTCGAGGGCGAAGTGGGCAAATGCGAGAAGCGTCTTGAGGAGAGTACGTAAGTGTATGCCTCGCAGACCTGTCTACCTAGACCATGTACGCACCGCTATCCCACATAGGAAGATGTTCTGATCGCTCACTGAAGGGGGAAGGTGGATGATATGAGTCTCAGACAAGGAAAGCCGGTTGGAAAAATAGGCGTACATATCCATAGTCGCCGAACATAGAAGATATGGACGGAAAGCATAACCAAGCCCTGGGAGCGTGGCCATACGTTGAGCATGAAAGGCACGGAGATGGTCTTGGAAAAGGATTGCGCATACTGTCATGCCCGTAGTCATCTGCAGATAGGACTCGCTTCAGTACACATCGTGGGAATGGTCTATGTGACGAACGATGAAAGCTCACATCGTCCGGCCTGCATGATACACCCAGGAATTCTTGAACCGTATTCGACAAGTTGCGATGAACACACGACTGACCTTGTTGTGACTGCCCACGCTTGAGGGTTCCCGAATTCAGAGATCGCGGACCGCCAAATATACGCGCATATCAGGTACGTGTGAACGGTCTCCACCGCCCTGCAAAAGCACCAGAGCTGTTGGCATCGCTGTGTTTCTGACACAACGCAATCGGAGGCCTCACCAGATGTAGAACACCTGCGGGGCAGAAGGGAGTGGTCAGAACACTCCCCAAGAGTGCATTTTGCGGACATGGACATAGCGGGGCGCAGACTCACGTAGACCTTCAGCCACCATGTGTCGGTGCGCCAGCTGCGCTCGTAATAGTGCGAGATCTGGAACATTGTCCAGCCGTACATGCTGGGAACGGCATGGTATATCAGTATCGGCACAGTGAGCAGGACGCGGAGAAAGAGGATTCGCACTGACGCGACGGAGATGAAGACGCCGATGAGGCCCGCGCCGGCGGTGGCGCGGATATCTTGCGCTCCGTCCGTCATAGTGGTGGCGGCGGGGTTGGTGGAGGTCGGAAACAGACTTGTGTTAAGAGAGGAAAGAGAGGGAAGTGACTCGGCGTGGTGTGCTTCGCTGCTGCTACGGTCCTCGAGGGCTTAATCGGCCGGGAAGCGCACGCACTGGGCGACAGGGGCAGTGGCGAGAGCCTGAAGGGACGGTGAGCGCAGGACGGCCGTCTATACGAGGCGATGTCCTAAAAGTCGTCCGGCGGGATGCGATCTCGCGAGATCTGTGAGCCTGGGATCTTGTTTCAGGAAGTTCTACACCGGCAGGGGTCAACTCAAAGACGCATGGGCTCGCCGAGGAATCATTGCGAGGGACTCGAGGAGTCTGTTGGATGTGCTATTCGATAGTCAGAAGTCACAACGAGGACAGGCCCGGGCATCATTGACATAGAAGGGGAGACGATCTACCGGAGTCTCCGACGCGGCCGGCAGTGAATGGACGATTCTCGTCACGCGGGTCGCACTAGCCCCCTTGTCGCCCACGCTCTTGTGCCTGACCTCTCCTTCCGCAGATATGCAGCGCTCTGATAGCGGGTTGCGCTGCGATGTTGAGCGAATTGAGTGACCGTCTCCCGTGCGTGATGTGTCGCGCTCATATTACCTAGTCGCAGTCTGAGCACGACGAGATTTTTGAGACTTGAGAGACTTGGTCTTGGTGCAGAGGTTACATAGACGCACCGAGGAATCTTCGCGATGCCCGGGAAGTGTCCGCCCGCGCTGTTTCGCAACACGCTCCCGAGTCTAGGGAAGCAGCGCCAGGGCGCGAAGTGCGAAGAGCACCGTGAACATGCCGAGAGGACGGAAGCTCCAAAAATAGCGACTCTACCCTGTATCAGTCTGACGTGTGCTACATTGATAGAGGAATCAAAACGTACCCGGCGGCACCCACGATATGTCTGCCCGAGGCTGAGTCGATAGCCGTGGACCACGGCGTTCGCCCAGACAATCGCGTTGGAACACGGTCCAACACGTGAATCAAAAACAACGAGGGGCGAAGACTCCAAGAGTACTCGGAGGAACAGCGAGGATGTTCAGGAATTCCGCTCGAGTACGATTCAAGACGCGCCGCTAGAACGCTTCGGCGGGTGGTGAACCAATATGTAGCCGCGGCGCCTCGCTCAATGTACTTGCACGGAACGGTCAGCTCGTATACCCGTAGCAGAGACAAGATCCCTTCTGAGTATAAGAACGAGCTCGGGATGCGATTTCTCCCCCGGAGCTGGACGTTGGAACATACAGTAGATGTCGACGGTGCGGCCTCACTGAACATAGAACGTCGACTCAGCTCCGATTTCCTCGCCGAAATTGCCGAGAAAGCCGCCGGTTATCCCTTAAAGCATGCTATGAGCTGGCCGAATGGTGTCTCATGCAGATCTATACGCACCAGAACAAGGTCGACCGCCATTCCCGGTGCAGTGAGTTGAGCGGATGTTTCTCGAGAGTCGTGAGCCCGCGAGGCAAGTGCCGCTTTTACACTCCGACATTCCCACGGTACCTCTGTACCCCCCTGTGCCATGCATCGTCTGGCAGAAGTAAAGTAACAAACCCTCGCTCGTCTACCTACTCTCATGACGCAACTTCGAATTTCGGCCGCTGCAGGAAGTACTGTAGATCTCTCGCGAGTCGTCCTTGGGCGGTTTCATATGCCGCATACGCGTAGAACCGTATTCGCAGGCTCACGATTTGAGGATAAGTGCTGCACTTGGGTACTGACCAAATCAATCGTGCTCCCTTTGCGGACGCTGGTACGAAGTTCCTTTCCCGGGGAGTGCTGAAGCCGGGAAACCCAGCTTATTATGCAACCCTCGAGCCACATTCCGACTGAGAGCCGACGATCACTCGCTCAAGGGGCCCAGACTCGGTGAGCGTTGGTCCTAGACCGTTCGTGGCACTTTACGCTGAGGATATCCCGCATAGCCCACATCTACGACGTTGGAGATGTGGAATCGCACACACATAGCCACACATATCCAGCTCTCGATGGCGCGATCTGCCCGGCCGGATAGTTACTCCCGTCGGGCCTTGCCTTGGCGGGAAATTGGGCGCCTTTTCCTGCTTCTCCCTGCGCAGGTGCTCGACGGTATATAAAGGCACCCCGAATGAGCGTCGCAAACTCTCCTCCGGCCCTCTAAGAGCTCCCAAGGTGAGTTATTTGTCCACCTCATGAGCACGTTCCGCAATTGACGTCTCAAGAAGTATAGGTGAATCGTTTGCTACTGCCCACTGTACCTGGCCACTACGCCACTCTTTCTTCACCATTTGTTCTTCAAAGTAACTTCAAGGTAGTTCTGCCGTAAGGCGCAATCATAGTTCATGCTCATGTGACGTACTTTTACAGATGGAGCGGATACCCGACCTGAAGCCAGCGCTCAACCTAGATGTTCTGCTCAACATCATGTCGAAATGCAACGCGCGCACGATCTCTCGGCTCATGCGGGCGTCTCGAGAATTCTATCCCGAGGGTCCGAAACTTCTCCTCCGCCAGCCCGTGAAGCTGAAGCGAGGCTCGAGCGTCTCCTCTTTTGTTGCGTTCATGCGGGCGGAGCACCCGCAGCGCTTTCAGTACCTCCGCACCCTCGAGGTATCTTCCGGTCGTCTCTCCAGGTCTCAGGCCAACGCTTTGGAGGACTTCCTCATCGACTGCGAACCCTACCTCATTATTCGGAAACTCACGATCGACAACGCGGAGGAGTTCTTTGCATCGAGCCCCGAGCTTGCGGGCGCGTTCTCCCTTCTCCGGCATGTCAAGCATCTCGCCATATCCGAGATCGGGAAGCGAGCGAACTCTTTCCTGACGCGACTTCAGTCAAGCCTGGTAACGGCGGATCTCACAATGATTCCCCTTCCCTTCGACGACAACCAGAGCTCCGCGAGCGACGACGATGAAGACGAGGACGACAACGACGACTTCCGCAACCCCATCAAGCAGCTCCACAACTCCCAGGCGACGCTCGAGTCGCTGTCCGTCGCCTACTGCGACACCTTCAGCGACACTGCCGAGCTCTACGAGGAGTGCTACCCGAGCGTGACGGAACTGACGCTCATGGCGAACGAGCTCCCCACCTCGATGCACTACGCGCGCGCGTTCCCGAACGTGCAGACGCTCACGCTCGAGTGCGACCAGCGCGAGTACGACCAGCTCGGGACGAACTTCCTGGACTTCCACGCGCTGCGCGTAATGAATGAAACCCTACTGCAGCGGGAGCAGCGGTGGACGACTACCCCGCTCAAGGCCGTGCACGGCCCGCTCATCGACCAATACCTGCTCGGGCTCGTCTGCCCCGTCGAGCAGCTGCACATCGGGGGCAACTACATGGACAAGCGCATGTTCCGCTCGGTGCTGCTCGCGACGCGCCCGGCGTACGTGAACTTCCAGCACTTCGACGTCGACATCTTCGCCGACGGCGAGTTCAGACGGCTCATGCGCGGCCACTTCCTCGCGACCGTGCGCTGCTTCGAGATCACGATCGTCTTCGGGGGCATGCTCGAGCCGGAGCAGGTCGACGTGCCCGAAGCTCTGGTGCGCAAATATAATCTGCGTCCTGATTGTGTTCTGTGACTGACGCTCACGCCTTTACAGGACGCCCTCATCGAAGGCATCGGCAAGATGCCATCTGTGCGTTCATTCGGGCTGACGCTCTGCGGGTTCGCCCTCCAACCCGGGATAGTGGACATGCTGATCAGCCCCAACCGCACAAGCCCGCTATGCCCCGCGGAGGAGTACCTGCGCGACCTTGACCTAGACGCGCTCGCACTCCGCATACGTCGAGAAGTGCCGTCGCTCCAGACTGTCGCGGTCTCGCTCATCGGACACCGCGCACGGCCAAACGCGTTTGCCACGCTGGGCGAGGACGTGGCGTACGAAGAAGGGGCGGTGGAGACGATACCGCTGAGGCACGCGTCGCGGGTTACCTTGTTCGATCCGGCGAAGAAATTCAAGCACTTACCGATGCTCTTGTAGCATCGCCGCCTACATAGAAGGTATACTATTGTAGTCTATACTGTTGTAGTCTATACACCTGCATAATGGGGTCATGTTGAAGCATCATTCTGAAGTGGGAGTCACTCGTGCCTCACAGGTTCATCCACGTCAAAAGTCGTGAGGCAAGAAACTGTGGCACGCCGCGCCACTCCTGCAAGAATGTCACGTGAAACCCCGCGCGGTATGTCCCCGGTCCCGAACGCGTCGACGCGACGCGGCGGCGTTGAGCTCTGTCCCTCTTCTTCCTCCTTCCTCCTTACCCCTCTGTACTCCGCATCCTGATGTAGCTGTTCTTGGGGCTGAAGACTCAGATAGAGTAGTATATGATGTTTTGTCTGCGAGCGAGGAGACTGTTGGCTGTGAGAGAACTCTCGAACATATACTGTTGCTGCAAAAAGGAAGTAGGTTGTGATTCGTGAATATCTCACCGTACGTCGGTAAGCCCTCTTTCCAGTCGCGTAGTCTATCTTTCTGCTGATGACTCCCTTTTAGAGAGTTGTATAGTTGCATCGGGTGAGATGCCTCAGGCTGCGTGATTATCACTGAATACGTGGCGCGAATGGGCATCGGTTGTAAGTCGCCTCTGCCTGCTTTGAACAACATTTAGAGAACCCTACATCGGTCGGCAACCTCTTTCTAAACTCAATGCTTTCAGTTACTTGTGATGTATCCATGCCGCAGTCCCGACGCGGTGAGTTGTGAGATCAGCGCCCGAGCCCACTGTTGACGACGTCAGCGCGGCGTAGAACGCTGCCAGTGCTAGTGGGCATTTCCCATCCTAGACATCAATCCATTCTTGTATACACAATCTGAATCGCCTCCTACACCGCCTCTAGGCTGAGATAGAGGCGGATGTGCCTCAGCTCAAGACGATATACAGCAGAGCCCCAGAGCCATCGCCTTGCAGTGCACCCTTCGACGTGGGAATCATCTGTACTTCGAACCCTAATATCCCGCTACCTCCCAGATGTCCGACACCGCGTTCAACTCTTCACGCTCTCCGACACCCTCCATGGCGGAAGACGACGCCGCGTACAACATCTATGCCCGCCAGCTACTGCCTCGGAAGCATGGGTACCCCATATGGCTTCCCGAGCACACCAAGTTTGGCGAGGTCCAGATCGGAGACGTCGGCTACCTTCGCGATGGGGGCTTCTACCGCATGTTCAATGCCGTCTCTACCGGGGAGCAAGACTATGGTGTTCCTCATGAGCACGAACCGTTCGTGATCAGGGAGTATCTCCTGAACCATACAAAGGACGTCATCAAGGGCAACATCGTCAGCAAGAGCGTCAAATCCTACGACATCAGTGGTGGCGCAGAATCGTACGTACCTTGCCATAGCTCATCCCACGCATCGACATCCCCGCTTATGTCTTCATCCGCCAGATCTATCGCACCTATTGGCGGCGGCCTCAAGTTCACCTGCGAGCGCGAGCACGGCGCGTTCGTCGTCACCAGCCCCTCCGCGGACCGCACGCAGATGCATCCCAGCAAGGCCCTCGTACACTACATCCGCACGCGCCTCCCGAGCTGGCACCACTTCGCGAGCGACGAGCTCGATCTCCTCATCAAGAGCCACGACATCATCTTCGTCTCCGGGGTAGTCAAGACGGACGACTGGGGCCTCGGCGCGTTCGTCAAGTACATGTCCGGCGGCGAGGTCAGCTTCCAGGCGAGCCTCGGGCCGTTCGTGGACGGCCGTATCAAGGCCTCCCTCACCAACTCGCAAGACGCGATCGCGGAGTGCCGCGCGAAGAAGATCGAGGGCAGCGGGTCGCCTACACTGTCTGCGATATCCGACGCCACTGGAGAGACACTGGCGGACCCGTCTTCGTCGTCGCTCACGTTGAAGAGGACGCAGACGGGGCCGAAGAAGGACCAGTGTGTCTTCCTGAACTATTACAAAATGAAAAGGCGTTTGTGGCGCAATAGGGTGGTCCAGGCCGCTGCCGGTCCGGACGAGCGCGATCCTGATTCAGGGAGCGAGGATGAGGGAGACATGTCAGCAGGCAGCAGCGACGGCGAAATGGACTGCCTGGAAGTCGTGGGCGCTCCAGAAAAGGTCAGTGCTGGATGCGGTGCTGTGTTGAATGTGCTAAAACTCCGTCCAGATGTTCGATCCGGTGGACTACCTTCTAGATTACATCTTGGACTATGTCCTGGAGGTGAGCTATACCCGATACCGCTCGCATCACTGGCTAACGATGAATATAGGATGGAACGCAAGCAGAAGCCGCTATCGCAGGGATCGACCATCTATACGCACTGTTTGTGAGCAGCTGCCCCTCGCACATGCGTTCCTGTGTGGCACCCTTTTCTCACTAATCTACAGGACGAGGTGTTCCCAGACGATATCCCCGCTGCGTTGCAGAAGTTGAAGCCGCCCATCATGTTCGTGGACGAAGGAGGTGCGCAGAACAGCCCTGATCAACCGTCGTGAATTTAGCTCATCGACTTCATAGTTGCATCTCTTGCATGTGCGGAGTGGAGAGAAGAGTACGGCGAAGCAGAAGAAGCAGAATACAACAGAGGTGAGTTCACTCCAGCGACCTGTCGTGTCTGCCACTGACCTTCGTCTGTCAACGTACAGCGCGACAGAAGCAAAAGGCCCCTGAGTCCCACCATCCCTCCGAGACAGAAACCAGCAGCGATCCAGAAGTGAAGAAGGATGCCGATCAGCCGCAGTCTCCGAGCGAAGCAGACGAGTCGTTCAGCAAACGCCCCAGGGCTGCTACTGGCCACGCATACATTCCCGTCAGGCTAGACAGCCACACCGGCGGCATAACGTGCCTCGCCTGGTCCCCCGACGGCCGCTACTTCGCCAGCGGGTCCGAAGACCACACCGTCGCCCTCCGCGACGGTACGACCGGCCAGGTCGTCCACACGTTCACCGACCACACCGACCCGGTGTGGTCGCTCGGGTTCTCCCCCGACGGCACCCGCCTCGCGTCCGGCTCGTCCGACGGCGCAGCGCGGGTCTGGGACGTCGAGGAGCCCAACGTCATAGCCGTCCTCCATGGGCACAGCGGCATTACCGTGCATATGATCCAGTTCACGCCCGACGGCGAGAATATCGTGACCTGCGGCGTCGACGGCACGATCCGGATCTGGGACGCCGCTTCGGGCGCGCTCCTGCATACGCTCAAGAACCCGAACACTGGCGCGAATACCTTGGCTGCCGCGCTTTCCCCGGACGGGAAGTGGGTCGCGTGTTGCGGCTCCGACCATGAGGCGAGCGACTCTGACGACACGAAGGGTTCGGAGAGGGAGAAAGACTCCGAGAATCAGGAGGATGTGGAGGATCAGGAGCACTCGGATGCGAAGGATAAAGAGGACACAGATGACCCCGAGGTCCCGAAGGACGCCGACAACAGGAAGGGCCCCAAGGATGCAGAAGACTCGCAGAATGCGCACGACTTGGGGGATGTGCAGAACTCGGAAGACGTGCAACGCTCGGAAGACTTGGAGGAATCTGAGGTCGTGAAGGGCCCGGAGGACGCCAAGGCCTCGAAGGGAGTGAAGAACTGCGCGAGGATCTGGAACATAGAGACCGGCGAGCTGCACCAGACGCTCAAGCAGCATACCGGAGTCATCTTCGCCATCGACTTCGACCACGAGAGCCGGCGCGTGGTGACATGCTCCGACGACTCAACGAGCATCGTCTGGAAGGTCGAGACGGGACAGGCGCTCGTCGTGCGCGAGCACCCCGCGCCGGTGTGGAAGGTCGCGTTCTCCCCGGACGGCGAGTACGTGATGAGCGTGTCGCACGACCAGACGATCAAGGTCTTCCACTCGTTCCGCGGCGAGCTCATACACACGTTCGACTGCAACGACGCGCTCGTCCAGGACGCGGTCTTCTCGCCCGACAGCCGCTACCTCGCATCCAGCGGGAGCGACAACGAGGTGCTCGTGTGGGACTTGCGCTCGGGCAAGGCTCTCCCTCCGATGTCCGGCCACGAGGACAGGATCACCACTATCCGATTCTCGCCGGATAGTCGAAGGCTAGTAAGCGGCTCTGACGACTGCTTGGTCTATCTCTGGACGCTACTGGGTGGTGATGACGGAGAGTCGGGAGCGTGAAGGAATGCTATGGAACGAGGAACGATCGGGTATGGGCAGGGTCGATTCGCCTGTTGTAATATTCAAACTCTCAGGTCTCAAGAGTGCGTAGTACCTGTTTCTGCAATTGATCTCAGTTCTCGTAGGCCTGACGGAGGGCGTGGAGTACGACCTCTCTGGCAAGTGCATTGCATGGTAAGTAGGGTTTCCTCTTGCTACTAACGTCTTTGCTGCTCTTTGGTGCACTTCGAAACAAACAGTGTTCATACGCCACTGCCGTGATGCCTGGATCCCACCTGCAATTCACAGCCAGTGGCACGGCACATAAAGAGCGATATTCAACACGAACTGTTGAGTCTTGTATCTGATACCCAAAACAATGGTCTTTGGCTGACTCGTCTTTCAAGTTGCTTCAGGACCCCTACACGCATCGTTGCCGCACATACAGGACACGGTTGAGTCCAGTATTACACAGAAGGCACCGGCATCAGGACAAAGACGCATACAAGTCCCAGTACCATCAAGACTCTTTGTTATGCTGAAGGTACGGCACGCCTCGGGACGACAATCGCCCTTCACAACCTGCTTGCAGTATAAGTAGCCTCCATGCTGGGTTCGAGGAGTCCTTCACTCACTCGGGTCGACCTCTCGCTATCCATCGCCAGTCCGCGCATCCGCCATCACCTCGCAGAAGTTACGCCAACCACAGAAATCCGGCGATGTGGTCAACCTCAGAAGACATAGGATTGCTTGCGCATAGCACCACTAAACTCATCGGTCACATGCAATGTGCCTTCAGAAGGGTACGTTCATCTTTGCAAGCACCAGGCTTATCGGCTCCGTACCACGGAAGCTAACGCTAATAAGCAGCTTGAATGAGCCTTGGTAGAACTCCTCTACCAAGGTCACCGGCCGAGCCTCTACCCTTGCGGGGCGTGAACAGGCCATAGACCGTATCCGGCTGTTGTGCCAACCGTCCGACAGGTTTATCCATCCCTAGCGCCACCGGGGTACCTAACGATAGTTGCAAACGCGTCCCGCATTCATCAGGTCGCGACTCGGCATTTGTTCAAGCTCGCTATCCGTGGACTTCCGCGCGCTATGTACAAGCGTAAAGACACCCTCCACGACGCGGCTGTCCACTAGCAGCTGCGCAGCATCCTCGTCGGCGGGAACCGCAACACCTCCTGGACGACGTCCCGCCGGCGTTCCCCGCGCTCCAGCACACGCCCGCCTTTGTCTTCGCGGCGGATCGACACCAGGTCGTTCACCTGCAGACGCGCCGCAAGCTCCTGCGTTCGGCGTTCTTCGAGCTCAGGCTCCCTGTGCTCGTCTCCGCCACGCGGCCACCGCTCAGCCATCTCCAGCTCCCTATGCAGCCGGGCCTCCCAACGTACGCAACAGACGGGAAGGCGCTCCTGCGATGGGCCTCCGCGGTGCGCATGTTGCACATTGGCGGCGAGCGCGCGGCGTACACGATGCTCGCGGCGCTCCCCGCGCGACAGCCTGAGCCTGAGCGGCGGGGGCGCCGCCCGGAGCCTGACGGGTTCCTTCCGCGCCCCCACTAGCTCACGCACACTAAGGGCGCGCTCCTGCCGACGGGGACTTTTGCAAATCCGATGCTCTCCCATTACTAGCAGTATATCGACGTGGTGAGTCTCATGATGCTCTATGCTTGTCCCCTCTTCCTGATGAGCGCGAACGTTCATCCTCCCAGCAAGAGGTTCCCTGCAGTAGATGCCGCGAGCCCGCGCCGTGTGGAAGGCTTGGAATGCTGATAGCACTAGGCTCAGCCTGCATCGCGATCTTCATGGTGCGCTTCCGCGGTATGATTACTTCCATGGGGAGCCACCTTATCCCGCACCGCCGTGCTAGGGGCGTTGTCCACGCCTCTACTCGAATAGTTGTCGCTCGCGCAAAACCCGACGTAGGAACATCCCGGCGGATCACTGGGGCTTCATATCTCTAGTGAAATCTCGCACAGTGTAACATATGTGACTGAGAATTCTACGATACATTGAAGGTCTGCGGCGCGGCGCGTCCCCGTTGCGTCGCGAAAGAATCCAGCTCACTTGCTTGGTCAAGGCAAATCTGTTTCGGTGTGCTTCGTATGCTTTACGGTAGGTCCGTTCAAGATGTCTAGTCGAAGTGTTGCCATCGTACGCAACGAACACGGGCATAGAGCAGCGTACATATACGCTCTGCGTGGTGAAGGGTAGAGGGTTGAAAATGTTTGATAGAGGTATGCCCATGAGAACTTCTGCTAAAGTACATCGCGCGACCCCCAAACCAACATAAGACGCCGTCGCAGCGAGGATGCACCTCAAGCCAACGCCTGCATGACAGCGGTGTACGCGGGCTTCGGGTTGAAGTTGGCGTCGAACAGGAGGGGAGTGGAGGATGCCCTCCAGGAGTCCTAAGACGCACGCACACGCAGTTAGAACGTCTGTCCTGGCCGCAAGTACGGGGGAAGATACGACTTACGGGGTCGCGGACACCCCAGCTGGTGATCGACACACAGCTCGGGACGGCGAGGCACGCCTTGACGACCGTCGCGTAGTCGTTCGGGGACTGTGTGCAGCGTTAAAATGGTGTACAAGGAATACATGGACAGGGACACGTACAGCACCGGCGATGTCGAGCTCGGTGATGGCAACTTCGGTGCCCGCGGTAGCCAGCTGCGTGAGCGCGGCCTGGAATCCACCGGCACCACCGGCCTATCGTCGTACGGTCAGTATACGATTTCTTTCTTTTCGTAGCGTTGTAAGTGACTGACCGAGAGATGGGCCTGAGTGCCGATACCGTCAATGAGCTTGGTGCCACCGCCGTTGACCTTCTTGACGAGGTTCACAACACCGTTGAGCTTCGGGTTGACGGTGTCAAGGCTACAAGCAAAAACACTTCAGCACAAGCACTCCTCGACACTCAACAGCACAATGTACATACTTGTAGTCGTTGATGTACAGCTTCGCGTTCGGGTCCGCCTGGCGTGCAGCCTGGAAGGCGATCTGGACGAAGTCCTGGCCGAGGACGTTCGAGAAGACGGAGGAGCGGAACGTGCCGTCCTCGTTGAAGATCTCGTTGACGACGTCCCACGAGTACACCTTGCCCTTGTAGCGGCCCGCGAGCGTCGAGATGTGATTCTGGATCACGGACGTGAGCGTCGCGCGGTCGTTGATGGCCGAGACCCAGGACGGGAGCTGCGAGTGCCAGACTGCGATGCCACGGCAGTGAGTTCGCCGTTTGAACGTTACGAGAGAGGGGCACACCCACCGAAAGTGTGCGCGCGGATGAGGAGACCGTTCTGAGTAGCGAAGTTGACCAGCGCGTCAGAGCCGGTGAACGAGAACTGGCCGCGAGTGGCTGTAGATACGTCGTTAGTCTCAAACATCGATCATCCAAGGTTTCGTCGACTACGCACGCTCAGTCTGCGGGGAGAGGACAAGAACGTATCAGCACCTCCGCGCGATCCCTGCGTTTGACACGGTACTCACCGCATCCCACTTCATGGAGTTCTCAGGGGTGACCTGGCCGAACTCGCGCACGGTGACGGCCGAGTCCGTCGGGTTGCTGAACCGGTTCGAGTCCGCCGCGGTGCCCCAGAACTTCTTGCCGTGCTTCACGAACGCAGCGTTGAGCCCAGTCGCGGCGGGCGCAGGCGAGCTGCCGCCGGTGGAGGTCGGCGGCTTCGGGGGCTCGGAGGTGGGCGCGGGCGCGGCAGCACCGGGCTGGCACTGCGAGTAGTAGTCGTTGAGCTTCACGCAGGTGGTGCCGGCGTCGCAGACGGTCGATCCACTGAAGCCGATGCCCTGCGAACAATTGTCAGAGCTGCGCGCGGAACTGGTGAACGTGCCCCGCGAAAGGACAAGGTGCTTACTCCACCTGTGCGCATATGTTAGCGTTCATGTGGCACCGAGATGGAACGCAGGAGGCTTACATTGGCCCCAGACCGCGACAGCGTTTGCCGGGACGGCGACGAGGGTGGCGAGGGCGACGAGTGCGGCGAGGCTCTTCATTTTCAGTGGCTGTCTCGAGGGTGTGTCCTAGCAGGCGACCGAGCGAGAAGACGATGCAGCTCCATGACCACCTCGCCGCTCTTATATACCGCGCGTGCACCATGTGCATGCGCGTGGGGGGAGCTGCCCTGACGGAACTTGACGGTGGGACGGGGGGCGGAAAAGGCTTGGCAGCCGTCGTCAACGCCGATTCCCCGCAGAATCGCACCCAGAACCGAGGCATACGCCGCTGCCAGCAGCGCGTCGGCGCGGAGAGCACCATTCAGCTGGAGATTTGCCGGCGAAAGGGCCAGGCTCTCGAGTTTTCCGCCATAACAACATGATCTCCTGCCCGGGCCGGCGCGCTCCTTGCGACACCGGCCGCCGTCGCGGAGCACGACGAGCAGCGCCAGCGGGGCCGCCATGCGGAGGCTTTGAACATACGTTACATTGGCCCCATCAGAGAAGTGCCGAGGACTTACTTCGACGGATCGCGGAACGCGACTCTAAAAGACCCGTCTTCGCCCACGTGAACGAGGACACTCCATCTCGGGAAAACTCACCTCGAGTGCGCGGGGCCTATATAAAACCATACAGCACGCGAAGAAATCCTGTGCAATGCGAGATGATGATATGCAAGATGGCGGTGGTAGTACAACAATCATGAGGTACAACCACTAACATGTGTCAAACAACCGAAAGCCCGACATACTACCCTGTGATCATGAAGAAAAGAGCCGCTTGGTGTACCTGCGCGGAGAAACACGTCGATGAGCTCGGGTCAGTACGAAGGCTTGGCATTGCGCGACTCATTGTGAAGCACTCACGAGTTCAGACCATGCACACCACCTTCGATCTGCGCGCTGGCAGTACGGAGCTCGAAACGCGTCCTGCCAGCCTGAACCGATTCACGAAGCTCGGTAACGTTGCGCACACCGATGTCCTGGAGCGAGTGCTGGAGACCAACGTAGAGGTAGGGGAGGAACGCGTGGACGGAGCCCTTGTCCTGGACATCGCCGGACACACCCTGGGCGACCTTGACGGCAGATGACTCGGAGAAATACCGTGAGGTGGCCGCGTTCTCGTGCGTGGATTTCTTCGCGGGGAGCTTAGATGATCCAGGCCCATTTCCGCCCCGCTGCACGGATGTAGGCACGGGCTTGCCTTGCTCCATTGCCTCCTGAGAATCGCGCGAAATGAGCGCCGGTCAACGAACGAAAGTCTGTAAGACACGTACCAGACTGCCCATGCCACGGTACGCCTTGACACGCTTCCCTTCGTGCCAGAAGTACTCGCCCGGAGCTTCCGTCGTACCAGCGAGCATGCCACCCATCATGACCGCGCCGGCACCAAGAGCCAACGCCTTCACAACATGGCCGACGTTGCCAATACCGCCGTCAGCGATAACGGGGACGCCGAACTTGTTCGCGAACTCGGCGACGGCGTAAACCGCGGTGGCCTGTGGGCGACCGACGGCCATGACCTCCTGAGTGATACAGATAGAACCAGAGCCCATGCCAACACGGAGACCATCAGCGCCAGCAGCGATGAGGCTCGCCGCCTGCTCGCGGGTGACGACGTTGCCAGCAATGACCTCGAGCTTCGGGTACGTCTGCTTGATCCACTTGATCATCTCAATCTGGAAGACAGAGTTGCCCTGAGAAGAATCGAGGACGACAATATCGAGGCCAGCCTCAACGAGGAGCGCGAGACGCTCCCGGTCGGCGGGACGAGTGCCGACAGCAGCCGCGGCGTAGAGTTGCTTGCTCTCAGGGCGTTTAGAGGCGAGCGGATAGGTTTTGTTTTTGAGCAAGTCGGAGCGGGCGAGGAGGGAGACCAAGCGACCATCCTTGTTAACGATGGGTAGCTTGCCCTTCTTTGAATCGCGGAGAATGTCGTTCGCCTCCTGGAGCGTGATACCCTCGGGGGCGGTGACAAGGTCCGTGGTCATGATCTCGGAGAGGAGGGTCGTCGGAGCGCGGAACTGGATGTCCCTCGCTGTTACGATGCCGACGAGCTTTCCACCGAGTTGACCGTTATCTGAAGTTGCGTAGTATGAGCATTCAGGCTCAACATGATACAACGATAAGGATTGAATCAGAGCATATATTGAGTATTATCTTCAAATCACGCGCGTTTACGCGTTAATTCGGAAGAACGAAGGTTATATGGTTATTTTTCATCAGGAAAGGGGCAGAAGAGTCACGGACGTAGGCACACGTAAAAGATCTCGTCAAGCCAACGCTGAGCTGAGTCAAGCACGAGACGCTTTGGCGCGTGCCCGACAGCAAGCCTCATGGCCTGCGCATGTTTGCAACACGTAATGTCGAACGAGGCTCACCTGTGATAGGGATACCAGCGAACCCCAGCCGCTCCTTCACGTCCAGGACGTCTTCGACGTTATTTGAGGGCGAAAGGACGACCGGGTCGGTGATGAAGCCGTTTTCGTGCCTCTTCACCGCACGCACCATTGCGGCCTGCGCTTCGGGAAGCTGGTTGTGGTGGATAACACCAATGCCGCCCAGGAGCTGGAAGAGCACAGAGAGTCGGACACAGAGCCGGACGGGTGTCAGCGAGTTAGCTTACCGCCATTGCGATAGCCATCTCGCTCTCAGTGACGGTGTCCATGGGGCTACTCATGAACGGCGTCTTGAGAGTGACGTTCCGCGTGATGCGACTCTCCGTGACGACCTCCTGGGCGGCGAAGTCGATCTTGCCGGGGAGGAGGAGGAAGTCGTTGTAGGTGAGGCCGCCGTGAACGCGCGAATCCATCAGGTCGGAGACTGCGAGACCGTCGGAGCGTTCATAGCTCTTCAGGTGCTCGAGAGCCTGCGCGGGGTCGAGGTAGGCATTCGCGTTGGTGGGCATGGTGGTGGAGTGGGCAAGAGATTGCCAGACTCTCATTTTTTCGAGCGCACGGCAATCCAGGCGCGATTCGAGCGGAGATCAGAGATGATCATTTTTTGGCGCCGAACTGAGGCCATGAGTTCGAACTCCGCGCGAAGCACTGCGCACGAAGACCGCGCCGGCGCGACGTTCGTAGATCGTAGGATCGACATCCGTGCTGTATCATTCTCGCTGGTCTTATCACCATCTGGTTGGTTCCTAGAGTCCCTAAAAATTCACCTATCTATGTCCACGAACAAGCCACGTCCTAATTGCACTCAGGAAGTACCGCCATCGCCTTTCGACCCTTCTGATGCCAGTGTTGCGAAAGGCAGTGTTCAAAGAAATCCACGCTTACAGCTGCATTTCATGGGCCGCTCTCCTCAGTCACTCTCTAGTATCGGAGGGCGGAGCAATTGTCAAATGTGTTTCTGTAAAACGGGACCACAGCAACTCTACCCAGCACAGCCGCGGGGCCCGATCCCGCATGGAGATATCAAGTGAGGTACATGTTCAACTTGACTTTTCTATGTCCATGCCCAGCCAAGTGTCTCCTTATTGCTGAACTAACTCGTATTCCGTACTCGAGCGTCAGGGCCGTTCGGTACGTTGTTCGTGTACGATATGACCACTTGGGAGCATACTCACTATCCAGGCTCCCTATCGATAGTGGCAAGATGCGACGCCGAGTCACCTCGACTGTATGGGTGGTCGGGAAGAAGACTCCGGCTTCGAGTCGCATGACAGCCAGCGGCCGGCGTAACTTCCGCTGATTGTGCCGGACACCGTCATGGTGGTGCTGCCGCTTACAAGTGTCAAGACTGTCAATCTCTACAACGGTAGCAATGTTTGTGCTGTATACCGCACAGCTCCCCATATGGTCCTCGTGTGGCACATCGTAGATGTATGAGCGGCGGACAACCCACCTTAGTCAGGCTGAAACAGGCGCAATCTCCGTGTACACGTCTAGCAGGCGTATACAACTCCCCATTACTTTAACGATCGCCTCGCTCCAAACTCTTACCGCCCACTCGCCCAATTCTTGCCAGTGCCAACATCAGACTTCCTTCCTACCTACTGTCCTAGCGCCTGTCTCTTCCATGGATCGTCCCTGCGGTACCGCGGACCAATGCTTCCCGCCGATCCACGTAGGCTATAGCACCTAAGACGGGTTCATGCGCCGTCTACGAGTAGTGATGGTGCGTACCGCTTTCCCCATCGAGGAGCTAAGAAGCCATGCCATGGGAATGCTGACGACTGGTCTTTACGACTTGTCATTAGCGATGATCCCGGGCGCCCCGCAGAAGAGGCATGTGCCATTCAGAACGTTGGTATAAGTAAGTTCGCGAGGACGGCTGACTTGCCCATACTGCACGCTACGCTGCACTTTTTCGACGCATGGTCTCCCCAGTCCTCCAAGCCATTCTGCTCTGCGGGACGACGTGGTTTGTATGGAACCTCTTCCGCAGGTTCGTGCGCAAGAATGATCTCGACAACCTACCCGGCCCTTCGTCTCCCTCTTTCATCTACGGTATGCTCACTGGCAATCTCTGTGACGACGAAAATTGTGCTGACCCGATGTTCGGCTCACAGGAAACATACGGCAGCTCTTCAGCAAACATAGCTTCAAATTTCACCGGAGCTTGGGCGAGAACTACGGCTCGGTAGTGCGCCTGCACGGGCGGTTCGGGGTACGTATCTGGACCCACAGTTAGATGGCCGTCGTGCTCATGCGGAACGTCAACACAGGGAAACATTCTATACACGTTCGACCCGAAGGCGATGCACCACATCGCCATCAAGGATCAGGACGTCTTCGAGGAGCCGACGTGGTTCCTCAGGTAAGCTCATACAGTCAAGTCTACCCCACATCGATGACTTACGGGAGATAGGCTGGCTATGTATACCCTTGGCCAAGGACTCTTTGCAACGCTCGGTATGCTCGCCTTGTTGTGCACGCGCGCAGTGAGCGAATCTAACAGTGACTGGCAGGCGACCACCATCGCCAGCAGCGCAAGATGCTGAACCCTGCCTTCTCCATCAAGCACATGCGCGAAATGACGCCGATCTTCTACGAGGTTTCGCACAAGGTGCGTCTTCGGTCACAAATTCTACTACTTCTATATCTACTATATCACACTCCAAACCTCAACACATCTGACGACGCACACCCCATGCAGCTCCGGCTCGCGATCGACGCGCGCGTGCGCGATGCCCGCCCCACTGAGATCGACATGGTCGGCTGGATGGGCCGTACGGCCCTCGAGCTCATGGGCCAAGCCGGCTTGGGCTACTCCTTCGATCCGCTAGCTGAGGACGCTGCTGACGAGTACGGTGCAGCACTAAAGAACCTCGTGTACGCTCACTGCTACTCAAACCGCATCACCGTTGCTCGTTCTAACTTCCTTCATCCAGCCCCTCTATCGCACAGGCACGCGGGCTGCAACAGTATATCCCTCTTTTCGAGGCGATCGTTCCCGCGGGCTGGCGCCGCACCGTCGCAGAGCTCATCCCTGTTCCGGGGCTGAAGCAGATCATACGCATCACGGACACTTTGCGCACGCGGTCGACCGAGATATACCTCGCGAAGAAGCAGGCGTTGCTCGCTGGGGACGAGGCGCTCAAGCAGCAGGTCGGCGAAGGGAGAGACCTCATGAGCATCCTGCGTACGTCTTCGGATCGTTGTGAGGCGTGGTTGCTGATGTTGAAGTGTGCGATGAATAGTCAAGGCAAACATGGAGGTATCCGAAGAGGACAGGATGTCAGAGGACGAGCTCATCGGCCAAATGTCGTATGTATGCTTGCACTCGATTTACCAAATGATTTGCTAAGTCGATGTTCACTCGCCAGCACCCTCACCTTCGCCGCCATGGACACCACCTCCAACGCGCTCTCCCTTACTTTGTGGCGGCTTGCGCAGCACCCCGAGGTGCAAACCAAGCTTCGCCAGGAGATTCTTGACGCACAGGATGCGCGGGGAGGCGTCGACGTCGCATACGATGACCTTGTGGCTCTGCCTTACCTAGATGCCGTCTGTCGCGAGACCCTTCGAGTGTGAGTATCTGCTCGCTGCCCTACCGTCTACATGCGCTTACGCACTGCATGCGCCCCAGTCATGTCCCCGCGCCGTTTGCGTTTCGCGAGTACGACCCTCCTACCTTCGTGCCACACCTAGAAACTGACGATTTGGATCGGCTGCAGGGTGCGCCAGGACATCGTGCTCCCGCTCTCGGAGCCGGTGCGCGGCAAGGACGGCCGGATGATGCGCGAGATCCTCGTCCCGAAGAACACATCCGTCCTCGTCGGCCTCAACGCGTCCAACACGAACCCCGCACTATGGGGGCCTGACTCGTACGAGTGGAAGCCTGAGCGCTGGCTCCAGCCGCTGCCGGACGCGGTGCTCGACGCGAAGATCCCCGGCGTGTATGCCAATCTGTACGTCTTCTATCAGGTATAGCGTCGCGAGTTGGATGCTGAGCACTCCCCGTCTAGGATGACGTTCTGGGGCGGAGGCCGCGCGTGCATGTGAGTCACGCCATCTGCCACCGAGCTGGCGCAACAATATCTTACGATATACGTTAAATCCATAGCGGCTTTAAGTTCTCACAGCTCGAGATGAGTGAGTCGTGCATACTGCCTCACGCTCCAGTACGTGGTTTACTAACTACCCCTCAGAGGTCGTCCTCGCGGTGCTCCTCTCGACGTTCACCTTCGAGCTCACCGACAAGCGTATCTGGTGGAACATGGCGGGTGTGCAGTACCCTTCCGTGGATGAGGCGGGCGAGCACCCGGAGCTTCCCATGAAGGTCGGGTTGTTCAAACGCGGGGAGATGCAGGGTTGATTGGGCGAAGTATGCGATATCGACAAGTGGTGCTGGTAAGTCACTTGTTTCTCCGTAATACGGCTCGCTCATACTTCCTCCCGCTCACAGTAGTAAACCTTAGACGCGTTGTGACATACGAATCTCGTGTTACTCTCTCGAATTGATGTGTCGGTGAACCTCGAGTTGAGAGCTCCTGATCCGAACACCTCAACCTCTCCTCACAGAGTTGGCCAGATCGCGCTCTTCATCTGCCAACGGTACTCCTAGCATGTCGACTCAGCCTAGTTCTTACACCTCCGTCTCCGCGCATCTCACTGGTCTTCCTCATATCTTCCCTGCAGCACGCCCGCTCCCACGACAATCCATCTCATCACCATGACCAGAGTCTGTAGGCACCGTTCCCGCGTAATGAATGAAGATCTACAAGCAACCTGAAGGCTGCTTGGAATACCGACGTGACGCTCCATGCAGGAACCTCCATCCATGACAGATGGCGCCCATACCAGTCGGTACACATGTCAATCATTCCTGCAGTCGTCCTGAGAGGCTAATACCCACACCGACCGTCCGTACAGCACAGCTTTTCCGCTTCCTACACACGGCGGGTGTGCACTGACGGAAACAGCCCACGCCGGGGTTGACCCTCGGCGCTGCCTTCTCCTCGATGGGCCGCATAGACTCCGTTTTGCTCAGCCCAGGCTCTCTGCAAAGACCATTCCTTCAAGAACGGGTCAATATGACCGTTGCGGGTTAGCGTCGCTCTCACGGGGTCGCTTTCACGTCGTGCAGCGCAATGAATGCGACGCGACGGTGTCGTTGTCCACGTCCGTCCTTCATACTGTAAGCTCGAAGGTTGAATCTCGCGAACTCCGCGTGGTCATTGACTGACGACGCATGCAATAGTCTACGTGGGCGTCGGCAGTCTCTCTGCCGACACTTGTATTGGACCGCTTCCAAGAATGACACAACTTAGACCATGGTGTTCCACAGATAGGAGGTTTGGAAGGTATCCGGGCATCGTACCCTCCGGATCCCTGCACGCGTGAGACACCAACAGGACGGTGTCCCGACCAAGAGCTCGCAAGGTATATAACGAGAGGCAGGTGTGTTTCTTCGCACCCTTCGTGTCTCCGCTCGCGCAGTCTCGCCTCCCAACATAGCGCCAACAATGGAGCCCCAGCTCATGTCCAAGACTATCAACATCCACGGGTGAGCCGCCTCAGGCGGCGTTTGTCATCCTGCTCCAGTGCGCGCTGATCGCGACTTGGCAGCGGTCCCCTTGGTGGCAACCCATGCAGCCTCACGCTCGCGTTCGTGCCTCCCGACGCGGATTTCGGCACAGTCATTCCCGTCGCTTGGAAGTGAGCTCGATCTTGCTATACTCTTCATGATGGTGACAGGAACTGACGTCAAATGTCATCTGGGAAAGGGTCATCACGCTCACCGAAGGAGGTATGGCTGATTCTCCCACTCAGAGTGAGCATGATCTCTGAGACTAATGTACTGCTCGTCTTCAGAATCATTCACCTACGCCTGGAACGCCGGGTATGCTTTCGTGCATCACCATACGGTGTACTCAACCAAGATCACGCAGCTTCGCAGCCTCGCATGTCGTCGTCAGCTCCAAGACCAAGACAGTGGATGTGGATGACTACATACCGCTCGCCGTTAGTAGTCGCGACCGGACCACCGTCACTCAAGCCCGAGCTAATAAACCGCCCTCAGCGTGGTCAACGCACCAAGGTGCTCTTGGACCGCACCGAGGATCCCCCGGAGTACTCCTTCACAGTGAGCTTCTCCGCGCGACGCAGATCCTCTGCTGCGATGTTCAGTACGAGAGTTTTGACTCCGTGCTGCAGAATCCGTCGGCGATCTTGAAGCGTAGGGCTCGCGTGGTGAACAAGACCGGCGAACTTGAAGTTCTCGACATCGGAGCCGGTATGTATCCTGGCGCAGGATCGAGGGCCAGACTGCCGCTCTGAACACCATGGACTTCCTCAGGTTTTATCACCGACCTGAACCAGCCGAGTGTGGCCATGAACCCGATCGTCGTCATGCGCAACCTGGCGTACGTCTCCCACACACTCACGCGACCACGCACGGCTAACAGCGACGTTCTCGCCAGCGACAAGGCGCACTGCAACGTGGATTACACCCCCACGCTCATGATCTGGGCAGGCCTCAGCTTCGCGCAGTCGCAGCTGCTCGGACCCAGCGTCATCACCGTCCCGACCCTCTGGCAGGGCACGCTGACGGAGTTGAGCGAGCCGGAGATTGACATCACCGTCAAGCGCGTGAAGGGGAAGCTGGTCGCGGATGGTCCGACGTCCGGCATGCGCTCCGCGGCACTCGCAGTGCCGCACATGATGCAGCTCAAGTCTAACGGTCGGGTACGTGCTCGCGGTCCGGGTCTCTACGCTGACAGTGGTGCATCGAATGTGCGCTGAATAGCAATGTCAAATCTGGGTTGTTTTAGCCTTCAACGTACTCCGCAGACCTCGCCTTTGCTGACGCTGCCCTTGTCGCCGACGGTTTGCGGAGCATCGTCAAGCAGCTAATTTCGCAAGGATACTCTGCCAAGCTCACTCAGAAGGTATCCCACGTGCGTCCTTGCCTGCTACCACCTGCTCATCCACGCTTTAACCCACTGGCACAGGGCTGCAACACGGAGGCGCGCCTCGAGCTGACGCTCCCGCCGACCGTCAGCTGCAACAAGGCCGAGCTGGACACCGTCGCCGCTATCGACGCCAGCCCGACGACCTTCGGCAAGGCGTTCATCAAGGCGCACAGTGGCGCGGCGCTCGTGACGGCTCACAACGGCCTGGAGACGTGGCTTGCGGTCAATCCGGCCACCCCGAGATGGTTCACCCTCTAGAGCGAGGAGGTGTTGTAAGTTGGTATACCGTGTTACCGTCGCGGCGATCCAACTAGAACAGTACTAATGCTGAGTGTGCTCGCAGGTCGACAATCCCGCGTTCATTCGCCATGCTCAGGGTACGCATTGTTGTGTGCTCGCTGTTTGCAAAGCTTCGGCTTGCGTGCTGCCGGTTTGCCTTGGTACGAATGCCCTGTCGTGCTGAGTAGCGTATTTCTGGAAATGTACGCTGCTAATCCCATCGAGTCTGATGCGTCAGCGTCCAAATCGGTCACTCAGCCGTATGTTCGATTACGACCACGTACAGTGCGAGGCTGCCAGCGCGGGTATGACGCCTAATTTGAAGTGCAACCAGGAACACCTGTGCCAATCAGGATTCACCTGCACAAGTACGGGGGGTAATTATGAGGAAAGTGAGGAGGATAATGATGCATGTGGCAGTACCGCCGTGCATTACTACAGTTCATCCGGATCCGTAGCAGTGCTATTCTGCCACTACGGTGTTCTCGGGTGCACGGTGTGCGTTGTCAGAACTTCGAGACGAGCTCGAGCATTTCTTCTTCCATCGATATGACGCATACGGGCAGCTCTGAGCTCTCCCTTTAAGTATCTACTGTATGAATTTCCGAACGTCTCGGCTACGGCACTATATCCATTTCAGGATACTTGCAATCCACCAGTAATTGCGTCATATACTAGCAAGCTCCATCTCAAAACTACGATTGGGTTGTTGGATAGACTACCTACGGTACAGAGTAGGATAGCGCCAATGGCTGCGCGGAGGACATTAGTCAGCGGATCAAAATATAACTCACTCACTCACTCCGCTCCTGCATAATGAGTGAAGCTTCGTATACAGCTTGAAAGGTTGCACGAAGTATTGGCATGACATTCCATGAAAAAACTTACAGTTACGTTGGCGGATGTCACCCATACTCAGGCCGCTCATTCAATACGACACAGAGAGAGGCAAGTAGTGTGGTATGATATTCAGGAACGTACGGCGTCCACTGCACGCCATGTTCCAATCGGGAGGAGGAGCTCTGGAGGTGATCATGACGTCGGCCTATGCAATCTCCACCCTTCCCACGGTGGAACCCCCCTCCCCTCACCAGTTGAAGAGGATCCAGCCTGCCTTGGGAGGAATGAATCTCTTCCACCCCCGAGCGCGAGGCAAGTTTATACGAGCATAGCTCAACACCATGAACGACCGCGTGAGTCGCTATCAGCCAACTTAGTGCATCGCCAGTATACATATCGAACTCACCGGTCGTGTTCGCTGCAGCCCTCCAAGTACAAGTTCTCTGTCGACCTTACCTTTACCGACCCGGGCCTGATCAACGACGGCGTGCGCAGCATCATCGACGATCTGGCCCCCCGGGGTTATCATCCTAAGCTCACCCAGAGGGTACTCGACCTCACACGACGCATTCACGACCATTTGCTTACCGACGACACTACCAGGGCTCCGACTCCGTATCCCTCGAGCTGCCACTCCCGCCGACTGCTAGCTGCAGCGAGGCCGAGAGGGCAACTCTGCGCGCTATCGAGACCAGCCCGACCACGCATGGCAAGGCGTTCGTCAGGGCCCGCAGCGGCGCGGTACTCACATCGGTCGACGGAGGCCCTGAGACATGGGTTGAGATTAACCCGGCCTCCACTGAGTGGTTCAGGGCCCAGAACGACGAGCGGCTGGGGATGCAGGTTGGAACAATTGGCGACGACACCGAGTTTTGAGCCGCGTTCGACCGGTTTCCCTTGCACGATTTGCATTTCTCAAAAGTTGGTGATGTACGCCGAGACCGTTAATACAGTTGCGTTGCGGAAACAATGACCTGATTTCTACGAGCCGGGATCTGGGAATGCTATATCAGCCTGGCAGCCTCTACCGTTCGAGGAGTACTTACTGCGATCGCAGGCTGCCAGGGACACGTAAGTATTGGTCGATTTACTTGAATGTGACACTACCAGAACTGTTGGGTCGCATGTGCACTCGGACACCACAGGTGCTCCAGCTTGAAGTTGAACGCGGCGACGAGTAGGTATGGACTGACGCAACACGCGCATCGGTTTGTTCTCGAACTTGCCGCCGTGACGGGGATCCTGCTGTGACACCGGTCCGGGCTCGCCGAGGGCGGATGAAGGGCGGGCGTTACTCGGTGTCACGGGCCACATGGCATGCTGCTAACGTGTCCGCGTCCGGATTGGGACGACCACAACTTGAACCCGACCCTCCTCCTCCCTCCTCCTCTCGCAGGCCTTCGCTGGCGCTGTTTCCGCCTACACTATTGCTCTAGAACGCCGTCATGATACTAAGGCTCTCTATACTGCTGCCGCTTCTCCTCGTTGGTCTGGCCTATACCGCCAACGCGGAGCAGCAAACACTCTCCGGCTCGGGCGGTGCTCTTTATCCTCCAGGCCTTGTCCCTCTCATTAGTCGTGCCGACGCACTTCTCACCACTGGGCAGTATAGCGATGCTGCTAAGATATACTCGGAAGCCATAGGTGAGTGTTGTGGACAGACATGAGGGTAGGGTGGAACGCTAGAAGAAAGGCTCGGGTCGTCACCAGGTCATGGAGTTTCGCTAGGGGGTCGGCTATCCGACCGGGCTCTGGGCGCGTTGAATTGTCGAATGCACGAATTACGTTCAGAGTGGATATTTTATGAAGCTTTCAGGCATGGTCTCGTCACAGCGCACTTGACACAGACCTATCCCATCTGAGGTCTAAGTTGCCGACTTGCCGACCCCTGACCTTGGATCACAAAGAACTCTGTGGCGGGTCCTACCCTGCCCGACACTTGGAGGTGCTCGTCCAGAAGTGTACATTGGCCTTGGAATGCACATGTAACAGCCTCCACAGCATACTGACTCCGCGCTATCCGTAGAGCAGGCTCCCACCGACTACCTGCTATACTATAAACGCGCAACCGCGCACTACTCACTTGGCCGCCATCCGGCCGCACTGGCCGACTTCGACCAAGTGCTCAGCCTCACCAATGACACCTTCGACAAGGCGAACCTCATGAAGGCGCGCATCTACGCGAAGGAGGGCAAGTTCCCCGAGGCGCGCGACGCTCTGCGGAAGTACTCCACCAAGGTTAAGGGCGACCAAGGCTCTCAGGAGGTGATGATGTCGATTACCGAGGGCGAACTCGCGACCAAGAAGGTCGCACAGGCGATACGCGCGAAGCTCTGGTCCGCGTGCGTGGAGGCTGCGTCGATGGCTCTTGCCACAGCGTCGCATTCGGTGAAGCTCCGGCAACAGCGGGCGGACTGTTCAATCGCTGCCGGCGATATTGAGAGTGCTGTCGCCGACCTTTCGTACGTCGCACCTATGCCTTACAGCGATGCCATGCTCACTATGGCACCCTAGTCGGTTAGCACAGCTCTCAACGCCGACAACATCCGTCTGGATGAAGATGGCGCGTCTAGGCTACTTCCTCTACCCGTACAGCTCCCCAGCAGAGCGCCAGTCCCCCGGCCTGTCCACGCTCAAGCAATGCCTCCACTACGACCCCGACTCCCCACAATGCCTCTCCCTCCACCGGCTCGTCAAGGCGTTCGACAAGAACTTCAAGAACCTCGACAAGCTCGTGCAGGCCGAGAACTGGCGCGGCGTCGTCAAGCTCCTCCTCGGGCCGGACGAGTCGGGCACGGACGGCTTCGCAGCCAAGTTCGACGCCGCGCTCGCGGAGCACACCACGCGCGACGCGCTCGAGGTGCCCCCGCAGATCCCCATCCCCGACGGCCTGCGCGCGTCGCCGCGCCGCGCGGTCATCCTCAAGTCCATCTGCCGCGCGTACGTGAAGATGAACCAGGCGAAGAAGGGCGAGCAGTGGTGCAGCGCGCTCCTGGAGATGGACGGCGTGGAGAACGACACGGACGGGCTCATCGGACGCTCGGAGGCGTTGATGGCGAAGGAGGAGTGGGAGGAGGCCGTGCGCGTTTTGGAGCGCGCGTTCGAGGCGGGTGGACGGTCGGATCGTGAGGTAAGTCCCGCCGTGACAGTTTAGCGAGTTACGTGCTGATTTGAGCGCGACAATCAGATCCACCAGAAGCTCCAGAGGGCACAGAAGCTCCTGAAGCAGTCGAAGCAGAAGGACTACTACAAGGTCCTTGGCGTTGCTCGCGACGCGGACGCGAAGACGATTAAGAAGGCCTAGTAAGTGGACTCTTATTCTCTCACCCTGACTCCTGCTTAACGCGTTCTAGCCGGAAAGCAGTGATGACGGCGCACCCCGACAAGGGCGGCACCGAAGCGAAGATGGCCGCCGTGAACGAGGCGTACGAGGTGCTCAGCAACCCAGGTACGTCCTATGTATCCTTCAGGATGTCTGCGACATGGAAATACTGACGGGTTATCCCTTGATGCAGAGCTCCGGCAGCGGTTCGACAACGGAGACGACCCGAACGACCCGACCGCGCAGCAGGGCGGAAACCCGTTCGCGGGCGGCTTCCCCGGTGGCTTCCCGGGTGGCTTCGGCCAGTTCTTCCAGCAAGGCCACGGATTCCCCGGCGGCGGCTTCCAGTTCCACTACAGCGGGCCCGGCCACCACTGATCCTTCATACGCTTCGTGGTGTGGATTTCCGCTGTCTCTGTCCTTCGTACCTACCCGTCTTCATCTACGGTCTTGCCACGGCCAGACCCTTGTATCGAGCTTTGTCGCCTTGCTGTATGCTACCGCTCTTGCATTGCCCCCGGACGGACTCCTTGCTTCCTTGCTTAGCACCCGGATCGCTTAGATGCCCATGGCCTAGGCTAGTGTGTAATATAGCCCGCGGCGTTCTTGATTCTTGAAAGAACACTTGCACGATGCTCACGAGAGAGAATGATATGTACGTGTGAAGATGGTCATTGGATTGGCATTGGATTGGCATATCGCATGAGTGTCGTTACAGGCATAGTACATGTGAGGGCGTGATGGCGGGGATGAACAACAAACAGTATGGGACAGATCGAGATTCGAGGCAGAGGAGACAGGGATCTGGGAGAACACAGCGATAACATTTTTGACACAGCAAACCTGCCAAAGCAACGGGTCAGCACACCCGCCCATAAGACCGACACATTGCGCACTGTCGCAGTACTCACAGAGGGAAAGCCAAAGGCGCAAAATAATTTAGACAGGAAATCAGCCGTAGCGGCGGCGCACGCCGAACTCGTGCTCCTTCTCGCGCATCTGGTCCGGGGTCATGTTCACGAGCCGCTCGAACGCCATCGGGTGCACGCGCTCGCAGTGGCCCGCCATGTCCGCCCACGTCGCCGTCTGCTCGTCGAGCACGTACGGCTTCGGGCGCTTCTCCGCCGGGAGGCCGTCGTCGCCGCGGAACTTGGCGCAGCGCGCCCTGTGGGTGGGTGCACAGCGGTCAGTCGTGAGCTAACGCGTACGAAGAAAGGGGAAAGGGGAAAGGAGAGAGGGGAAAGGACGTACTGGCAGATCCGGCAGCTCATGCGACCGCGGGCGATGTCGTAGATGAGCGGGATGTGGCGCATGCTGAGCTTCTTGGGAGACGAGGGGGCGGGCGGGGGCACGGGCATGGTGGGGCTCGTAGGGGTCATCAGCTGCAGGGGAGGCTGGGCGACGGTGTGACTTGTGGGGAGGGACAGGTCGTATAAGGCGGATAGTGTTGGCGTCGCAGAGGTCGGAGGAGGAACAGCTTCCGACGGTTCGGAAGGAGTCGCACTGTGTCCTGGTGTGCTTGCCGTAGGAATGGTGTTCACCAGCTCTACCGGTGTGAGAGATGGATCTTGCACGGGGGCGTTGTTCGGAGGTGTGGGCACAGGAGTCAACTGACCGTCTTCCACTGTGCCATCCCGGACGGACGGTGACGGCGAGAGCACCTCGCCCTCCTCCATGTCACTCGCAACGCCACTCACAAAGTCCATCGTCCTTCGGCGCTTGGGCGACGGGCGCCGCCCCTCCGCACTGACGTCCATGGATCGCTTGCGCTCGGGCAGCGCTACTTCCTCAGACACCGGCGTGGGCGGTGGCATGTCTATCGGAATCTGCATGGGCGAAGTCTCGATGACGCCCGTGAGATCGACGATCTGCTCGGAGGTGAGCCACGACATCGGCGCGTCATCTTGTTGCTCCGTTTTCCGTGGCGGTGGGGGCGCGTCGGGAGCGTCAGTGACCATATCGACGCACGCCGGAGTACCCTCCGCCTGGATGTCGTTAGATGAAGGGGCGTCGTCGACAACCGTGTCGCTGGATGTGGAGAGGCTCTCTGCGAAGGCTGCTTCGAGCATGTCGAGCTCAGCTTCGGGCGCAGGCGTTGGAGGGGCATAATCGGAGACGGTGGTCTCTGAGGCAGGCGTCTGCCGCGTCTGCGCCTGAACGAGCGTCGGTAGATGTTAGAAGTGACGGACGGAAAGCGAACATACCTGCAGGATGGTCTTGACCACTTCGAGGTCACGCTCGGCGCGCTCCCTGCGTTTGCGCTCTTCATAGGCTGTGGCGAGAACTGTCGCATGAAACGTCAGAACTGTCCAATGTGCCAGAGGACATGATGTACCTTGGGCGATCTCAGTATCATAATCTCCCACCGCTCTCGCAGCGTCGTTCTCAGTCTCCACTTCCGTTTTCACGCGTGGACGATAGCTCGCGAGCCTATCCTCTGTCTTCACGAGCGCCTTCTCCTCCGGTAACTCAAAGGGGGTACCACCCTCATCCGCCTCCACCACGACTGTCTTCTCGCGCAGCTGCGAGTTCACCTCGCGCAACGACGCAAGCTCCTGCTCGAGCTGCTCCTGCCGCCGCCGCATCTCGTAGTTCTCCATCAGCATCCGCGCCACGTGCTCGCTCATCTTCCGCGAATCCTCCTCCGCGCGCCTCTTCTGCCCGCGCGCCTCCTCGCGCTCCTGCTCCGCACGCTGCCGCGCCGCCGTCTCGTGCGCATAACGGTCCTGCAGCTGCCGCACGTGCGCGTCCCGCTGCGAGATCATCGTGTACAGCCGCGCTAGCTCGTTCGCGAAGTTCTGGTGCGTGCGCGAGAGCCCCTCGACGGCCGCCACGCGCGCGGGCTCGAGGAACTGCTGTGCTTGTGCGTTCGCTGACCTGGAGATCGCCTCGAGAGCCCCTAGAGGGCCTGACGATCCGCCGTCTTGCGGTGCGTTCGACGCTTGAGAGCGTGGTGGGGCAGGCTGGGCGGGTGGCGCGGGTGCGGAAGATGACGGGACCGGTGCTGCTGCGGATGGTTGTGTAGGTGACGGCGGGCGCGCGGATGTATGCGAGGACGGGGGTGCAGGTGCGGGTGCGGGTGGAGGTCCCGGGGCGGACTGCGCCTGCTGTCGAAGCCGCTGCATCTCCTGAGCGTGCGCCTGCCCCATGTGGTGGTGTACGCTGACGAGACTGTGCTGGACGTGGGACGGCGGCGGGGGAGGAGGTGCCGGCTGGTGATGGTGCTGGCCCTGGTGGACGTTGGTCTGGCTGTGAGGGACGTGGGACGACGACGGGGGAGGTGCTGGCTCGTTGACCGGCAGGTGATGGTGCTGGCCTTGCGACATTTGCGAATGAGACGGCCCTGCAATCGGTTGTCTGTAGTGTGAGTGCGGGTGCGAGCTGGGTCCGGAGACGGAGCGTTGTGCAGGCAGGTGCGGGACGGGCTGGGATGCGCGGCGTTGCATCGTAGGTTGTGTGTACGGCATCATCGTGCCGACGGGGGGTACAGGCGCGCTATCGCGCAAGACAATCTGCCGTGGAGGTGGGCATGCCTGCGTTTGAGGAAGGAGCTGCCTGTTTGGGTTCGCAGGTTGCAGAGGCTGCATGGGAGGGATGCCCTGAAATGTTTCAGACGCATTCTACAAAGGAACGTTAGTGTCGGCGTTCCAGCTTCGACAATCTATACTTCTGAACAGATAACCGAACTCCCTACGCGTCTTGGTCGTCAACTCTCCCGACCCCGGGACGGCCATTCGTCTCTTCGTTGCACATTGATCGCGCGAATTGATCTGACCTGACACGGCAGCTCTTGTTTGGCTGTCCCATCCTGATCACAACCATATTTTATACGAAGCACGCTTGGAACGCTTGCACACGCGCAAAGTGCTTCGGTAGATCACAGGCCCGCATACGGCATCCCTGGCAACGGAAAAGCTAATGGGCTGGACATAAGTATCATGGCCATCGATACCATGCCTCCGTTTGTTGCCGAGCCGTTTTTGCTGCTTTGTGACGACAGAAGAATGTGTGCAGAAAATCGTGGTATGCGAGCAGCCTTTCGAGATGCATATATCCGAGACAAACGCTCCGGGCGTCCAGTATGCACGATGCCCTTCATACGAGGTGACTCACCACCACTCGATCGTCTCCTGGACGTCCTGCGCGCATATCACCCTGAGCGCCATGGTGAGAGAAGGGGATTCCGGAGATCGTGTGGATGGCCTGCTGTCCGTCCCGTCTGGGCGCCGCCGGGGCTAGGGGCTGCATCGCTTGCTGGTTGCCGTTGTACATGGCGAGCTCGCTAGCGAGAACGTCGACAGAGAGAGGACAAAGGAGACAAAAGAAAGGAAGGGGCGGATTATCGGGGCGAGGGCTATAGTTGTACTTTTACGCTAGAAGCTGATGGTGGGCAAAAGTGAGCAGCGCAGATCTCTCACCGCACCGGCGAGGCGCCAGTTCCCAATTCAGTAGGCGCACTGCCTGTTCGAGAGTTACAGCAAACCTCCTCCCGTCTTCGACCATCGCCGTCCGCTGCGTACTAGAGCAATTCCACATGCTATTGTAGCCGTGCCTCATCTTGGCTCATCGTCTGGTTATGCTTGCGCCTATTTGACGTCTTCGCGCGGAAGTACAGGCATGCGGCTGCTTGGCACGGTATCCCATGTCCTCAAGCTAGCTGTTCTCGGGTCCGCAAGCCTGCAGTGTCCACCTGCGGCCGAGCTATGAGCAAATTTCTGCGTCGATGAAGACTTCTTGCATGCCACAGTCTGCCATCAGCGCGCTACTGGGCGACTGAATCGGACTTGCTTGCCATGTACCCGTAGAGCAACACGCAGCAATAGGTGAGATAAGCTCCGCCTCGTGTTGACCACGCTCTTACTGCTTGCCTTCAGAACCAATGCTTGAATGAAGAAGTTTGCATGGTGTTAGACACGCGTAGCAGCGCCCGTGTAGCTGCCGATCAGGAACAACGGAACGACTGGATTAGTACCGTGAACAGTTGTGCACCGTGTACGATAGCGAGGCGCACCGGATAGGGAATACACGCCCAATCGTCTGCACATCACCGCGCATCATCAAGTGCTCGTGCCTCCAACATGGCGATGTACGTCCAAGTGGTCGTTTCTGTGAGTCACGCGCACAGTTCATGGAACGCAACATCTGCGCTATTGTCCAAACCGAAGCTCAGTGTTCTCATGTGAGTCCTTGTTCGTGTGAATCTCCCTCCCTTTCGCCGCAACTATGTTGCGATGTACTGATACGATGGTGCAGATAGAAGGGGAATTCGCGAACCCCTCCGCGCCCATAGGCAATCGCGGAAATCATACGTCATCTGCTCTACTGCTCGGCCCGATGGCTCGCAACATGTCAGGTAGACGAGCGCGCACGTCCAGCTTGTCAGGACCAGACATCAGCTCTTCAAATTCGAACAAACAGGCGCATATATTCAAGGACCACGGGTTACATCACGGAACACTGAGGCAAATCGATCGATCGAGGGTACACCACGGCTCGCTGTACCATACCAGGCCGAGCTCTTCAGGCAGCGAGAGCACGGCGACCAGCGCGGCGGATGGAGCGGAACTTGGCCTCGTCGTCCGGGACAGCGTCGTCGTCTCCGGCGTAGACGCTTCCGTTGCCGTTTCCGTTGGCGTTGGCGTTGGCCTTGCGTCTGGCAGCCTTGCTGAGAACCTCACCGCCCTCGTTGCCGCCGCCGTTAGCCTCGGCGAAGCTCTCCGCGCTAGTCCCGTTGAACGCGGCGCTGTCGCCCTACACCGCCCATCATGATTCAGCGCTGCCCGTCGCACGCCTGCACCGCGGAAGCCACGCACCGTGTTGGCCGTCGCGCTGAACCACTGCGCCGAGGCCGGGTTGACCTCGAGCCACGTCTCCAGGCTGCCGTCGGCGGACACGAGCGCCGCGCCGCTGTGCGCCTTGATGTACGCCTTGCCGAAGATGGTCGGGTTCGCCGCGATGGCGGCGATCGTGTCCAGCTCGGCCTTGTTGCAGCTCACCGCCGGCGGGAGCGACAGCTCGAGGAGCGCCACGGTGTCGGACCCCTGCGGTAGGCGATGGTGAGTGGAAGGCAGCGGGTGAGTACGAGCGCGAAGCACCTTCTGGGTAAGCTTGGCCTGGTAGCCCTGGGAGAAGAGCTGGTTGACGATGCTGCGCACACCGTCGACGACCAGGCCCGGGTCGGCGAAGGCGAGGTCGACCGAGTACTTGTAGACCTGCAGCAAGAACGCCAGATCAGCCCGACTCACACACCTTCATTGACACGGACGGCAAGTGGCGACTCACGCTGTCGCCCGCGCCGAACTGCTTCAAGAACGTAGCCTGCGCGCCATCAGTCACGAACCCGGCCGACGCGGGCCCGTCGACGACGATCTGGCTGCTGCTGCTGTCGCGGCTGACGGTGAGCGTGACCTGGCGGCCGACGATCTGCGTGAGCGTGCCCTCCCAGAGCGGCGGCGTGTCCGTGATGCTGCTGTCGAGCACCTCCCCGGCCACGTAGTCGCCCGTCGCCCAGATCTTCAGCGTCGGCGTGTAGTCCACGTACCCGGGCGCCTTGTCGCTGGGGGTGGCACCGCGCCGCGTCAGCTTCGCAGGCACTGTGTATACGGATGAAGAGCGGGTGGGACGACGTACGCGATGCGCCGCAGGACGATGACCGGGTGCACGGCCTCCTTCAACGGGACGCCGGCGTCGGTGATATAGCCTGGGGAAATGCACGCGGGTGAGCGGTGGCTCTACGCTGGTCGAACTGCTCAGGACGTACCGGCGCCGATGTCGACCCACTTGCCGGTCATGTTGTTGGCGCGCGCCCTCGAACCCTGGTACTCCGTCGCAGCCTGGAACACACACGATGAGAACTCCCCTGCATCGCGATAGTATGGGGGCGGGACGCGTACCGAGAACTTGAACTCCTGGGGGTGCTTCGTCGTGTCCACGGTCAGGTTCGTGGTTTGCCCGCCCTGAGAGGCCCATTAGCCCCCGGTCGTCCTCGGATGTCTACCAGGACTGCTCACGTTGACCTGCGTGAACGCGTCGGTCGTGACGACGCCGGTGTTGAGGTCAATCACGGCGTGGGCGGCCGCGGGGCTGCCAGGTTGCCGTCGTCAGAAGGCTCGTCCACCTCCCTGATACAAACGCTAAGGGACGTACCCGCTGTTCCACTTCCACGAAGACGATCCTGTAAGCATACTGCGTCAGCGCCGCGCGTGCGGGGAGCGGCGGAGTGCGCGAGTCGTACCTCCGTCGGTGAGCGTGATGGCCCTTGCAGCGGCGAGCTAGGTGAGTGTCAAATGCCCCATACCCAGAAGTGAGCGGACTGACTGCCAGGCGATGGGGATCGTGTTGTTGAAGTCGACGTCGTCGGGCACGAAGGCGAGCAGGAGCTGGCACGGCGCGCCGAGTTTGCCAGTGAGGCTGCGAGAGTTCGGTGAGTCTCGACGGGCAGCATGATGTACACGGACGGTGCGGACTCACGATTTCACGGTGATGGTCTTGTTGACGACAGACATGGCGAATTGGTGAAAAGGCTAAGAGATGATAGAGCTGGTTAGGCTGAGAGAGCTGAGATGCTGAGGATGCTGAGTCGAAGGCACGTCCCGCCTCAGCTTATATACCTCGCAGAGCCTCTACGCCCAGCCTTGTTCTCGCGACCTCTGGCTCCTGCAGACACCCGGCGTGTATCCTCCCCGGGTGCCTTCCAATTCTCGTGTCTGTTGTCGTTCGCGCAATGACGTGCCAAACTGGAGCCGACTGAATACGAAGAGTATCGGCAGGGACGCTGCCGACATAATTGTCTTTGGAGGCCCTGTGCTGAAGGTCAGCGAGCGTTCGGTGTTCACAAGATTGTCTCCGGGATTACTGTCCAAGGACGAGCGTCGACGTGAGCACCGTCGGATCGCGGCCATAGTTCGCACCACAATGTCAGCGCAACTCCGCGAATGAGAGGTTTGTACCGTAACTAGCCCCCAACAGTCGAGATGTAGCGGCGCGCAAAGCGGTCCTGGCAAGGGATTCCGCGGTGCACGGAGTACTAGAGCCTAGCGCACAAGCCTGAATGCGCCGCGGGGAGACGACGGGGGCCTTACACCCGGGCCGCTCTTTCCCCCTCGCTGTGGGTACGAGCGCGGAAAGCGGTGCTGTTTAGTCTGTAGTATGTTCAATCACGCCTGCGGGGGATGATTGTCGTGCTCACCGGGCAGCATGGGCGCGATCCGTCAAGAACGAGACTTCTTGCACGGAGCGTCATGTCAATACTCCGTGCAACCGTTCAAGCCACACAAGAAGCTTCACTCAGTTCGCGGGAGCGGAGCCTACGGACGCCATCGTTGTGAGAGCCGTCGTCCTCTAAAGGTGATATGAGATTGTCGGCGAATCGAGGCGGGGTCGCGGCCGTACGCAGCGTGAATGGAACTTGGAGGGTTCGTGATCCTCCGAGAGTACAATGCTCTGCGAACCCGGGAACCTCGGAGGGGCGGATCCTACTAGTCCGAAACGGGACGAATGAGCGTCATCGCCACGGTGCCTGACATTCTTGAACGGACTCACACATTTGCGCGTTGACTAGTGCCAGTGGCTGGGAAGTACGTAGGCAGGATAGGCCTCTCTGATAGTAAGCAGAAATCACACCAGTTTGTTCTGCCGCGCATGGTGCATACAGTCACAAGTCGAGGGTGCGAGTCCATGACGCGGTTGGCCCGCCATGGATCTGCGCAACTTCAAGTTTGGATAGGCGGCTTGGGGTACCCGTGCATGGTTTCCACCACACAACATACACGCGCGATGCCTCGCAGACAGGGTGTAAAGACAATGTTGAGCAGCCCCTGCTCGGTCCAAGCGACTCATCCAGCTTAGCGCGAACCTTAGGTTCGCGTGTGCCCGGTCCCCTGACAACATCGTCGCTGACGATCAGCTCACAAGAACAGCACACTGGCATATGCATTGACATCGCTACATGGAAGACCACGAAGAGCGAGTCTAGCATGAGAAAACAGCAGGTCCTAAGAAAGTGCCGGACGCGTTCAGCACCCGTGTTTCCTTTGCTCACTGCCCGCGCGCACTCACCCGGGATGGTGTAGTTCTTGAGGTTCTGGTAGATGTTGATCTTGACACCTAGAGGGGAACCTAGTCAGGCTTGCCGCGTCGGCTGGAGAGCCACGGAGGAGCCTACCGGGGTCGGTGCCGTGGTAGGCACCGGGGAACGACACCGTCGCGGGGGTCTTCGAGCCCGACCCACCCGTGATGTTGATCTGGGCGCACTCCATGTAGAACTGGGCCCCAGGGTAGCTTGACGCGGCGTGGAGCGCTGCGTCCACGCATCAGTTCAGATGAACGTCGCGCCCGTCGACGCGTAGCTTACCGATGATCTCGTGGCGCAGGAGGTACTGGCCGGACGCGATGCAGCTCGGGATCTTGAAGGAGACCTTGCCCTTGTTCGCGATGAGACGGTCGACGCCCCAGGACTGGTCGGAGGGAGTCAGCCCGTCCTCCCAGATCTTGAACCACTGCAGGCCAGTGACGGAGCTCTGCGTAGCGTCCGGGATCTTCGCACTGCGAGGCGGTGTGGTTCAGAGACGAGCATGAAAGTCTGCGCAGTCTATGCTTACAGGTAGGAGATGACGGGGCCGTTGTGGCTCGCGTCGATCGGGTCGGCGGGGTCGTTCGGTGTCTGGTTGAGGGTGTGGTGCCACTGAAGCCGACCGTCACGTCAGCCAAATCGTAGTGGAGGTGAGTATCCGTGCGCTCTTACCTCCGCGGTCACCGTAGCTCCAGCCGGGACGTTGATGACAGCCGTCGACACCGGCTGATGGTAAGGGTTGATACCTGGATTACAGCCCCAGAACGTCAGCATCCCAACCCTAGTTGCATACGCCGGTGCTATGAGTTTGCCTGACCTCCATTGCAAATGATGTCGTTCGACGTGACGTCGGTGATAGGCTGGGATTCGCGTAACGGATGGTCAGCGCACAAACAGACGGATGCATGAGGAGACTTCACGTACACCGTCGTAGTCAGGGGCGCGGATTCCGGTCAGCTCGCCTTGGTCGACGCCGTTGACATACAGCTTTTGGAAGATGGTGTGCGCGGAGGCGGATCCGGCGAGGAGTACGGCGGTCACAAATGCGGCGGTCTTCATGGCTGCCAACACGGGTCGGGCACACTGTGCTGGCTGCTCGGCGATCCATCGTGGCGGTTTTATACCCGCGGTTCAATGAACGCGAGTGCAATGCCATTGGCCGCCATGCACGAGTCTTCCGACAACCGCATACATGCGCGGTTTTGACTATCTGGGTGATTCGGAGGAAGCGACAATTCTCAGAGCCTTTGCCGCCGTGCGGGAGCCGACGACGGACACTTCGTGATAGCGTCGACGGATGACATCATGAGGTATGCCATCTGCGTGTTGGGCAGTCTCAACGGGCACATGAGAACAACCGAAGCGGCGCTCCTGTGACCGGTCGAAGCGGTTCAGCATGGAGTTACACCGAGGAATAACCAACCTAAGAGCACGTACCGGGTCACAGTCAGAGAGCAAGAATCGCATGAAGAGCTATTCTAATAGAGTGCTTCGAGGTGTATTTCGGTCTTTGAGGAGTGCGTCTGCGGGTTGCGATTGGGGTCGTCGTCTGGACTCAACTATCCAAAGAAGGCGACGTATATGCTGCGGCTTGGAGGCACAACTGAACCTCGGATCGTCAGCACACGAGGGTGGAGCTGAATATGAATGTTCGGGGAATACGCTCGTCGCACCAGAACGTCATGTGTACAAAGTGATGAGCCATATCTTCCAGTCGTGATCCGAGTCAATCTCGTACTGTGGTCGTTCCAAGTGGGAATGGTCAACTTGAATGACGTTGTCAATCAGTAAAGTATTATACGTCGGCTCGCAATCATGACATGTCTAGAAGGGCACTCAGCAAGCTTTGCACAGTCCGAGACCTAGAAGACATGCTTTCCGACCGTTGAGACGCAGTCCGAGTGGTGGCTCTCCCAGCAGACTTTGCTTTCTGACGTAGCCCGAGCCACTATCATCAGAAGAACAAGGTATCATAGCTAGAGACACCCGTGGTCCCGAGGGCAGGCGTTGCAAGTAAAAGGTGTCGTATCAGATGCTGCCGGTCGAGAAGAAGAAGCACATGCGCTTAGACGCCCGGTTGGGCCTCACATCCGTAGCCTTGAAGCGCTCAAGCACTCAAGTACTCACGCGTGAGTACTTCCAGAAGGAACGAAGTGTGGTTGGGGTTACGCGAGCAAAACAAAGGATTATCGTGAGACGAGCTGATTTGCAGGAGGCTGGTACAAGTACAATGCAAGAGAAGAACATAATGATAGTGCTACAAATAGTCCATAGCCATCGGATCAACGCAAGCGTGCGCCGTCGACCTTAGATCCAGGATTACACGCTCGCCATCGCGCTGCGTCAAGGTTTCCACAAAGTGGCTCTCAATACTTGTTAGCGGCGAGGTAGCGCATGATCGTGAGCGACGCGAGTATCTCTGCAGGTACGGGGGCGCGTCAACAACGCACAACGCTGGGCCTCGCGCTGAGGGCCTTACCGATCGCCATATGCGTGAAGGGCTCGTAGATCGTGAGCATGTTGCCCGACGTGTTGTACGCGGGCTTTTCTGGCGGCTTCAGGGTATAGTGCGCGACGACGTAGTCGCGCGAGTCCACGCACTAGCGGCGCCCATCAGCTCCCGGACGCTTGTGGCAAGCCACATACGCGCTCCGACTCACCGACCACTCGTGCTCCTTGACGCCCCGGTATATCCAGCGATACTCCTCCCCGTTCGAGCCGGTGAACTTTCTCGAGAGGGACCTGGCCATAAGCGGATTAGCACCGCGGCATGCGCGAGGCGGCAGGCCACAGACGGCTTACCCAGCGAACATCGACGTCTTCCTGAGGTACTGGCTCATCGGCATCGAGACCGACGAGCCCACGAAGGATATCGTCCCGAGGGCGCCATTCGGGCCGAACTCCAGGATGACGGCGGGCTCGCGCGGTGGTGGGCGCGAATGGCGCTTGCTCGACGATCGGCGGCCGGTGTCGTACACCATGAGCGTCGTCTCCGCGAAGTGCGCGGCCTGGCTGGGCGGGGGACGCGCGACGCGCAGGAAGACGCGGTCATAGATCTCGTCGAAGTCGGAGTCCGTGTGGTGGCCGGTGCGGTCCTCAATAAAGTATGGCAGCGACTTGTTGATCATCGCGGGTATAATGGGTGAGGGAGGGCGGCTGAGAGTCTCCGAAGACGACAGCGGGGATCGTATATGACCCACGAGGGGTGTGTGGGCAGGGGGAGGTTAGACCTGAGCGTGCAGCGTCGAGAGGGTACTTATACACGGAGAGGACACATTGACGCCAGATCCGGGAGTGGCGTGGCCGAGGACCCTACGGGGCAGACGACTGTGCACATCATCGCTCGCCCTCTTCGGACGCGGCTTCGCGAGCGGATTCACACCAGTTGCGGCCCTCTGGGCTGAATAGACGGGGAAGAGAAGCACCGCTGCGCTTCTGCTGCCAGGACTAGTGCGGAACGGGGCTGCCGCCCACGCCCGCGTCCCATGCTCGATATGGCCCCCTCCGGCCCTGATGGGTCCCGACGCTCCCGGACTACGGCGGGCGCGTCAGGCCACAGCGTTTGGTCTCGGATGCCAAAGCAGCTGGGCCAAGTGGAGGCAGTCGCGACATAAGATAACACTCGGCACCCAGCCGCGGCGTGACAAGAGTCTCGAGGGCGCAGCACGCTATTCCGAGGCAGAGGGCCATGCAGGCGAGGCTGAGCTGCTGCGTCCCGCATCAAGAAGCGACTGCCCATACACCCACGCTGCCCCCTTTTGTTCACCGCGCACGATCGCACCCCACGGTGATCACAGAACGCATTGACGCAAGCCGGAGGGTACTCACACGTGCCCCTTCACGTACGCTTCGCCGCCGTATTTCGCGTCCGCGCCGGGCGCGTCGGTACTGGTACCGGCGCGTCTGTGAACACTGTCGTCATTCACGACGATTGCGGAAGTAATTGCTCGAGGCCTTGACGAACAGACGTACCATGGAAGAGGGCGTAAAGAGGTGGCACGGCGCGTTAGGCACGACATCCGTGACGGAATGTAGCATCGTGTCTGCTCGCGCTGCTTCGATGCTTCCAAGCGAATTGACGCACGCCCTCTCCGTCTTCTGTCCGCGGGCCCTTGCCCGAGTCGAGCTTGCTCGCCTGCTTGCGCATTAGCATCACGGTGACGTATGGGAGGACGCACTTGCCCACTGCAGCTTCAAGGCAGCTCTGGTCGATGCTGAGACGCACATTTCCTAAGGTATCATCATGTGCCAGGCTGGGAAGTGTCCTGTTGCCAAAGTACCACGGAAAAGAGGGTACAGAGATCAAACGCTCCGAAAGGGTAAAGAGGCAGGTGGTGTTACCACAAAACTCGGCAGCGCGAGGGCAGCGCTCCCAGGTAGTTGACCACCTGACTGATTGCACAAAGACGCCGTCGCATACTCAGCGCAGGCCAACCCCGCGTTATGGTAGCTAAAAGTGGTCAAGGGCATACTGTGCGAGACAGATATGAATACAGACCTCAGTACGCCGAGAATCTTCAAGCCATGGTGATAGTGACACTGAACGAAACATTGCAAGCCTTCGTTCCACTCCGTGTTTGGACAAGGGTTCTCGTGCTAGCGCGAATGCGGCGACCGTCCCGACTTCCGAGAATATGAAGCGGCGAATAGTGGCGTGAGGAGTCCAGTACTCGCCGAGAGCGCAGCGCCCAGAGTGCACACCCACGACTCGGATTGACGAGCCTTGATCTAATACAAGAAGGGGGGTACGAACCATCTCAGGTCCGTAAATATTTTGATACAATGACCGCACCTGACCGACACGCAGCGTCAGTCACCCCAGGACGTAGGTATGGCCAAGCAAAGGGAGCAATACAATGTACAACGCTCGCACCGACTCTCCGAGCGCCCGACTCGCCCGACTATGACGCCTCGCCGCTTTGGTGCTTGCTGATGATGTCTGCGCTCGTCTTCGCGTCCAGGAAGAGCTCGCCCATCTCGTCGATGTCTTCGAGCTGGATGTCCTTGCGACCAGAGATCGACGCCAGGATAGACGCGGGCGTAAGCAGTTGCAGTGCGTATCTGAAAGAGCGCATCAGCACCGACGCAACTTCCACCAGTGAGTAGGGAGTGAGCTGACCGTAGTGAGCTCTCGTGGCCTTTCTGAGCCAACCGCTCGAGGACACCTTCACCAAGCTTGAGGCCCTCGACGTTCGCACGGAGCTGAACGACCTTGGCAATAGCGTCCTTCTCGTATGGTGCGGTCCTCACGATGAGACACCTGAACAACCAGAATGTGAGTATGACGGTCCATTTGCGTTGAGTCGCCGGGATCGAGCATACCGGTCGAGCAGGTCTACAGGGATACCATGCGGCGCGTAGATATCTGTAGTTCCCCGAACTAGTGCGTTCCCTCGGTTCGTCGCAAGGACCACTGTTGGTGCCATGGGAGACTCGAGTAATGCGTTGAGGTAAGTGAAGCACTCGATGTCCAGCATGTGCACCTGAAAGAGATGAGAACCCGCAGCTATTACCGATCCTTGTTACGTACCTCGTCAATGAAGACCACACCCGGGACGACCTCTGCTACTCCCTGGTCGACATAGCCCTTCACCACCCGGTTCACCTCTCGTCGGAGCTTCTCCGTGATCTCCGTCCGCCCACTCTTCACCAAGCTACCCATCACGCTCATGATGTCCTGGCCGCCCTGTGGTCGCGCATTGGCAGCATCGAGGTCTCCCAATGTCACATCCTGGACCAGCTCCTTCCGTTTGTGAACGTCGCCTTTCGGCAAGGGAACGTAGGTCTCGGATTCTAGGTCGTATGAAGAAGCGTACGCGTCGGAACGGCCGACACGCTAAGTTCTGCGGATCAGTATGAATTAGAGGAAGATGAACTAGCGAACGCACCTTCACCGCGCCGGTGTTTTGCTCAACATAGATCACGTCGCCAACCTGAATCTTCTCCTTCAAGATAGCCTCATATATGCTCGGGTCTAGTCTCAACTGCTTCGTCCCGCGGACGGTCTTGAGCCCAATTATGACGTGCGAGACGGTTTTGCCGTACCCGCTGAGAGGGTTCTCCGACTCCGTTGGCGTGAGCTCCGTCACCTCTCCCTCATATACCTCCTTGGTCTCCTTTATCCGGAGACCTGCAATGAGTAAGTACGCGAAGTTCCTATGTTCACGTTGAGGCGAAGACGTACCGATCGCGCGACGGAACGCCTCAGCGAGGACCTCCGTCTTTTTCACTTCCGTACTGTACACCTCGGACCCGACCATGGGGCAGAAGGGCACCTTCGCGCCCAGCTCCTGGGAGATGGCAAGCGCGAGTGCTGTCTTTCCTGTTCCGGGAGGACCGACAAGAAGCAATGCGCGGCCTGAAAACTTGCGGGACTTTACGAGGTCAACGACGACGCCGCATGCCTGTAGTCTGCAGCGTTAGCGTCCTGTCGCGTTCACCCCTGCCTCCCTCCTCTCCGTAGTTCACGCAATTGACACGAACATACCTCGCGCGCCTCAGTCTGCCCGATAAACCCAGCACCATCGGACGCGGCAAATCCTTCGGCGTTCAGACCAAGACCTTTGATGTGCGAGTGCGGGGCAATTCGTGAAGAGCGCGTAGCGGAAGCGGTGGGAGGTGGGGGAACAGCATTGTGGGCTACAGGAGCAGAAGACGAGGCTCCCGCCGTCGATGTCTTCATCACGCTGGACATTTTGGCGGATTCACGAGGTGGCGGGAAGAGGAGGCTCAAGGACGCGATCACCGACGCGTTCACTCGCAGAAGACGCGCGAGGGGAAACGAACTCAGACAACCTCCGCTCAGCTTTACCCGGCAGAATATAAAACTCAGATTGATCTCCGCTGTTTCGAGGAGCGCGTCGGTGGCTGCGCGACCTGCGTCTCGCACAGTCTGGAACGCTTCGCACCCAACCATGGCCTCCTCCTCCAAACCCTTCGTGCAGCCTGGAGAGCCCCTGCATGAGTTCCTGCGCTCCTTTTGGCAGCGGCAGGTTGATGCGGCCGAGCAAGAAACACCCGATTACCGTCATCCTCCGCTCCCACTCGCGAGAATCAAGAAAGTGATGAAGAGTGACCCCGAGGTGAAGGTGCGCATCACGATGCCCTGCTTAAGAACTGAGTATGAATCTTTCTCTTGAATCCCTAGATGATTGCAGCTGACGGTAGGTAGATTGAGGACACACGAAACTGTGCAGTCGATCTTACGGGGTCCCAGCTCCCATACTATTCTGCAAGGCCTGTGAAAGTCAGTACCGCGTTCCCCCCGACTCTTCAGGCTCGTGTTAACACTGGCACGTCTTAGTCTTTATTGCGGAGATCACTGCACGCGCCTTCATCATCGCGGACTCGAACAAGCGGCGGACGCTCTCACGCGCGGACATCGCCAAAGCCCTGAGCAAGTCCGATCAGTTCGACTTCCTCATTGACATCGTCCCACGAGAGGAGCCCCCTGGTGCAGCCGGTCAAGCTGTCGGGAAAGGAGCGAAGAAGGGGGGCGCAGCACAAGGCAACGGCGGTGCGGTAAGTGGTTGTACTCGGTTGACCGGCCCTGTCCACATGCTGACTGTATGCAAGGCTCCGAGGAGTCGCGAGGACTCTCAGCAAGCGTCGTTGGAGAATGAAGAAGCCAACGGCGAAAATGTGGACAACGGCGTGGACTTAGACCAGGTGCGTATGACGAGTGAGGTTCGCGATCCACTACTGACATCGAACATTGCAGCTACAGTCATTGCTGCAACCGCCTGGCCCCATAGAGCCTCGATCCCTGTCTTGATCCGTGGACCGTTAGTTGTACTTGTAGTCGATCATGCTACCGGAGTGTATTGCTATTGAGTATCTTATTTCTGCCCTTCTACATGTTCCCGCATGGTATCGCTTTAAATCAGCGCCCCTGCGGATGGTCTGTTCACCGAAAGTACTGATTCTCCTACTACAAACAGGATTTCCCGCGTCCATTTCCGCATCGAAGCTTTCACCGAGAATTAAAAGCACCGTATCATCACGACGATACCGCTCCATGGCGCATCCAGCTCCTTCAATCCTCAGCAGAGAGCAGACCAAGTGACCCGCGATTCGACGGAGGGTCACTACGATCCTACGTGACTTCGTGCAGGCCTAAAATGGAACGTCACACGCCTAAAATCGGTGGTGCTTTCACGGCGGAGGGTCGAGTCTTCGCATGAGTGTGTTTCTTTTATGCCATTGTCACTTTCCAATGACAATTGCTCTTGACTGCTTGAACTATCTTGCTCTCGACGTACCTCGCCTTATGGCAGTAGAGTACACATCCGAGACGCGCATGAATATCACTTGGCGTACCCAGGTCGCTGCCTCGTCAGATTCGCCCGTGCTCCAAATGGTACGCAGAAAAATTATTGATTACGCAGAAAGTTCCTCAGCACTTATACAATCCCGTTCCATGATATTGTCTCTGAAGCCGCGTTCTAAGCCAGACGCATGGTCAGACAAAAATGCTGCTAAACTGCAAGCGTAAGCAGCCATGCATACGCTACGAGTCGTAAACGCACCTCAAGCAGACGCAGTGCTCGACGCCTCCTGGGTGACGCTGCGGGTGACGGTCCACACCGTGTTGGTGGTGATCGTGGTGACCCAAGGCTCGACTGCAAGACGAGTGGTCGATCAGAAAGGTCTCGAAGGTGAGTTCACTGCTACGAACCGCGCTCGAAGCTCTGAAGGAGCTTGCTCGCAGTGAACGTGTTGGTAGTCAGCGCGGTGGTGAGCGTCTTGTCGGCAGCGCTGTCCTCCGCAGCGGGCTGCAAGCGAGGATCAGCATCGAACGCGGGCCGTCCATCAGCGCCTCGTCAAACGTACCACGGCGACTGCGACGGCGGCGATGCTCGCGAGAGTGAAGAAGAGGGTCTTGAACTGCATTGTGGAGAGTGAAATACGTCAAGAGTAAAGTGCGGGGAAGTCGAGAGCTGCTGGTTCTTCCACCTCCCTCCCCGAAGGCCTTATAGCACCCCCTCACATTTGCCAAGATGCACCATCAAGCACGCAGACGATGGCGCCTGGGCCTGCGCGCTGACAAAAGGGCGATGCAGCCCTGCAGAACATGGAACCGCTCCGACGGTCGCGCGAGGCGCAGTCGGTCAGCCGCCGTGCGCCTTGCCCCAGTGCGGCCGCGCGCCATGTCGCGGGCGAATGGGAACATGTTCCTGGCGTCTCCCATGGGAACTTTACCCCCGCGCGATGATGAGGACGGGCGCAGCTGAGTCAATAGCCCGCCAATCGCGACGCGGCCGGCGCGGGGGCCGCCCAAGGGCGCCGCCGCGTTCCCAGGCTGCGCGGCCTTTGTGCTGCAACCGCAGACGTTTAGCCTGCTTCGCGCTTCCTATGGTAACGTTTCATTACGGACGAGGGCGAATCGAGATCGTCCGACGATCGCTGCAGGGGATGGGGCTATGGGATCTCCGATGAGGCACTGATGGGCACACAAAATAGACTACACAAGCAGCCGTCCCGCAGCTTTCCGGGATCACGCACAGATCACGAAGGTTCGCGGCGCCAGGACTCAGGAGACCATGTTTGGCCAGTGCTGAGCGGGATGCATTGATGCTCTGAGCTGCTAAATGTGATAAATTGTGGTTTGTGAGGTCTGTTCATTTGCCAAGGTAATTCCAGCAATCCACATCGTCACGGGCGGGCAGACTACAACATCGTGCTGCCAGTCCTGGGCGGCGTCAGGCTGAACATTCGGGGAAGTTAGGTATATGTGGAAGCCGCTGAGATCCACAAGTAGGTCCGCTAACAGAACGTAACGAGCTGCGTATCCGTCGGTTTCGCACGGAATGAGTAGAGAGCATGTGTCAAAACGTTTCCCATCATTACATCTGCGCTCGGCACCGGAGATGCCTGAACGGTGGGAAACACTCGGTCCACTGGGGGCCTGGGAGGACGACGTCAGAGGTCCGGAGGCGGATATCAACGCCCTCTGCGGTCTTGCCATCGAACTTGACGCTCGAAGGAACATCTAGTATAGAAGACCTTGCGAGCCCTGTCAGTCAAGAGCGAAAGTGTGCAACTAACTTACCACGGTACATGGTCGGCAGTCGAGCGTCGCACTGTCCGCGCCCGGCGGGGATCGGCGAGGCTGAGCCGCTCGGTCTTACGTCCGATGTGAGCGGCGCGTCATCCGATGAGGTGTTTGTTCTGACGAGGGGAGGTATCTCGCCGATCAGGGCTAGTAGTTCAGTATGTCTTGAAGATTATGCGGTCAGAAACGACTGACTCACCGAGGGAACCGCGCATTGAGCGAGCAGGCGTTGCCTAGATCGTGTTCAGAATGGTACCATAGAGCACACCTACCCCAGGCCAGGCTCAGCAGGACGAGTCAGCTCAAACCGAGACATCATGGCTTTGCGAAAGGTCGTACCCGCGCTCACCCGTCGAATACCGCACTCGCATCCGGCCGTACGTCGTACCTAGTAGTCCAGCAAGCATATTGATGGTTGGCTGCGGTGACTTCCGCCGACGATATATCCTAGAACGGCGTAGACTTCCGAGCAGTGAGACCCACAGGCTGCAAGCAACGATCGGTGACATGCCGGGTGATGGAGAGTACAGTCGTAGTGCGCTCCAGAAAGGGTGTTCGTGCCCTGCTGAGACACTGTGCGCGATATTCCTGTGAACATCCCGACAGACCGCGCGTCCTCTGCGGCGGGCCCTGAGAAGAAGCCGACGATCGCCCTCGTAGAGGAACGGACTCCGATACCACATGAGCAGCGGATTTGTAGACTCCGCGACCGATTTAGAAGAAGGATCGCGGGCGCAACCGTTCAAGGCACGCACAGGCAGTCTGTGAGCACAGCTGGATTGGACGACGTGCCTTGGCAGAGCACGGGGCATTCAACCTGACAAAATCCATTAAGGCGACGTGCGGGTGAGCTGCTATGAGCCCATATCTCCTAAATTTTCGACTCTGGTTAGCCCGATGGATCAAGGATGCGGGGATACTTCACCTTGATGGGCGACACGGAGTACTGAGTTCGTTCAAATTGTCGCCCTATTCTTCACGAGAAACTGATAACAACCTATCCACGTAGAGTGATGCCTCTGTGTTCGAGGTATGGGTGAGTATCCTCATTCGTCTACACCGCAGGAGATATGAGAGAGAACATGATGTTGAATGAGTGGTTGTCGTCGAAGAAGTGCTGCGCAGCAGATGGCGGGTACAGCTGCCGGCGTCTTCGTCCGCGGCAAGTGCAACAAGCGCCCACGCATCTGGTCTCTCCGCTACCACCACCTGGCACGGAACATGCATTTGAGACTTGTCATACGGCTGTATTATCTTCGTCGATTTTTCAAAAACGAGGTAATGGCGGAACAGCGCTCTCGAGCCCCTCCACTTCTCGAACCGAGTGAGGACGGCATGCGCAGCCAAAACAACGCTGCCGTCACGACTTCGTAGTCCCCGTCATCATTTCTAGGATTCGCGCCCGGACGCAGGTAATCTTTATCGCAGCACCCTCCCATCGTGTGTGAACTCACCGTCTCCGCAGTATTCCCTCTGATGCGTACGGTCGGCCGGTAGGCGCGGCGCTGTACCTCGACTCGGACCTCATCGCCCCTCGGCACCGTCGGGACCCATAGCTGACGGCGCCTCCAATATCATCGTTGTTCGTGCCTGGCGGCGGGATGCGTACTGACACTCTAACCAAACAAACTCATCCAAGTTCTGACGGGGACACAAGCAATGCCGGATTCGTGCGTCAGTACCCATGCCCGTCCCGCTGTCGGTTTCACTCATCCTCTGGATTTGCAGCGGAACACCCCGATGTGCTATTCTGGGTAACTGCGCTCAGGAAGAATAGCCTGCGGAACGGCGGTGATTGAGCACCCCCGGCGCACCGAACGCGCAATCCGCCAGCGACCAGAACCCTTGTCCGACACCCGCGCGATTTTTGCGCAGGACCAATTCTCTTCTTCGTGGGACTCCGCTGCGTCTCGGCACCGTAGAGGTCGCAGCTCGCTGATGCGGCGCTCAGATGCCAGCCGTTCCGGGACTTCAGGTATGCGTCGCCCGTACTATGGACGCGCTCAGATGTCGCTCGCCTTGAGTATAAAGACCTGGGCAGCTAAGCGGGGAACTCCAGTCGAGTGTCGACGCCCACCTCTCCTTGCTCGCTATTCAGCTATCTATTCCTCCCCGCCGACTCTCGATCATGGGCAAACTCCAGTCCTTCGTGAACGTCGTCGCACTCAGTCTCTCCTTGAGTCGCGGTGTACTCGGTGCCATTGGCCCAGTCACCGACCTGACCATCTCTAATGCCGACGTTACGCCCGATGGCTTCACTCGTGCTGCCGTCGTGGCCAACGGTGTCTTTCCCGGTCCCCTCATCACCGGCAACAAGGTGGGCAACGGTCGTCTTATGCGTTTTATGGATGGCCAGTCGCTGATCACGAACTTTGCCCCGCATACAGGGAGACAACTTCCAGATCAACGTTATCGACAACCTGACCAACGCGACGATGCTGAAGACGACCACTATCGTGAGCCCTTATCCGCTTCTATCAGACTGCCGCTGATCCATTACTCCCTTTCAGCACTGGCACGGTCTTTTCCAGCACGGCACGAACTGGGCAGACGGCCCGGCCTTCGTGAACCAATGCCCCATTGCCTCGGGCAACTCGTTCCTGTACGACTTCACTGTCCCTGATCAGGCCGGTATGTAGCCTCGTCCCTCCTGCGCATCATTCTCTGACAGACACTCGCTCCAGGCACGTTCTGGTACCACAGCCATTTGTCCACCCAGTACTGCGATGGCCTGCGCGGTCCGCTCGTCGTCTATGACCCGAGCGACCCGTATGCGTCCATGTACGACGTCGATGACGGTAAGTCGACTACTCTCATATCTGAGGTCGCTACTCTGACACTCGACTTCAGATACCACGGTCATCACCCTGTCGGACTGGTACCACACTGCGGCCAAGTTGGGCCCCGCTTTCCCGTCAGTCCCCTTTCATCTATGTACTATCTCTGCGGCTGGTGCTGACGAACAGTATTTCAGGCCTAACGCAGACAGCGTCTTGATCAACGGCCTCGGCCGCTTTGCTGGCGGGAACGCATCGGATCTGGCTGTTATCACCGTCGAGCAGAACAAGAGGTGGGTGAACTGCTAACGCGTTGAATCTGGGCCACTGACGTATGTGAACCATTGGGTTAGGTACCGCTTCCGCCTTGTCTCGCTCTCGTGCGATCCGAACTTCACGTTCTCAATCGATGGCCACAACATGACCATCATTGAGGTGGACGGTGTGAACCATGAGCCTCTGGAGGTCGACTCCATCCAGATCTTCGCGTCGCAGAGGTACTCGTTCGTGGTACGTGCATTTAAGACTGCCTTCCAATCATCGTGGAACTGACAGTGACCGCCTCCATGTAGCTGAACGCGACCCAGTCGGTCGATAACTATTGGATCCGCGCGATCCCCAACACCGGTACTATCGACACTACGGGCGGCCTGAACTCTGCCATCCTGCGCTACTCGGGCGCTGACATCGTCGACCCAACGACCAACGCTACCACGTCCGTCATCCCGCTCGTCGAGACAGACCTGGTCCCGCTCGACAGCCCTGCCGCACCCGGCGACCCCGTGGTCGGCGGCGTCGACCTCGCCATGAACCTCGACTTCTCCTTCGTGAGTTCCACTTGATGACCGGCGGCCTCTTTGCTCACACACTGGGATGGTCTAGAATGGCACGAACTTCTTCATCAACAACGAGACATTCATCCCGCCCACCGTGCCCGTGCTCCTGCAGATCCTGAGCGGCGCGCAGAGCGCGTCCGACCTGCTCCCGACCGGCAGCGTCTACACCCTTCCTCTTAACTCGACCATCGAGCTCTCGTTCCCCATCACCACCGTCAACGGCGTGACCAACGCGCCCGGGGCCCCGCACCCGTTCCACTTGCACGGTGTAAGTCCTAGCATCCCTCGTCTGCGCTCTTGCGCTCATGCGCCCGTGTTATCCGCGATTCTCACACGCCGCGCATGCAGCACGCCTTCTCCGTGGTGCGCAGCGCCGGAAGCTCGGACTACAACTACGTCAACCCCGTCCGGCGCGACACGGTCAGCACGGGTAACCCAGGCGACAACGTCACCATCCGCTTCACCGTACGTCTCCCGCGCAGCGCCTGCGCTCCCTATGTCCGCTGACCATCGCACCGCCGGCAGACCGACAACGCCGGCCCGTGGTTCCTCCACTGCCACATCGACTTCCACTTGGAGGCGGGCTTCGCCATCGTCTTCGCGGAGGACACGCCGGATACCGCGTCCGTGAACCCTGTCCCCAGTACGTGCTCGTGTTGTGCTTCTACCGCCGGCTCGGGTGCTGATTGTCGGTCCCGACGTAGCTGCTTGGAGCGACTTGTGCCCCACCTACGACGCTCTCGACCCGTCTGACCACTAGACTGCGACGCGCATGGTTGCCGCTCGTACAATCTTTATTCGTTTATCTAGTATCTAGTTCATAATTTGCAATGCTGAGGATTGGAAGAGCCTTCGGACGTTGAGTCGGAACAGAATTTGAAACATGGTCGTATTATCGAGAAAGAATATACACACTTGATTGAATCGGAACGCTATCCCGCGGGACTGCATTTTTGCTGCGAGTCGACAACGGTGTGAGCGCCGTCAGTGGGTGATTTGTTCGTCTTGAAGTCGTCGGACGAATTGGTTCGATCAAAGTCTCTCCTTCAACGAACGACTGACCGCCAGTCTCGGGCTAAGCGGTTACTTAGTAGACGCGAAGTTGTTGCACAGACTCGTAATGGAGGAGGTGAATATGCCGCCAAGTTCAGAAGCCCTCCGTAGCCGTACTGTGTCGCAATAACGTCCGTATCGATACAGATTCTCCCGCTCCACAGCACCCGAAGGGAGATTCCTTCGCGGCACCGAAAGGGAAGCATCAGAACACCGGCGGGTGAGGCCCAGTTGCAATCCACCGGGTGCGTTTCTTCTCCGCGGAGTTGGGCACATCTTCTATCTATCAAGGAAGCAATCAGCCCTCCGCCGGCGGGAGTCCCGTATCACTGGATGTATGGCGTCGCAGAGGTACAACGGACTACGGCGCAGCTGAGAGTGGTCCGCTGGCGTTCTAGTACCACAGGTGATCGCTGTGATGCGGGAAGCTGGCGGTGTCACGATACGAAAGCGCAGCCAGCAGTAAAGGTTCTCTCGTCGGTTGCGACGTCGAAGGAGGCAAAATGGCGGTGCTGCTCACAGTGACCGATGGGACGCATCAGAGTTGCCACTGGGTTGTCGCTGCTGCGGATGCATTCAGCCTGATTCAACGCCCACTGCGAGGACAGCCGCGGCCCCAGACCAGCGGGATACAGAGGGAACCCAGCAAGATATTCTGATGTGGGGAGGCGACCTGCTGTGGTCGACGAACAACGGCGTTCCGATTCGCTGGCGAGCCCTGCTGAACTACTTTACCAATCTGGGATGTTGGGAGGTGCAGGTGTGCGTACAGTAGACGCCCGGCACATACCCCGCACGTCGTGAGAACATTCCGTCGGCTGTTGCCGCAGCAAGCCAGGCACCGGCCACTGGCTACTGGCTACGCAAGTTCTGCCTTGCTCTCGCACCTCCATCTCCTTCCGCGAGCCAAGTGAATAGCACTAAATCTACACTGAAGTTGTGTGGAGTTATGTTCAGATGGCTCCAGCAAAGCGTTGCGGCTGATACACGGCCATGTCGTCCTGTGAGCATATTTTGCGCAGTCCCACAACCCAGGCGAATTTGACTGAATTGCGTCGGAAGACCCGCAGGAACACGACTACCTCCGAGCTGTGTCTGCGCTGTAGCCGACGCAGCATCTGTGTGAGGCCGACACTCGGGCGCAAGTCCATCTCCGCCAGATCACTGCGGTTCCGCCGGCGCCCCTTGACGCTTGTTGAGCTGTAGCTGCCAACACTCGGGCTCAACGTATTCACCAGCCGGCAAGCCAGAGCTCAGCCTAGAGGGGACGCGAGGCACAGTATGCGTCCTGTGTGCAATGATATAAGGACGTTCTCTGGTCGGTGGCATGTCACCAAACATCCCCATCGCCCTTCAGGTTCCACGCCTCTCGTCGCGTTCGTAGCCCGCTCGTCCATTCTTTCGCAGATCAACATGGGCAGGTTCTCATCTCTGTATGCGTTCACCGCTGTCACTCTCTCTTTGGGTCGCTTGTCCTCCGCCGCTATCGGTCCCGTAGCCGACCTCACCATATCCAATGCCGATGTCTCTCCTGACGGCTTCACTCGCGCCGCTGTTGTCGTGAACGGCGTCTTTCCCGGTCCACTGATCACCGGAAATATGGTGCGTTATGTCTGCCGCGTTCCTACCATGCCATGCTCACGCGTCCTTCTTCCCCAGGGCGACAACTTCCAGCTTAACGTGATCGACAATCTCACTAATGCGACGATGCTGAAGTCTACTACCATTGTACGTGCTATCGCTTGTGCTTGGCTGTCTAGATCTGACGCGACCGCGCGTTCGCCCCCGTAGCACTGGCACGGTTTCTTCCAGAAGGGCACCAACTGGGCCGACGGCCCCGCCTTCGTCAACCAGTGTCCGATCGCGACAGGAAACTCGTTCTTGTACGACTTCACCGCGACAGACCAAGCGGGTGAGTACCTCGAGCCTTTTCATGCTTGGCCAGCTAACCTCCGACACTTCGCCGTCGCAGGTACGTTCTGGTACCACAGCCATCTGTCTACACAGTACTGTGATGGCCTGCGCGGCCCGATGGTTGTGTACGACCCCAACGACCCGCATGCGGATCTCTACGACGTTGACGATGGTGAGTACGCCCCGTAGCTCGTATGGCACCTCCCCACTGATTAATATATTCAGAATCGACCGTTATCACCTTGGCCGACTGGTACCACACCGCCGCCAAGCTCGGGCCTGCCTTCCCGTGAGTTCCCAGTGCATATATGCGATCTTGGAGTCGACTAACGAGGGCTCCCGTAGGGTGGGTTCAGACGCGGTTCTCATCAATGGGCTGGGCCGGTTCTCCGGCGGCAACAGCACCGACCTCGCAGTCATTAACGTTGAGCAGGGCAAACGGTCAGCACTTTGTCCATATATGCGTCGTAACACGGCTGATCGGCTTCATTACTTACAGCTATCGCTTCCGCCTGGTGTCGCTCTCGTGCGACCCCAACTTCACCTTCTCCATCGACGGCCACAACATGACCGTCATCGAAGTCGACGCCGTTAACCATGAGCCTCTCACTGTCGACTCTATCCAGATCTTTGCTGGACAACGCTACTCCTTTGTCGTAAGTCCTACGTGCACGCTAGCCTGCTTTGCGCTGGATACGCCGCTGACGCAATCTCGTGTAGCTCACCGCCGACCAAGATATCGACAACTACTTCATCCGCGCCCTCCCCAACGCGGGTACCGTCTCGTTCACCGGCGGCGTCAACTCGGCCATCTTGCGCTACTCGGGTGCCGCTGAAATCGAGCCGACGACCGAGTTCGTCACGAGCACCAACCCTCTCGTTGAGACTGACCTTGTGCCGCTCGATGACCCCGCTGCTGTACGTCGGACGGCAGATTTGCGAAGATTCCTGCTCACACCCCTTTGCAGCCTGGTGACCCGGTTGTCGGCGGTGTCGACTATGCGCTCAACCTGGACTTCTCCTTCGTACGCCCTCCACTCTGCGTCGTCATGATGCGCATTCATGACTCACTCCTCTCTACAGAACGGCAGCAACTTCTTCATCAACGACGCGACCTTCGTGCCCCCGACGGTCCCCGTCCTCCTGCAGATCCTGAGCGGCGCCTCGTCCGCCGCCGACCTTCTCCCGAGCGGCAGCCTCTTCTCCCTCCCTGCCAACTCCTCGATCGAGATTTCCTTCCCCATCACCGCGACTAACGCTCCTGGCGCGCCGCACCCCTTCCACCTGCACGGTGTACGTTCCTCACCGCTCTCCTTGCTGCCGAGCGTGACGCTGATAGTTATGCCCAGCACACCTTCTCCGTCGTCCGCAGCGCGGGGAGCAGCGAGGCCAACTACGTGAACCCCGTGCGCCGCGACGTCGTCAGCACCGGCACTGCGGGCGACAACGTCACCATCCGCTTCACGGTGCGCAGCATTCCTCCTCCGTTCCGCCGCCGTCCGCAGGGCACTACTGACGCTCGGGGCGCAGACGGACAACCCCGGCCCGTGGTTCCTCCACTGCCACATCGACTTCCACCTCGAGGCGGGCTTCGCGATCGTGTTCAGCGAGGACACGAGCGAGGTCTCGTCGTTCACTTCTCCCTCCTGTGAGTCCCTCATGTCAAACTGCAGACGTTCGTATTGCTGACTGAGTCGCGCAGCTGCTTGGAGCGACCTGTGCCCGACGTACGATGCCTTGGACTCGTCTGACCTCTGATTTACGGGGAGGTTACTACGTACGTTCTGTGGTTAAATCTGGACCTTGGACTTTTCTCTACATTGGACACTGCTTTGGGTTGATGGCTATAATTCGTACGTGATGCAAGGGATTCGATGAACAAATGGACTTCACTTTTGCCAGCGTCATTGGGATCTGTAACACCATATCGGGAGCAGCTTAGTACAATATCGACTAAAACGGGCATATGTATTGTGAGGCATATGCGGCCAAGGTGGTCGTAATGTGAGTGCTACGTCCAGATGTTGCGCGCTTGGTGAAGCCAGTTCCTGAAGGAAGCGCTTCAAGTTCGTGTATGGCCCAGACAAGCGCCTGCGAACTTCGCAGCGCGGACCACAGTTACCACGCGCATCGTACTGCCGCCCACCCGTTGACAGCCCAACACATGTTCACGATGCTCCACCACGACAGTCTTTGACGCTTGACGGAAAGACAGCCCGCAGACGGTATGCACTTTGTAGCAGTACAGTATCATTGAAGAATGCCGATGTCTTGAAGGTACGTGGACCTATGCTGATTCTCACTAGGGCAGAATGCCGGATAATGGTATTGGTTGCACGCGCCGTACACCCCAGCCAGCTCTCGTGCGCGTGGACCACCGTACTTGGCCACGCGTCACTTTGAGGGCCAATTTGTGGCGTAATGAATGGACCAATGTGCGCAGGCGATGTCCCAATAAAGCGAGGCCTTGGCACTTCCTAGGCGAATCGTCATGCAGGCAGGTAGTATTCCCGTCTCTCAACTGGGCGGTACAGCTGTTATTCCTTCATTTCCACTATATGCGACCCCGACAGTGTCCCCGAAAAAAGGAATGCTGATGTGCTGAATTGAACGATGGGCTTGGAAGGTCACGCCCGTCGGACAGCGCTCCCACTCGGCCACTTTGCAAACACAATAACACGCAGCAAGAGCACTGTGTCACGGACGCCCAGCTTCTGATGGGCAAGTTCGACGCGCCGGGCACCAACCGGACGAAGAGGTCAACTGACGACGACCATGACCGCACCTTCGATGGGCGCGATGTGAGCTCATCGTATTCAATGCGCCTCTTGAACGTCTCTGACGAGCGTCAGCACATGCTACAGGCCTATTTCAGACCCGGCATCGAGTCTAGAGCAGGGCCCTCCGTAATCGACGCTTCCAAGTACGATGCGCTCCCGATTCTCGAACTGGACGCCCTCTCACGGGACGGGATTACAGCCGCCACGGCCGCACTCTCGCTGAGGATTCCTCCGCTGGGGCACTCCGACGCTTGCCAGCTGTCTCAGTTGGTGACGTCTGACCGCGCGATGCACGAGAACCGTCGGGGCAGATGACTGCCATCCGCACCGTCCCTGACACGAAGCGAGCTTCTGCAGCCTGTCTGCCGCGATATAAACTCTGCGCTGGCTTTCTGATTTTGTCGCCCCTCGACCCCTGCACGGCGCCATGAGTCGCCTCCACCTCCGTCTGCTGGCTCTCGCCTCCGCGCTCTCTGTCTCAGCCAGTCTGGTCTCAGCCTTGAACGTTTCCTTGCCCATCTCCCCGCCGGGCAACTCTCAGGCCCTCTTGCCTACCTTGTTGTCCTTCTCCATCGAGCAGGATCGCTGGCCGGAGTGGGCTGGTGTTCAGTCGCGTAACGAATTCACGCACAACGCGCTTCTGAACTACGCCGCGCTCACCGGCCAGCCCCCCAACATCCGCGTCGGCGCCAATTCGGAAGACCACACGTTCTGGTCGCCGACGGTCACGATCGAAGACAGCTCCTTCCCTCCGCCGAACTCCATCACGCCGTACCCGGAGGCGACGAGCATCACCGTCGGGAATGCGTACTACTCGTTGTCGCGTTTTCTCCCTCGCGGAACGCGCATGACGTGGGGCGTCAACCTTGGCGCTGACAACATCACGAATGCCGTGAACATGGCGAAGGCCATCGTAGGCGCGTTCCGCTCGGGAGCCGTCAGGGCGTCTGGCGTCATCCTGGAGCGCATAGAGGTCGGCAACGAGGCTGACCTCTACAAGAACAACGGCCTTCGCCCTAGCAATTGGACGGTGCAGGAGTACGTGCCGGATTGGATCTCCGTTGCAGGGCCTGTGGCCGAGGCGGCCGGGATCAACGGACGAGACGGCCCTCTGACGTTGCAAGGCGCTGCGTTTGCGGGCCAGGGCTTCACGCCCCGCCAGCTCTTCGATCTAGGGATCCTCGATAGCGCACCCGGAAAGGCCATCTCGGTGTACGTCGGATTCCTTCTTCCAGCACGTAGATCTCGAGCGCTGATCCGCCCTGCTCCGAAATAGCATCTCCCAGCATCAGTACTCGGCCGCATTCTGCAACGGCGGCGATTTCCCGCTTATCTCGTTCATGAGCAAGACGGCCGTCAGAGGGAATCTGACCCACTTCGAAGCCGACATCGCTGCGACGCAGGCGAAGGGGCTCGTCTATATCTTGGGGTGCGTCTCCTTGTCTTCGGCATCTGTTTGCGTCATCACGACTAACGTTTTGTTGCGGTTTGCTCAGCGAAACGAACAGCATTGCGTGCCACGGAGCCCCTGGTGTCAGTAACACGGCCGGAGCTGCGTTGTGGGCCATCGACTACACGCTTCAGGCGGCAACCCTGGGTATCAGGGAAACGTACTACCACGAAGGCGTCGGCTACAAGTACAACTTCGTAAGTGGGCCGCGCAATTGCACGTACCGCGGACGCGTTGACCGATTCTTGGCGCTAGTTCCAACCCGTCACTCTTAACCGTTCCATCGTCGATGGGTCCCCACTGAACCCTCCTTCCCCGCCGCACGTGCAACCGAGCTACTACGCCGGCCTCCTCATCAACACCCTCATCGGCAACAGCCGGACAGCACAGATCGTCGAGCTCGCCGTCGACGACTCCAACGTCTCCGGCTACGCCGCGTTCGAGCACGGCCGGCTCGTCCGCGCCGCCTTCGTCAACCTGCACGCGTGGCTCGTCAGCAGCACCGGCACGCGCCCGTCTGTGCACATCGACCTCGACTTCGCGAAGGCGGCGGCGTCCGACGCGCAGAGCGACGTGAACGCATTCTGGGGCCGGCGCGCGACCGCGCGCAGGGTCGTCGTCCAGCATGCGGATGATACCGCGGGGCTGACGTGGGCGGGACAGAGCTACGAGACCGCGAACGCGCACCCGTCGGGACCGCTGGTGGTCGAGCATGTGTCGCTCAGCGAGGGAATCGACCTGCGTTCCACCGAGGCGGTCTTGATCTCGTTCTGATGCGTTCCAGTGTCTCTGAAGTTCATAACGAGCTTACAACTGTATACGATGAAACTCCCAGCACCTCTCTTTGCCTCGTATACCCATCCTCCTTGATGTCTCCATGCTCTCGTGAATATTGATGTACCTGCCAGGACTGATTCAATCGTGATGAGTTCCGCCAGGACGCAGCCCAGGCACGGCACCATCTCGCGCATACCCTCTCAAGCCCGACGCATACGAAATAGCCCGCACGCCTCGACACTCGCGCACGGCAAAGGATACCGTAAGGGCGGGCCACGGCGGTGAGTGCATTTGTCATGTCCCGCCGTCCATAATAAGCACGAAGGAGGGAAGCCCGCACGTCAGGCACCCTCCGTCAGGCTCGGCCACGCGCCCGGAGTGGCCCGTTCCTGCCTGATGCCCTTTTCGCCCCTCGTCGCCAGAGAGTGTGGGGGAAATCAGACGGGGCCGGTTCGAACGTTCAATCAGGCCGCGGATGCTCTTGCGCGCAGGCGAGCGGCTTCGACCGGTCATGGGCATTGGTGTGCGTGGCTTGTGCGATGCCGGGCGTGGTAGTGCGGCTATATAACGAAGCTTGGCTTTGGAAAGACGAGAAGCAGGGGTCGGTGCACCACCCACCATGAAGCATCGCTTGGGCCGCTGTGGGACACGGCAGCCCGCCTCTTTCGCCATCCTCCTCGCTACGGCCTCTTTCGCCAGGCCGTGCATCGCGTCCGTTATACGCGATCTGTTGCTCCCTGAGACCAACCTGGTGTATGGCGGAGGCGCACATGCGCGAGTTTGGTACGCCATCGACTCCGCATACTGCTGAGTATTCATTTGTAACCACCCATTCTAGGGCACGGCCGTCGAACGTCGACTTTGGCAGCTAGCCCCAGGCGACAACGAGCGGAAGCGCCAATTTTACCCCCCTTGAAGGATACTACCCGCGTTGAGTCCGTTAACCCGCATATCGTGGTCTCGGATACGAGGTACGAGGGCGCCCCCTGCTTTCTCTACCTGCCCGCAGACCGCGCAGACACCGTCTTCGTGGACTACCACCAAAACCTCCGCGGTATCGTGAAATGGCCGCTTTGGTCCCAGCCAGAGGTCCCCGCCACACCCCCGCACGAGCGAGCGTTCAGCATCCAAGACGCCGCGGACAAGGGCAAGGGCATGGTGGCGCGTCGGGACATCCAGGCGGGCGAGCTCATCTGCGCAGAGCGCCCCATCTATGCCGCACGTCGTACCCTCACTTGTGCGTCCGACCAGACGGACGCGAACGGCATATTCTACCGTGCAGCCCTGCAGCGCCTTTCTGCACGTTCGAAGGAGGCGTTTCTCGAGCTGGCGTCTGCCTACCCGCCCGCACAATTCGACATTGTGCCCGGAATCCTCAACACAAACTGCCTCGAGATTCGCATGTCGGATGGAGAGCCCGACGTCGAGCACGACCCCGACAACGACCCCTCCGCGGACAACTACGCCGGACTCTTCCCGACGCTCTCGCGCGTGAACCACTCCTGCACTCCATCCGCGAACTACTACTTCTCCTTCCCCACATTCACCGGCCAGCTCTATGCCACGCGCACCATCCCCGCAGGCGCGGAGATCACGATCACCTACACGCCGCTCGCCGCCCCGCGCCTCGAGCGGCGCGCCCTCCTCGCGCGCACCCGCTTCTTCGTGTGCGCGTGCGACGCGTGCGCGGTGCCCGCACGCCAGGCGGAGGCGAGCGACGCGCGCCGCGCCGCGGTGGGCGCGATTCTGGAGCGCCTGGAGCACGCGCGGTTCTCGTCAGGGGTGACGCTGGAGGAGCTCGAGCAGGTGCGGGGGTGGGCGGAGGAGGAGGGCATGGCGGTCGAGCGGGCGAAGGTGCTGCTGTATGGGAGCCGGGTGCTCACGATTTGTGGGGAGCTGAGTACGGCGATGGAGTGGGCGCGCGAGGCGTGGGAGGCGTTCAGGATGGTAGAGGGGGCGAATTCACATAACGTGCGCAGGTTGGATGGTACGGACAGGGTGCATGGCTGTATGGTGTCGAGTCAGACGGTGTATACCTAGTGGTTTGTGATTCTATTTGGGGCTGCCACACGTGAGTGGTGGGGTGCTCGACTGGCATTAACAACGTAGCGGGTCGTCAGCAGGGAGAATCGTTGGCAAGAGCACACAGCGCCCGGTATTGAGATAGGGCGGGAAGAGAGTATATACATACACCGACCAGTGAATTGATTGAACGCACACACATCTACAGAGACAATTCTTCTTCGATTGTCATGATGGCGGTGCGGGGGATTGAACTCCATGATCTGCGCAGCGCGTCGCACCGGAAGGCTCTCCACCGCATCGTACTCGTACTCCACGTCCTCGCCAAACGTCGCGCAAGAGTTCGGCCCTGCGCGGTGCTCAACGAGCGTCACGACTATGGTCTGCAACGAGGGCACGCGGCAGAACGTTGTCCACGTTCAGTAATCCACTTACTACACCACTTACAGTATTTGGCAGTCAGACCGGGCCCCTAAATGCCTCAGGAACGGCTCACCTAGGCTCTTCCTTGGGCTCATGGGAAAACTGACTTGCCCTCTGTTGTCATTCCCAGGTGCCAGAGACTCATCATGAATTCAGCGCACAGCATAGATACTTGAGAAGAATAGAACATACCGAGTGCTTTTTTGGAGGAGCATCATAGACGACTTGCTGTCCATCCGACTGGACACCACACATCACACTTTGACGCGCCGCGTTGTGCACTTACGTCGCTGATGCAATTGTTCACGCGCGTGGCCCTCCCAGCACGTCTGTACGATCGTGACAGTATGTCAGCTCAAAGTGGGTGAGATACGGGGAACACATTGCGACAAGACTGGGTTGTACATTGATGTCTACGTGGGAGTCTGGCAATTTTCCATCAATGGCAAGTGAATGACGAGGGACATACCACTTACAACAAGATCTCTGGCATCACACCTCTACTCCAGATCCAAGTCCTCATCTTCTCCGTCAAGAATCGCCTTCAATGCCGGATTCTTCCTTAGGTTCTTGAGCAGCCGCGCCACGACCCGCCCCATCTCGATATCCCTCTTCGACAAGCGCGGCACATCCTCCTCCCTCTCCCCCTCATCAAGGTCCCAGAAGTCGCCCGTCGCGAGCGCGAGCACGACGTGCGTGCCCTGCCCCGCAGACACTGCCATGTCGACGAGCGTGAAGCGCTCCGGGTGCGTCTGCACCTTCTCGATGAGCGCCTCGTTGCGCGCCTCCGCGTTCGGCGTGCCCTCGGGGTGCGGCGCGAGCGTGTACGTGCGGATGTCGCGCAGCGCGTACGTCGGCGGGCGCACCGCGTGGTTGATCGAGACCGCGTGGAAGTGCAGCGGGACGCCGGGGAAGTCGCGCCGCGCGATCGCGCGCAGCTCGCGGAGGTGCATGCGCGCGTCGAACATCGAGAAGTAGTGCATGAACTGATAGTCGCGCTTCGACACCGGCGCGGGGCGGCCCTCTGGAGGGGGTGAGTATGCTGGTGTGTAGGACATCATAGGCAGGATGCGCACCCATGCGTTCGCGCTGCTTCAGCTTGCACATCGTCTTGTGGTCGCCCTCCTTCCACGCTGTCGCTTGACATTCCTATCGCAGAGTTCAATGCACTCGATGATGTTCATGGAGGATTAGACGAACCTTCGAGCAGTAGAACGTGTTGAGGCACGCCGAGCACCTACGGAATCGCTCTCGCGGACCGATCTTGTGACACTGTGGGCAGTAGTGAGACGATAGGTCTGCACGACGCTCAGTGCCAGGCACACCTTAACGTTGTCGCAGGTAGTACTGTTACCCTTCTGCTCCTCGATGTGCGCCAATATCAACGCCCGCGCCTGTGCGAGGTCGTAGAACCGCTTCCAGGTGGGGCCCAGGATGCTCTTCTCGACGCGCGCCTTGTGCGCCCCCTTGTCGATCTTGATCAGCGCCGAGTCGACCGCCTGTATGACTGAGCGGAAGACGAGGTAGCGCGGGAGGATGTCGCCCACGATGTCCTCGATCATCTTGTAGTCGTCCGGGTCCAGCTCGGCGTAGCGCGTGCTGCAGTCGCACAGCGCCTGCAAGAGGCCCGCGCTGACGGACTGCGCGACCCACGTAAAGCCCTCGGTGGACTCGAGGCAGTTGCGCAGGTAGCCGAACCCGGAGATCATCGCGTCGAGGAAGCCGGGGTCGGGCGAGGTGTTGACGACGATGGAGAGCTTCACGAGCGAGGTCGTGATGATCCAGATCACGTTCGCGCCGAGGAGGGCGTGGCGCAGCGGGTGCGAGGCGACGCGCGAAATCGAGTTGAGGAAGTCCATGAAGATCGTGAGGTGCGTCGCGTTGTACCTGGGGCCCTTGAGCGCGCGCTGCAGGCGGGCGAGAGCGAGCTTCGCGATCTCGTCCGACTTGTTGCCGGCCATGCGGAGCACGCGGTCGAGCTGCTCCTTGTTGGCAAACTTGAGCAGGTTGCCGAGGACGCAGCTCCCGGCGGGCGCGTCCAGCGTCGTGGGGAATGGCTCGCCGTCCTCCTCGAGCCAGAGACGGGTGGCAATTTCGACCGTCATCGGGGTCTTGAGCATAGCCTCTCGGATGACGTCGCGGCTCTCGATGCAGTACCAGAATGAGGAGAGGACGTCGAGCGCGGTACGTCTGCGGCTGTTTGTCCTGTCCAGGCGTTCGATGCGCGAGGAGTAGATGAAGACGCTCCACTTGTAGATGCCGGGCCACGCATCCGCGAGGCGGCGGACCATCGGGCCTTTTTCAGGCAGCCTATCCCCAAGCTTGCTGAGGCCCAGCATGGACGCAAATGCGCAGTTTTCAGGGTCCGTGAACTGGGAGGTCGTGTCCTTGGGAACGCGGTCTTCCTGGAGATGGCTCAGGAATACGTCCATGGCGTCCTGTGATGAGATCTTGGCCATGGGCATCGTCCAGCAGTTGCTGAAGACCGTTATCTCAGCGGGTGAGCCCCTCCGCGCTGCAGCCATGAACTATCATCGGCGATCATGATGGTCAGATGCTGTAGATTCTGGCCACGATGTGCGACGCCCAATGTCCCCGACGAGGACGCGTGGAGAGAGTGCTGTCTCCTGGCCTTGATATAATTGTCGCCATGGGAAGGCGTTGATTCACCCGCTTGCTGTTCGCGCACTCGTCAAGGACATTGGGCACGCGTATCGTGAAAAAACGCTTACTTGCACTTTTCGGATTCTGTATCATCTTCCTTTCCAGGAGTCGAAATTGTGCCTCCGTGTTAGCCATCTGCATTGATGTCAGCGCGAGTGATCCTTAATACTGGGAATGAGTGGACGCAGGAAATCCGCAGCCCAGCGTATACCAGTGGGCCGCGTCCACAATGAGCCAGGGATTGGATGTGATATGATCGTTCTTTTTCTTGGCTTGACGGGTTGCGGAATGCGAATCACCACCAATCTCACAGATGTACTGACCTTTTTCAGATTTTCGAGAACCAAGCCGAATGGATGTTGGATCGAAGAGAAGTGAACCACTGGCCAGGCTCAGTATTGTACTGGCGTCAACACTCGGCCCGACTGCCGATCCGACTTCGCACCCGTGTAACGATGTCGTCCATGGACAATAACTACTCGACTGCGCCGCTCGCACTCTGGCTTACGAATCATTGGCTTTATTCTGTCAAGCTTGCACGCACGGGGCAGTCCACCCTTCCGCCAAGTACTCGTCATATGAACCGGTTCCGCCGCTCGGCATGACAGTATCGGCATTCGCTGTGGGTGAGTGGGTGACTCCCTCTGGCTTCAATTCATCGCTGCGGTGGCCGCGACCGCGCGCGACGGCAGTACATATTTACCTGGCTTTCCCATCGCCGGCGACCTCTTTGGCGACACGATTGGGTCTGGAAACCCATCGCAAAGGGATGGATGGCTCGTCGACATCTCGGATGACGAGCTCCAGCGCCTAGCGCCCATACGCAGTGCGGCCTGGCGAGGGGTCTCCTTTGTGACCCTGCTAGATTCCCCGATGCGATGCCCCTAGGGCTGTCTCGGGGTGCCGCAGAAGGGCCGACGAATGACAATGGACATCCCACATTCAAGAGTGTGTGTTTGATAGTGGGTAGGATCAGTACCGACGGACGGGGTGCGCTTCGTGCGGCCCTAGGTGGTCGTACGGTCTCCCATTTCACCGAAATCCTGCCCGGTTGTGTACCGCAGGTCTACCTTCGCGTAGATGCCCGCTGTCTTGCGGATGCCTGCCCTCGTGCAGATGCCTGCTATCGGGCAGATGCCGCACTGTGCACGGCCTGGGAACTTGCATCCTGTACGGTGCGCGGTGGTCCCGCTTCCTTGAGCAAGCACGTGCGGAGCTACCTGCTGTCGAGCGAATGGCGGACAGGATGACGGTGGCGGCGTTCCTGGACATGCTACTAGGGAGAGAGAAGCTCCTCCCCCTGCTCGCGAATTACGTCGCCGACATCTTCGACCTATGCGAGGCCGAGCCTTGCCTGCTCGTCGACGACGACACCCTGGCTGCACTGGACCCTTAGGGGCCCGTGCCCGATACGACCATCCGCAGGATGGGGTGAACACGGAAGCTCGCTGGACGGCGGTGCGTACCCTTGGCCCGTACGGGACAATGTCAGTGAACTGACCCTTGGGGTGCTACAGATTGCCCGTGCACAGGGTATTGATAGTAGTAGACGCACGTCGACTCCTGCCTGCCACACTTGTATTGTACCTCATGCAATGGGACATAGAGTACCTTTCATTCGGAGCTGTGTGAGTCATGAGGGCTCTCGCTGGGATACGGCGAGCCTTCTCCTTACAGGTTTTTAACGAATTTTCCTGGGGTTTTAACACAGCTCCTGCGCCTCGAGCGCCAGGATGAAAGGCCTCCAGGACCGGAGCGAGAGATAGACTATAATTGTGTGGTATAGGCCGGGCGAGTGGAAGCGGGATCCCTACATCTAAGCGTTTGCTCGTGGTTTAGTAGCTGATACCTTAGTACCTGATCATTTATAAGTAGGCTAGTACTGGTGCGGCTCGTGGAAATAAACCGAACCGCATTCCCCCCCCCCCCCGATTCGCGCTAGCTAATCGTCGGCGTCTCTCTTCCTGCCTCTTGCCACGACAACTGCTACACTACGATGGGTTTCAGTGAGAACTGGCGCCATGTCCCACCACCCTGTTCATGAAGTACATGGTTTGAGAAGCACGATATATGCGTATCTGGCGCGCTCCATACAAAACAAAATCGCGATGTAGGTTCCGAACGACTATACATTGCAAACATCTAGTGAGTGGACTCCGCGATCTGAGTAGCAACGGGAATTGATTGGAGAATATCTTCGGGCCCTTTACAGCTGGCCAGCTGCATCAACAGCTATGTATACAGTGACGACTCACGAGAGCACATCCTCCCCCTCCGCTTGCTCGAGAACCCTAACCTTAGATGTTCCCGATGATCCGCCCATACAGCACTTGTTGTCAGTCGTCGTCGAAATGGCAACGACATGCGCCTCTGCACAAGAATGCGTATTGATAAGGACGGTTTGAAATGGGTCATGAGATTGGATGCTGTTATGAATAGGATGTCATGCGGGGCGCCGCGGGAATCGCGAAGCAGCTCGAGTTGGTTATATACTCACCTGTCTCATGGCGCAAGTTGTTTCTTGGTGATACATATCGCTGATCATGCCTGGGCTCACGACCCTCCCGCCGTTCCCGGAAGATGTGCCAACGCACCCGCTCTTAGTCGTCGATTACCAGCTCCTCAGGGCCGGAAATGAGGAGGAGCTTGACAAGCTGTGGAAGGCGGCTACAGCACTCGGGTTTTGGTAGTGCGTACTCATAACTTCACTGTTCGTCTGTTGAACTGACCTTTCACCTAGTCTCAAGAACCATGGCGTCGACGAAGAAGCCGATGCCATGTTCGACATGGGTCGCGAGACCTTGGCTCTACCACTCGAAGAGAAGATGAAGTACGAGCAAGGCGACCAGGGCTTTTCGTTTGGGTAAGTCCTAAGAGTCGCTTAGCTCGAGCGTTCCGGTCACGAACGTGGTATGAGTCCAGGTACAAAGCTGCAGGGGCCCAATTCATGGATGACAACGGCACAAGAGACGTCACCGAGTTCCTCAACATCTCGAAGGACGACGCGCTGGCCTGGCCCACTCCCTTCCATCGCACTTATCCTTTCACAGTGAATGCGCGCATGGACTCTGTCATCAAGCCGTTCGTGCAGAAGTCCTTGGCAATCAACCACTTCCTTATCGACATCCTGAACGACAAGCTCGGCCTCCCCGCAGGCGCATTGGCCTCGTTTCACAAGGTGGACGAAGCAAGCGGATGCACCGCGCGATGCATCAGGACGCCGCCTCATTTTGAGCAGACAACGAAGACGTTCCTCAATCCGCACACCGACTTCGGCTCATTGGTGAGCATTCTGTGTCCTCTTCCATCCCCGGAAGCTGAAGCAACGCCGCAAGTCGTTCCTGCACAACCGTTTGGGAGGCCTCCAGGTACTCCCTCCTGGTAGCAACACCTGGGTTTACGTAAAGGTTGGTCTATATGCGCATGTTTCTGTCACCTGCGAGCTCATCGTGCGATGTAAATCGCCAGCCCCTCCCGGGACACGCTATCTGCAACATAGGCGACGCTCTTAACATTTTTAGTGGGGGAATCTTACGTTCGAACATCCACCGTGTGGTGTAAGCCGGCATTCTCATCCTTCAGTCGTACGCTGACCTGACCTCTTGCAGTCCGCCGCCCAAGGAGCAGGCGCAATACGAGCGCTGGTCGCTGGTATTCTTTACCCGTCCCAATGACAACGTCGTGCTCCGCGCGCTCACCGAGCAGAGCACCGACATCGCCGATGCGGTCTCGAAGGCGCCTCCCGGAAAGTACAACCCTGGAGTAACAGCGAAGGAGTGGCTCGCACGCAGGGTGGGGTCACAGAGGGTTGCGAATTACAAGGTAAGCTACATGTCTCTCAGCATTATCGTTGGGTCTGACTGTACGCGTGTCTAGGGTGCCGAGAGTTGGAAGGCGCGCATGGGAACGGAGGACGTGCCTATTGTCCCTCAGAGCGCGATGTGAACATTGTTCCTCACCTTGATCGTGTAAGCCTTCCATCGTATGATCAACTACACTCATTAAGACATTGTTGCAGGTTGTATTTGTACGATTTCGTAAGACATACAGTCTGCTGAACGTTGGCAGTGTGAGTACGCCGTGATGCTTCGATCGATTAGTACGCGGAAGGCTGGTGCTCCGTCCCCCTACTAGCCCTCCAAGTCTCCGGGCCCTGGATGATTCCCATAGACCATTCCCGTAGACCCGTCAGCTCCGCAGAACACCATGCGACACTGAGCGACGTACCGTCCTGTTCTTGATCCTTTGGTTCCTGATGCGCCTCGCGAACCAGTCTTTCGACGTCGTCCCTGTATCGTACTTCCCGGGTGGAAGCTTGGCAGCCGCCTCCGCGATGAGCGGACTCTCGTCCGACAGGGGGCGCAAGACGGCGGAGTGGCCCGGTCGGGTGAAGAACACGAGCGACCAACGCTCATAGTAGCCTTGCTCCTTCGGAGGAGGCCTGTGAGATACTCGTAAGTCCACTACGTATTTTCCTGGCGCAATTAGTCATACTCACACGACACGATGGAGGTTCGACCTCAGTATGCCTCCGCTGAAGATGGTCATAGCATCCCCGAGGTTGCAGATCGCGTGACCGGGGATAGGCTGTAAATACGCTCATTGGTGAGTACTCATTGAAGCGCTCTCAAGCGAAAGTCTAACGTACCCTGACGAACTGCCATTCACTCGTTCCAGGCACCATTACCTGTAGCCCGCCGAGTCGGTTGTGCAAGAACGACTACACAAGCAATAAGCACCTCTGTCACTCCTAATGGCATAACTCCGACTCACCAGCGACCCGAAGTCGGTGTGCGCCCCAATGGCAGCCTTCTCCTCCGAGATGCCTCCAGGGCGCGGCGGGTTCTTGATGCACCGCGCCTCGCTCCCGCTCGGCTCGTCGCGCGTGTGCCGCTTCTCGAGCGCGCCCGCGGGGAGCCCGAGCCGCTCGCCGAGGGCGGCGAGGAGCGTGTTGTTCACCGCGAGCGACTTCTCGACGAACGGCTTGATGGTGGACGCCATGCGCGCGTTCACGGTGCGTGGGTACTCGCGGTGCACCTTGCCTGGCCACGCGAGCGCGTCGTCCTTGGCGACGTTGATGAACTCGACCGTGTCGAGCGAGCCGTTCTCGTCCGTCGCGTTCGCGCCTGCGGCTTTGTATCTTCACAGTGTGCAGTTGAGTTTGCGTTCAGGGCGAGCCTGGTACTAAGACTCACCCGAATGACGAGCCTTCATCGCCTTGCTCAAACTGCATCTTCTCTTCCAGCGGTAACTTCATCGTCTCCGCTCCCATCTCGAACATCTGGTTCACCTCTTCATCCACGCCATGGTTCTTCAGACTGTAGGTGTGCATGATGTCAGCAAACCACTCTCGCATCGAGGATTGCCGTCCAAGGGTACGCACTACCAGAAGCCTAGCTCGGTCGCAGCCTTCCACAGCTGATCAATCTCAGCCGGGTCCCGCTTCAAGAGCAGCTCGTAGTCGACCACAAGCAGCGGGTGCGTAGGGACGTCGTCGGGGAAGGGCGGCAGGTTCTCGAAAGCAGCCATCTCGTGCGTGTGCGCTATTGTGCTTAGAAGGTAAGAAGGGCTTAGTGCGATGGTTGGACGCCTTCTCTCGCTCATCCTCTATTATATAGGACCTGTGGCTGCGGGCGCAGAGGCGCAGGGATCGTGGGATCCGTCCCTGGAGTCCGGATCGACGTTAAGCGGGGAGACAATCCGGCCTCGACTTCTCTTCTTCTGCGTCCCATGACGGTACGCGCACATGTCTGGCCGACATGGGACGTGAGCGCGCCGTGCTGGGACCGTCTGACCACGTTCGGTGCTTCTTTGATGCACGGCCGGGAAGAGATTCCGCGTGCGATATCGATGATATCATAGGAAAGTCACTGCACGGCGGTCTTGCTTCTCGCAGCCTTGTGTAGGAGTAATAGGTGAGCCGTTGGACGAACGCTCTCGACTCCCAAGCTTTCTGATACGATGTCGAATCACCTGTCTACTACAGAAGTGGCGCCTAAGTTACTCATGAAAGCGTATACGAGAATGCGTATCTGGGGCCCCCAAACTGGAGAAGCCGCTTGGCCTGAGTCTCCCACTCTAAGTATAGTCGCACTATGTCGCGTCCACCCGGCCGAAGTGTAGCGACATGGTACTACACCCAACGTCCTCTGCTTCTCCGACGCCGAGTTCGCGTACTACTACGGAGACGCACTCCCAGCGTGCGTGGCAGACGATTGTACTGGTAGAAGAATGCGTCATACATCTTAGGTGAGGTTGTGTATGCCGTTCTCTGTGCTCAGGTATTGAAGACTAACACAATACTGTATAGTTTAGAACCCTCACTAACCGACACGCTCACCAGGTTGTACCACCAGGCGACGAAGGTGGAACGTGATTATGGTGTATGGATGACTTTGCAGCGCATTCGAAGGAGGTTGCGGAATCCTCAAGTAATAGACTCGAGGTTGGTCCTGAGATTCTTTGATGTCAGCATGTCTGATGTCGTCTTCTCAGCATACTTGCCGTAGTAGGATTCGAAGCCCTATGCGGATACCAGCGTTTCTGAGCGATGCTTCTCCCGGTACCGGTCCAGCACGGCGAGAAGCCCTCGTCGGCGTCCACACGCAGCATCCTCATGTCGCACACCACCATATATGTTTGGAAATACTGCCTTGGCGTCTTGCATGGCACTTACTCGTGAGCAATGACCGCGTGTGTAGACCGTTGACGTCCTCCAAGCAGCGTTGCCTGCGAAGCCCACCTCGGGCCCCACCTTGAAGGTTTGCAATGGCACGCGCATAGCCGCTCTTGCGAAGATATATAATGCATTCGACAGAGCAGCCAACTTCTCAGACCCACAACCTCTCTCAAGCAACACCGCTCACCACACAGATTCAATCGCGACATGCCTGGACTCACTGCCCTGCCGCCTTTCCCCGAGGACGTACCCACCCACCCGCTCCTCGTCATCGACTACGAGCTGCTCAAGGCCCGTGACCAGGACGAGATTGCCAAGCTCTGGAAGGCCGCTACGGAGCTCGGCTTCTGGTAGTACGCATCGCAGACTACTTCCTGCTACAGGCACGCAGACGTGCTGACCACATGACAATAGCTTGAAGAACCACGGAGTCGACGAAGAGGTCGACCGCATGTTTGAGATGGGTTCCGAGACGATGGCGCTGCCCTTCGATGAGAAGATGAAGTATGAGCAGGGCGACGACGGCTTCTCCTTTGGGTATGTCTCCGGTCTCTTCCGCTTCAAGCGACGCGCTACAAGAAACTCATCGCCTCTCTCAGCTACAAGGCTCCAGGTGCAACCGTGACCGACGAGAGCGGTGCTCCTGACAGCGTCGAGTTCATCAACATCGCCAAGGACGACGCACTCGCCTGGCCCGCCGTAGCGCGGCGTACATATCCCTCCACCGTCAACGCGCGGATGGACGGTACCGTCGTGCCTTTCGTACGCAAGTCTGTTGCGGTGAACGACACGCTGCTCGAGGTATTCAACGAGCTCCTCGGTCTGCCCGAGGGTACGCTCGCGGCGATGCACGAGGCGGAGTTCAGCGGGAGCGAGACACGCGTGATCAAGAGTCCGCCGCGCCCGGAGGGCATTGACGAAGCAAAGGCTGCCCTCGCCGCGCACACCGACTTTGGCTCCCTGGTAGGGCATAGTCCTCTCTGAGTCATTCCCTTATTCTCACACGCCCACTTCACAGTCGTTCCTCCACAACCGCCTTGGCGGCTTGCAGGTCATGGTTCCCGGCACGGACAAGTGGCAGTATGTGAAGGTGAGCCTTACCACGTTCACGCTTTAGCTCTTGTTGACGACCATGTCCCACAGCCCATTCCGGGTCATGCCATTTGCAACCTCGGAGACGCGATGACGATCTTCAGCGGTGGCCTCCTCAAGTCCAACCTTCATCGCGTCGTGTACGTGTCTCACACTCCACTTGTGCCATGAGGCTAACGTACATCCTCACCTGCAAGCCCTCCCCCGGGCGCGCAGGCATACCACACCCGCTGGTCGCTCGTCTACTTCACGCGGCCCGGCAACTCCGTGCTGCTCCGGGCGCTCGCAGACGAGAGCGCGCTCGTCGCGCGGGCGGTCGCGGGCGCGCCCGCGCACCTGCGCGAGCTCTTCGCGTCCGGGCAGACCTCGCAGGCGTGGTTCACGCGCCGCGTGAAGAACATGCGCACGAAGAACCAGAAGGTGCGTGGCTGCTTGTAATGTGCGGAGAGCTGGGCCGGCCTGACTGGGGACGCTGCAACTACTGTAGGGAGTCGATGTGTGGCGCGCGAGCCGTGGTACGGAACATCGCCCGCTGGCTGCGTAACCCCCAATGGGAGTCTGGATGAAGGTGTGAACACTGCTGCAGAACTTCGCAAGAACCTACGCTTCTTGGACTTGTCGGCATCCGAGCTCTAGTTCTCCTCGTAGGAAGTACTACCATATTCTTGATCTGTAGCCCAGACCACAATAATCATAGATAAAGAGTTCGTGCTAAACGCATCTTGCATGATATCCGCCAACAAGATCACTGAGACAACGCCGGGTTCAGGTGGACAGTCGTCGTCGTGCATCGTCAGACATCAAGCCCGCAGATGTCACGAAAATACATGGGGCCGGAAGACCCACACGATACTGAATACGACACGCATGCACAACGTGATAGGACAGCGATTCAAACGCAAAAACAGTGACGACCCGGGTCGCATGAGGTAGAACACGAACTGTTCTCGGACAAATTGCGCCTCGAGAATACATCAGGAAATCGGAAATCTCCGTCCGGAGACGTGCCTCCGGGCGCTCCGGTAGCACCCATATGGGGACGTCGTCTCCGTTTGGAGAGTGGGACTCCGTGGGTCTCCATGGGCGGTCTGTGGGTGCTGCATCCGCTGCCCAAACGCAGCGGGATCGCTGCGCGTAACCCGTGGAAGGCGCGAACTATACTCACATCGCGAATGCGCGTAGGCCGCGATGACTTCGAGGGGGATACCTCTCTCCAGATTGCACGTGATGGAGGCAGGCGTCTCCTTCCGAAGCCGCATCGAGACGCCGATCTCCGGTCGGAGGCTAAATCTCCGTGGCTCCATTGGCTCCGTGCGGTGCCATACGGCCCACTCGGAGATAATTGGCTTTCCTGATGTAGTCAGCCCCATCCACGCCTACATCGATGTCTATTGGCCGGCCACGACGGCCGATTCTTGCCCATGAGGCCGTCTTGCCCTTGCCCACTCCCGCCGCCCGCCTCTCGCCTCAGGCGCACGCTCTTCAAGAGCTCGACCACACCCTGCAGCGCCCTGAACAGCCGCGCGTCCCTCCCCCACGCCTCCCGCAGCGTCTCCGCGAGCTCCAGCGGGATCGCCTCGACCGCGTCGTGAATCCTCCATGTTGATCAGCCGGGGATAGACGCTGGACCCGAGCAGGAGCGCAACGTCGAGGCTCCGCAAGCACGCGACGTTCGGGCCGCTCAGCGCCTCGCTGAACATGTCCATATCGATCGCATCGACGTCGAGGTGCTCGAGGTACATGTATGCAGGCCGTGTGCGCTGCAAAACGTCCTGGAGCAACGGTGGGACAAGCCAGTTTCCGCGTATGACGAGCCGCTTGATGGGGCAGGTGAGCGCAAGCATCAAGTGGTCAGAAAGCTGGGCGCGCACGACCTCCAAGGCGTCTCAAGACCCGTTCTGGAGCTGCATGGCCTCGTTCATGAGGTGCCGTTGCCTGAAACCATCGGGGAACTCGACGAACTGCCTCAGTTCGTTGTTGGAAGTGGTGATGTCAAGTGAGCGGAGGTTGGGGAAGGCGCGCACGTAGCGCTGGGTGACGGGAAGCTCGTTGTCGTCCAGCTTGAGCGACGTGAGGAGGGGAAATTGCACAGTGTACTGAATGTCGGGAGGGCCAGTGTTACACCGGGTAACATAGAGCTCGCGGAGTGTACGCCGGCATCTGCAAAGGAGGTAGATTGGATTACGAGACCACTCTGCCTCCGCATTTAGCTGCACGGCCTCCCCTTCTGTGCCATGTTCCCCTGCATGGTCCTCTTGACTCTGTTGTTCTCTGCCCGTCTCCGTCGAAGATGGGCGGTCCATAATAAGTGACGCAGCTTGAAGAGGTGACTTGAAGGTACGAAGATAGGCAGCGCTCACGAGCCCTGTGCAGTTCAACTCCAGAGCAGCGATTTGTCGCAGACCCGCGAAGGCCTTTGCGAGCGCATGATCAGCGCGAAAGAATTCCTCGGCCTGGGGAATGCTACAATGGCGAAGTTTGAGCACCGGCCCAAAGCGCACGAGGAAGTCGGCCAGTAAGCCGATGACGCGTCGCGAGGAAGGGCGGCGCGCAAAGACGATACCATGCAGGAACTGGAAGCGATACGGGGCCTCGGCATGAACGCGATGAAGGACTCATAGTTGGACCCATGCGAGAGGATGACGAGACTCGGGATGACCCACTTGGGCCCATGGTGGTAGAGCTGACGCGAGATTTGCATAAGTCTGCAGATTGTGCGTTTATCACAGAACTGCATGATGTTGAGGAGAACGTCGGTATTTAGGCTCGGCGAGCGCGGGGTGGAGAGACATCTGTGTGAGACCACTTGATCAGCTGACCACCCACCAGGTGATAAAGCACGAATGCGCATGCGATACCTTGAAGTCCAGAAAGGCCCTGGTCCCAACTGACTAGCCCCGCGTGGTTTACGCTGCCACAGGGACGTCCGTGGTGATGGTGGGAGGGATGAAAGCAGAACAGACCAAGTGACGCGTTGTGTCGTGTGCTGGTCACGTCTACACAAGAAGCCGATATTCCGGGGAGTAACAGGGGCGGAAGAGATGCGACGCCAGACGAGATAGATAGCTCGACTTCACCGTGCGTAGCAAGAAGTTGAAGAACAACTCGAACTTGGGAGTTTGCACACCGAAGCCACGTGGCTCGGCCCCGGCCGATCACGAAGGATTCGCTTGTATCTTGGGCGCCAAAGCAAAGGACACTTGCGTTCAGATGCCAGTGTTTCTTACGCTCTAAGCCTGCTCTGGAGTCTGGTATACGCGATGTGTGCTTGCTCCCCGCTCGCTTGCCAGAACCTTTGCACGAGAGGGCTTGCTGTTACGCCTCTGATCGCATACGCCGAAGTGCTACCTAGGTCCTACTACTCTAGTCCGAGTCAACGTCAAACGAGGTATACTATGGTCCTGCACATCAGCGTGCGACGGTACCATAGCCATCCGAAATCCAGATATACAAGCCAGAACGATATCAGACCCATGCATATCCAGTCCCATATTCCGCGTCGTCCTGTTATGCTAGGAGATCCGCGGCCTGGGCACGCACAGTGCATCCCGTGGAACACCCCGACCTCCGATGGCAGTCGGAGGTTCGCACTCACGCTCGCGCCCTTGCGACCCCGGCAATTCCATGTGTCCTGTTCCATGCTTCGGTCTCAGGATCTGCGACAATCTCTATCACGGTGCGTCACTCGCCGCACACCGCGGCCGTGGCCGCCGCACAGTACTACATGCCAGACTCACTTGCGTTCTGTCAAGCCAGCCCCGAAGGAGGCACCCCCCAGCTCAGCGAAGCGCGATACATATCACGAAACGGCCCATCTTGCGGTGCGTGCGCAGTCGGTGTGGGGACACATGTGGACGCGCGCGTCAGTTTCGATCTATCAGCGCGATCACTCCCGCGGCGTATACGTACTGGACGGTCACGGTGGTCCCACCTGATGACGCCTCAGATACATAGGTTGCCATTGGACTAGCACCAAAATAGGTATGCACCCGTTTACAACGCTCACAACATCGCCCTCAAAGTCGACTGATGCTTCTCCGGAACTCCCAGATCGCCGTACCGCGCTGCCAGGTCCCTGCTGCCTTGTTCCCCGGTGGTCTTGCCGAGACATCTGCGAATCGCACCTGGAGCGTGTTCAGATGGCGAAATGACGGGCTCTTGCGGCTGGTGTGCGCCGATCTCGTCCAAGACCGCCGATCACGATGAACATAGCCCTGCCCTGCAGGCCGTCGCCCTCCGCGGCTTGACAGAGTCCAGCAATGTAATGTAAGCGCGTCACACTGCCTCAATTTTGAATTTTGAATACTGAATATCTTGGCAGAGACCCGATGATTGCTTCCGCGACCGTTGCGGTCGGGCACGGCTAGGCCTTTAGTGCTTGGTGCGGTCAGCGATCGCACTACCGGTGAATGAAGGGACGCCGGAGAATGCTCAGGGGAGGCCGTCGGCGCGCAGAACCATCCATATGTTCGTCGTGGTTGTCTCGGGATCCTCCCGAGGCCCAGGAACACGAGACAAGGGCAAAATCAGCCCCGGCGAGTACTGACAAGATCGACATCAACCGCGTCTTCCCGTTATCCATGGCCGTGACGGAGAGCTGTTTCTCATTTGGCCATTGTCGTATGTCTGAGTCGGGTTTGGGGCTTGCAAATTGAATTATCGCGGAGGGCGCGACGACTTCGTTCGGGTATCATTGAGGCGGGCGGAAACCGATATGGTTTACGCGACATAGTGAGTGGGTATTGTGTATGATGCAGAGATTACGAGGACGATACATGACGAGAGAGCGGACAGAGCAGGAGCGACGCGAGACAGGCAGACACAGCACGAGAGCAGCGGATTATCCAGAAAAGCAGACAACAGACACAAGGCTAGTGATACGTGGACGGTGACGGTGACAGACGGTTCGATGTGATGTACGAGGCGAGACAGAGGACAGAGGCAGAGAAAGAAAATCGACAGACAGACGGACGGACAGACGGACGGACAGCAGCACTGGAACACCAACGTCCGATCGGAGGCCCCCATACATTGCACCGGAGAAGCAGCCGCGACAACAGGTACGCCGGCCGCTCACCCGTCCTCCGACACGCCCTCCAACACCGTCCAGCCCGAGACGGACTGCTGGTGCCCGCGCGCGCTCTGGAACGCAGGCCGCAGCCGCGGCGTCCCCGCCCCCTTGCGCCCCGCCGCGCATTCACACCCGGGCACGCTGCACTCCCCAGCGTCGGCGTCGGCGTCCCCGCCCTCGTCCTCCGAGTCGCTCTCCTCCTGCGCCTCCGCGGGCAGCCCCCGAGGCGGCCGGTCGCGCGGCGAGGGGTACGGGCGCGCACGGCGCATCTCGGGGGACGACTCCGCGCGCGGGCGCGCGCGGCTGCGCTCGCGGTCCCACAGGTACGCCGTCTGGCGCTCGCTCGAGACCCGCGGCGCGGGCGGGCGGTCGCCACGCACGTACGACTCCGCCTGCGCGGCGGGCCCGTCGAGCTCGTCCGCGTCGTACTCGGACGTGCTCCACGGCGGCGACGGCGCGCGCATCACCTGGTCGCCGTCCGGCTCGCGCTCGTGGTGCGCCGCCCCCGCGTGCAGCATGCGCAGCAGCGCGGACGGCTTCGCGGCGGGCGTGACGGGGTATACGGCGGCGGCGGCGGCGGCGGGCGGCTGCGAGTAGCTCTGGTGGTGCTGGTAGTACGGCTGGAGCGGGTGCTGCGGCGCGTAGCGCGCGGGCGAGGCCGTGCGGAAGGACGTGCTCGGCAGGCTGCGCGGCGTGGGCGGGAACGGGGACGTGACCGCGGAGACGGGCGACGGCAACGGCGACGGCGAGCGCGAGGAGCCTGGCGACGGGGAGTACTCCGAGGACGAGCGCGAGACGGACGGCGATCCCGAGCCGGCGATCGACGCGGGGACGGACCCGGAGCGCACGCTCGAGGCCGCGTTCTGCAGGTCCGGGGAGAGCGACATGTGTGGGTGCGGCGGCGCTCCATGTGGGACCGCTGAGGACGCCGGCTGGACCATCCGGGCGACGACGTCTCTGCGGCGCGCAGTGAGGTGGTTCCGGTAGTGTCGGCGCATGTTCGAGTTCACGTTGAACTTCCTGTTGCACCCCGGGAACGCGCACGTAAAGGCTGACGTAGCAAACGGGCACGTCAGTGTCGTCTCTTCTCGGATCCCCGGACGAAGAGGGGTACGTACGTTTCGCACCGGTGTGCGTGTTCACGTGGATCGCCAGGCTGCTCGGCCGGTTGAAACGTTTGTTGCAATGCGGGCAGCGGTGTCGCCGTTCGCTGTCGTCCGCCGTGCTCGCCTTGCCCCGCGCAGAGCCCACCCCGCCGACGGAGGCCGACGCAGCGTGTGCAGGCGCAGCGTTGTTCTCGGGATAGCGGGCCTTCCCAGGAGCGGTCGCCGCGTTCGCAGCCCCACCTGCACTGGCCCCCGGACGGCTTGTGTGCGCATGGGGATAATACGGAGCGTGGGTCGCGGTGGGAGCGGGCGCCGCGCTGGATCCGTTCCCGTACGGCAGCTGTCGCGCGGGCTCTCGGCGGGGGGGCCCCCCGGGGCTCGTGCGGCTCGCATGCGAGCGAGGGTCTACGCCGAAGCTGTCGGCGCGCTCGAGCGCGAGCGCGAGCGCGTGCGGGCCACGGCTGGTGCGCGTGAGGGTGGACACGAGCTCGTCCGCCGGGCTCTGGATCGAGCGCGGGATGTGGGTTGGGCTTGCTGATGCAACGCCCGCAGAGGCCGGCATTGGGTATAGCGTCGACGAAGAGGGGCCGGCGAGCGGGTTTACGCGATGCGTGGGGGCAGCCGACGTGCTCGACCCGAGGCCGTCGCGATGTGTGCCGAGAGATGTGTGGGCATAGCGCGATGGGTGGCCAAGGTCGCCTGGGCGCCCGGCGTCGCGATCGGGCCCAGGCGGAGGGCGCCAGCTGCGGACGTGCTGGTGCAGCGGTGCATCGGTAAGGCTGAGCGAGCTGAACGGCGGTGGCGCGCTGTAGTCTGCTGGCGGCGGCGTGGGCGAGGCGTTGTGGCCGCGGAGCGCGTGCGGGCTCGGGTGTGGGTGCGGGTGAGACCTGGGGGCGATCGGTGCGGGCGATCTGCGCCCGCCCCGAGAAGCCGGATGCGCATCGGTCGGAGAGCGTGGGCGCGGCTGCGAGAGGATCGGCGTGAGCGACGGTGGGGCAACCCCGGAGAAAGCTCGTGCGCGGTACGTACCGCGGGGAGGTGTGACTGGCTGTCCGCGCGGGCGACGGCGAGCGGCGCGAAGGAGGTAGAGGGCTGGGTGGGCTGGGCGAAGGACCCGCGGAAGAGGTCCTCTGCAGGCGCGGGGAGTGAGATATCTGGCACGGGTGCAATAGACGTTCGACGTACCGGGGAAGAGCTCGTTCAGGCTCGGGAGACCTTTCTCGACCGAACGCTCGCGGGAGGCGGCGCGCTTGGAGGCAGACCGCGTGGGCGGCATGTTGTGTGTTTGGCGGGGAGGGAGGGCGTCCGGGCAGTCGAGGGAGGGGTGGGCGGCGGAGGGGATTATATATGTGTGGCCTTGGCGGTGGCAGGATGGGGAGGAGCTGATAGATATACTGGTCCGGAGAGGACAGACGCCGCCACGGCCGCAGGGGAATGACGCCGGGGCGGGTTGGAAATAGACAGCGATTTGCTCGTTCGAGATCTTCGCGTTCCATGGACGTCCCCTGCCCTCTTCCCTTTCCTGGCCCGTCGACGCCCCAGCCTTTCCTTTTCGCGCGCACGCTACCATGCCCGCGCGCGACTCGCCGCCTGATCCTCCGCCAGCGCTCCCGGCTTCCTGCGCATCGCACACACGCCGCGCCAGGAATGGCAACGAGTTCTATACCGCATTTCCCCTCGCCTGCACCCCGGTGATCCCTCTTAATTGATTTTAGCTCGCATTCACTTATCATTATCACATCCGGCCCTGCGCCGTCCGCAGGCCCAGGGACGCGCGGAACGCATCTCGCGCTGAGCAGCGCCGGCGAACAAGGGCATCTGCACGGGCGCGGAAAGGAGCGTACCTCGCCAGATCGTGCACCCGAGCGGGAGCGCATCGTACACAGCGGGATGCAAGCGACGTTCGACGCTCACCGGCTGATAGTCGAGCGCCGCTCCCCCTGGTCGCCGCTCGGCGCGCACATCATCGCCTCTCCACGGAGGAACTGATCTGCGCATCCCCCACGCACATCCCGTCGGGCGGGGATATCCTCATCTGACCGCGCAAGCGGGGCTCATGCCGGGGATACTTATGCGATCGCATCCAGTATGTCCGAGCCCGCTGTGTGTGCAGCTGCTCGTCGCTGACGAAAACGCTCTCCTGCGCCGGCGAGCGCGCGGGGATACGCTGATCGCTCGCAAACCCGTGCCCGTTGCGCCCATACAGACAATCCTCCACGTACTGGCACTTGCACGCACAATTTTAGCTTTCCGAGGCTAACCCACCAGTAATCCTCCGCTCCAAGATTAACGGATGAATTGTCGACGCGAATCAGGTGCGTATCCCCCATTTCCACGCAGCCTGCGCCCGGCGCAGCTCTCCAGGGCGGCGGCGGTCGGGATGTGCACAAAACGGGCACAAGGCAGGGACGCCGCACGACGCGTGCTCGGAAGCCGCCGCCCCTGCGCGCGAACGCGCACGCCGAAGCGGGCGATGGGCGGGCCTTCCGATCGGAGCAGAGCAAGGCGGGCGTGGAAGCCCTCGAAGAGGCTCAAGCTCGCGCACGCCGGGACGCGCCATCGTCGCCAGCACGCCGCACCGGGACGCGAACAGTCGCGACGCGCCGCCGCTCCCTGCGTGCGCCAGGCTCCGACCGCGGTCGGGCGTCGGGTGTGTGCCTGGAAGCCGCGTGCGCGCGCGCGACGGGCGGCCGGCGGCGCCGTTCTTCCAGTAGAATGCCGCGCCGGCGACATCGCGAGGACGGCTCGATGCGGAGGCGAGCTGTCGCTGCAGGGGAAGCACGCCCGATCCGGGAACGCGTCACGGCGCACGCGTGGGCGAGCGCATGCCCGTTCGGGCTGCAGGCGGGGGGCGATCGCGCTCGCGGGTGCCACGGCGCGCCGGGGGTGGGTGCACTGGCGAGTTGGGCGGCGTCCGCTGACCCCAGGGGCGCAGGGCGGCCCGCGGGCTGGCAGGAGGGGCGACGCGGATACTCACGACGCCGCAGTGGCCGTGCGCGCGTGCGTACGTACATACGAGGGGTGGAGTCAGTTAGGCACCGCAGCGCGTCCGACGCGAGGAGAACCCGCCGCCCGGGCGGGCATCCCTGGAAGCGCGTGTGCGCAGAGCGGAGGCGGGCTGCGCTGCAGAGGTCCATGCTCCCGGACGAGCACTCCGGCTCCCTGGATGGTCGGCGGGCGCAGGTACGCGGCCACGCTGGCAGCGTAGGCGTCCCGCGCCGAGGGGCGGGCGGGGCTGGGGAGAGAAGGCGGTGGGAAGGGGGAGAGAAGGCGGTGGGAAGGGGGGGAAGCGCGTCCGAATGCGTCAGGGTGCGCGCCGGAACGGGCGTCGATTCGCGGCCGGGCTAGTCCGGATGCGGCAGGTGCTGGGCAGGATTGTCGCAGTGATCGGCGAAGGTCGAGAGGGCGAGGATCCTCGGCTTCTCCACGTCACGCCGCGCGCCCTCGTACACTCGCCGCCCTCCGGCGTACGTCCTAGACAAATATAAGTCGTTGCAATGCATTGCGATTGGTGAGCCCATGACATACGCACACTCGCGCGTTTCGCCGCAGCCCAGTGCTTGCACGTTCGTCTGCATTCGCGCCCGCGCGCAGCCCAGGGACTGCACTGTATCACAAGCTGCCAAAGTTTGCGTTTCTGCAGCTTCTGCGCGCGTCCCAATCCGGCGGCCCGCGCCCGCGCGCGACCCAAGGCGCACCTCGAGCTCACACCCCCACTTCGCCGCCGCTCCCCAAATCAGACGGCCCTGATACGCCCGGGGGCTTTAGGCGGGTGCACTGTCGCCCCAGGCAGCCCCCGCGCAGGCACCCCGGGTGGCATTGGCGTTGGCGTTGGCAGATCCAGCCAAGCACTCGGGCCCTCGCGACGGCGCAGAGCCTCTGCGCGACGAGCCCGCCCGCGCGCGTTTGCGCCGCGGCGAGCAGGGAGCCCGCGGACACGCACACGCCCTGTCTAGTCTGCAATTGCAATTCGCATTTCGATATTGACCGCTTCAGCATCCTCGACACGTCGGCGCGCGGGCGGATTTGAGTGATGGATGGATGAAGCCCGCAGAGTGCAAGGTTTGGATTGGATTCAGGAAGGCCCGTCCGTCGCCCCGCGCTGGCTCGGCGGGGGACGTAAGCGTACACATACAGCACTGTGTGCACTGAGTGCAGCGCTGATTGCCAATCCCATTCAGTTCGGCGCAGCGCGGCCTCGTGCAAGCAAGCAACGTCATGCCGGGCAGCCTGCAGCGATTCATCGACGGGTGTATTCCTGGAACACATTAGGTATCGCAGGGCAGCGCGGGTTCTCCGAGCACAAATACGCCGGCCGGGAGGGAGCAGGGAGGCGCGAAAGCTTGTCTGAGTGCGCGGCGAGTCACGCTCGTGAGCAGCGCGCGCCGCGCGCGACCCGCTGGGCGAGCCCTATCCGGCCGCAGACGTGCAGGGAAGACGGAAGGCGCACGTTTGGATATCCGCATATGCCAGCTGCCAGCCCCATCCGTCCACCCCGTCCATCATCGTTAGGCAAGGAGCGCCATCATCACTGGAATCTGCAGTCGCGAGGCGGGGTAAAGCACCGTTTGTGGTCGCGGACAGCACCCGTGCGCGCGATGACACGCAGATCGGCGGCGCACACCACGCCGGAGAAGGCGGTCTGCCCTGGCGATGTGCGATGTGCGATATACGATATGCGCGAATGCACTCTTGCGCGCTCGGGGTGGGCCCGAGGACCACACGGGCGACAGCGCGTCCTGTCCTGCATGCGTGCGTGGGCAACGATCAGTCCGGCGCTGCGAAAGCGGCGGGGGACGCTGGGAGGGAATGCGCGTACCGGGCGAGCTGGCCTACCAGATGCGCTGCGCGAGGGACCGGCGGCGCGAGGAGACGAGGAGAACCGCTGCGAGGCGGGCGCTCTGGGAGGTGGAATGTTCGATGGGGGGAATGCCCAGGGGGTCGGTGCTCGTGCCTCCATACGCGCACAGTCGGCGGGGACTGGGTGGTCTTAGGTTCCGTCGACATCGGCAGAATCCCGAGGCGAGGATCCTCCCGCACGGAAGCAGTTGAGGACCGGTTGGCGTCATTCGTCTATTGTGCGTGGCCCAGGCTGCGCACACAACGAGCAGGGCATGGCAGCGCGGGAGAGGCGAGGTGGTGGAGAGGTGCTAGCCGTCTGTAGTCTGTATGTGCCGGACACCAGAACGGGACGTGCAGACGGCCCATACATGTCCCAAGCGCTTCGTCTTCGGGAGGTTATCCGCACGACCGCGCGAGCTTCGCCGACGTCGCGTCCCCAACATGGAAAGGGCCCCCGCCGCGCACCGTCCCTCGCCTCCGACAGCCGGGGCGTGCGCGATCACAGGCAGCTGCCCGCGATTGGCGAGCACGCCACGCGCCGGGCGCGCGAGCGAACAGCGCGCACCGTCCGCGCGTTCTGGCGGCGCTGGGGCGCGTTCCCAGAGATCGCCCCGCCCTGGATTAGACTATGTGGCAGCGCGACCCACGAGAGCCGAGCGGCGGGCAGAGCGCGGGGCGCGTACTCGACGGTTGCGTGGCGGCGCGACAGGGATGGCAGGATGTGGCAGGGGCGGCAGCAGGGCCCGCACTGGGTCCGCGCACGACAGGGCGTGCACATGCTCGCGGAGTGTTGTACGGCACTGGAATGGAGGGGCGTGCAGCAGTCTCCCTGCCGCGGGCGACGGGCTTCCTCGCAGGGGCAAGCGCGATGGGCGTGGCGGTCGCTGACGTCGCCGGGGCCTGGTGGCGGCGGCGATCAGCCTCCCAGGGCGGTCAGAGGGCCTAGGATGGCAGCTGGCCTGCCGTTGTGGACAGCACGCTATTTTTTGGTCGCCGAGCTCGCCGAGTGCGTGCATGCGTCCGCCGCCGCCCTTGTGTTCCGTTCAGGAGTGGGCAAGCGAAGGGCGCGGCGCGGCGTTGGGCGCTGTGTCGCAAGTCACAGGAAGTGCCAGGTGGCGGGGAGATCCCGCCTGGATCGCGGTGGGTTGCCGGACGCAGGGGGCTTTCATCGCCGGGCAATGATGCACAAGGGGATCCTCATGCGTTCCCTACGTTGCGCCACGGATATGATGAGGCGCATAGAACATAGACTAGGTTGTGAACCGTATGCACGAATGCGTACCGATGCCGACCTCGAGGCGCTGCCGACGTGTCGTCTGACCGTTCGCTGTGAGTGATCGCAGGCGCAAATGAAGCGACCGAGCGGACGGCCGGGCGGTAGAATGAGGACGTTGCGTAAGGGGCGATAGCGGACGTCATGGGCGTGCAGGGACAGCGCGTGTGGGAGCGGGAGCAGGTGGACGCGGCAGCGGGTGAGGAGGAGGCGAGGGTGGCAGGACGAGAGAAGGAGGGCGCCGAGGGATCCGCGCTCGGCACGGTCACCAATGTAAATCCCGGGCGTCCCTTGATCTCGATCTGCCGTCAGAATCGGCCCCCGATGTCAGCTGCATTCCCGATATGGGCGCCAACGCACGTGGCGCCGGTCACCCGCAGTCAGGAGACGCGTCCGGATATGGGCTCCATCAGCTTCGCGCCGTACAGAAGGAGCTGCGGTAGGTTCAGCGCGCGGCGAGCGAGCTCGAGCTGCCCCTCCTGCTCGTCGAGTCCCCGTTCCTCCTCTCTCCGCCGCTGCTACCACCGCTTGCGCATACAGGCACTCGGAATGCCTCTCTGGTTCGCTTTACGTCCTCCGGCGACACTCACGACTCCGTGCACAACGCCCGCTTTGTCATGCGTTCCTCATCGTCGGCCCATCCTCCGGTTGGTATGATCTTTTTGCCATCCCAGCCTCTCCAGATGCGCGGCACCTGATGCACGGCGACCTACGGCGTGTCTTCTGCGACCACCATGAGGCCGACAGAGTCGAAACCGGTCGTCCGACTACTGTAAGCATTTCTCCGTCCTCCGTACGACTCATGATCGACGCCGGATTCTCGCAGACGCTATTGATTCATTAACGTCGCCAGCGAAGAGATGCGCCCTTGCTCCGTCCGCTCGCCGCTCGTTCTCACCCCGTGGCGCCTCGTGCGGGACACCGACGACGTCCGCCCGTCGATCGCACGCAAATCCGGACCATGGCGTGCGGAAATACCTTCCCTGCGAGCGTCATTGGCAGGGTGCCGTTGTCCTTCTCTCATAGACGCGACAATGTTGGGTGCGCTCTCACACCGGCTCGTGAGTCCATGTCTGTATTCGTTTCATCGCGATCGGTGCTGACACAACGCAGCAGATAGCCCCGGAAGGACGGGCGTGCCTCCGTAAAATGCTATCCCGCTGTGGTCAGTCTTCGATGGTACCATTCTTTTACCGATGGTACGTCGACGATCGTGGTTGATCCAGGCTCCGACAGAGAATAGGACGGTAATGGCTGGCGTTTGGCAGGATGTAATCATGCCCGTAGACCGCAGGGGAAATCCGTGTGCTTCACCGCGTTCACGATGGACGCCTGGTCCTATGCGGTAATCGACACGTACTCCAAGAGCGCAATCCAGTCCGTCACTATTGGCAATGAGTGTCCGTTGCGACGGACCACGGAGGGGGAGAGGACAGTAGTGCCGCTGTCTTGTTGGAGACGTTCCACCCGTAGTGCGTATCACACTTTCACACAGTAATTTTTGCTCATGTCGGAAACCGCAACGTGATAGTGCTGCTGAGCGCGGAGGCGCAGTTACGACCACAGGCCGCGGGCTCTCCTCCGGAAACGTCTTCCATTGCCTTCCGCGACAATGTCCTCATCTTGTTACTCTATGCAACCCGCCCATGACTCCCTCTGGCTTACGGCGACTCGGGGCGCGCATCCGTCAACTGCCTCTGCGACGCTGAGAGACATCGTGACAGTCTGCACATCTCGTCGATTCCATTGGAGGCGTTTTGTTCCCCGATGTGTGGCGGACACAGCACGCTCTCGTCTATCTCCATGGAAGCTAGGACCTGTACACCACGCCAGGGGTGACGTTGCAGCGATTGCTGGCCGGGGATAGTGCATGTCATCCCCCGTTCGCCGATGATGGTCGGATCTACCCCCACCATGCAATCATTCTGCCCTGAACAGTCTCCTTGGAGGGCTCTGCTTGACACGACCATCCAGCCAGACAGCGAACGATCTCAGAGTTAGCCTCTGCCACAGGGGCGCACCACTGTGCCCAGTGGATCGATCAGCATCGTCGTCACCCATCGAGAGCAGCTCCGCACGCGCACCTCACACCCCTCGTTCCCCGCCGTTCGATCATACTCCCGTAGTCGTACGCCCAAACGCCTTCCACCATTCCCTGCGATCACCCCTTCCTATCCTACCCTTCATAGCGACAATATGCAGAGAGCGCTCCGACGGGACTGGGACGCCCGTTCCAGTGGAAGTTCCTGAGCGCGACAGGCCTTTACGTTGACGCAGCGCCATCGAGTGGGCGGGCGACGCGCTCTACACCTGCGGCGTCTCCGCGCGTACCCAGCGGCACTGCAGGCTTCTGGCGATCACCCAGTGGATCTGCCCCGCGCCATATCAATTTCGCCTGGCCGCCCCGGCCGCGCAATGAGTGCCCGCCCCCCACCGCCCCACCGCCTCGCTCCAGCGCCCCAGCGTTCGTGCACGTCGGACACGTCGAAGACGTTGCGCATGTCGCGTCGCGCCCGCCGCTGGTGGACGTTCAGCGGGCCTACTGGCTTTCTGCGGCCTCGGTCCGCGTCCTCGAAGCGGTTTCAGCGTGACAGCCGCATACGCCGGCGTCGACTGCGGGTGGACGCGAAGAAGTGATTCTGAGCCCGGGGGCGGCCGAGCGCGGCCTTGGCCGTCGACATGTCCTTCTGGTCTCCTGCGAAGAGAGCCGAGGCGCGTGCTGTCGACATGGTTTCCTGGCTTCCTTGGGCGCAGGCCGAGACGCGTGAGTGTTAATATATGCGCATATACGGGGGAAATAATCGCTCACGCTGCTTCCAGGAGGATGTTTCGGGCGGGTCGTTGGCGCGGATTACGCGATTGTGGTTGCATGGCTCGGACTGCAATCCGTAGGTGGACGCGCGCCACAATCTGTGGACGACGACCGCCGCGGACTTGGAGGCCTAGGATCCTTCCGTACGCACTGACCTGTCCCTCATCATTACATGGCCAACTTTCTCCCCCGATGCTGCCATCTGCCTACCGGACCGGGTCCGCGTAGATCTGGGTCGAGAGGCGGCGCACTTACCTGTCAGATACTCGAGATCTGGCGCGTACTAGAGATGGACTGCAGCTGAGAGTTGGAGGGTGCGCTGTGTCACGATGAGGCGCACGGCCCAGGCTCGCTGTTCATGAGGCGCCGGTGACGCAAGTACGTCGCAACAAAATCTTTTATATTGGACAACATCGTTTATATTATGTATTTTCAGCCAGCTGCACGGTCACAGCTTACATCGGAGCGCTTCGAGTATTCGCGACACCGCAATAAGCCTAGCTTTCGGGTGCGGAGGTGAGCATACAAGATCTTCAAGCTTTCTTGTGTCTGACTTGCCAGTGACGGCCGTTGAGATGTGCACCGCTCCCATGTTGCATATACAGCATGGGCGTGCGGGTCCACACGGCCCTCCATGGGATAGATCACGACGTGGGCCAGCACAGAGCCGACGGCGTCAACTCCTTGGTATGCGATGGAAAGCATCCGTGGTGTGCGGGACACGTCGAGCGGCGTTCTACGTTGATGCAGATGAATACCACACGCGACATCAGGGGAGGAGATCGTGCTCTGACTGTATGGCGAGACCTAGGAGGGGATGTGGACTGCGAGGAACATGGCACTCGTGATGGCTTTCGGTGAGTGCACTACCCCTGGTCGCTGGTTGAGTTTGTACCGGGGCTTCGGCTCACCCGATCATTGGGTGGATGCAAAGCCTCCCTGTTAAATTGCGGGCACAGATACACGGAGTCGAGCGGCGTAACACGAAAAAGGTCAGCATATAGATTCGTAGAATCGCAGTTTCAACAGATTATATCGCGAATTGTCGGCTGATTGGTTTCACACTTCTATCCTAGATATTGTGGTCGTGACCCACGTCGTCCGTCGGAGGGCGCTGCCATCGGGCGAAGCGTTTCTGACAGCTTCCTGCGGGATGGCCTGTCAGGCTTATCGACGGGATGGTGCATCCCGCGATCCAGGAAACTCGTATCGACCCCAGCATCTGCACTGCGATCTCTTCCAAAAGTTCAACCGGCTTCTGCACAATGCGATAACGCCTCCAGCAGTGCCATCCTGGCACCTCTCTCTCACCCGGGGTCACAAGCGGCCTTCTCTCCGACTGTGCAGGTGCGAGACGCAGCCATTACATCGGATGGACCGACGTTTACGCCCCGCTGCGGTCTGTAGCTGTTCAGGGCGGCGAGTCCCGACGCCGCGCTCCTATCCATCAAGCCACACAGACGAAGACCCGCCCGGCTTCGACAATCGAGAAGCGATGAGTGGGTGCCTTGTCGACGCCGCACGGTGAGCCAATGTTGGGTGACCCGGGGTCCCCGTGGACAGTCGATGCGCCCGACGTTCTGATACTCGTACACGGACCCGCAGAGTTCCGCCCCGGTCTCCAGGGGCACGGTGCAAGGCTCCGGCCTGAACGATATTCCAGACGTCGCTCTGAAGCTCGGATCGTCCATAGAATCGGTCTCTGCGCGATATTGCGCAGGTGGACTGGTCACAACTGATTCCCATCCGGGGGCGGGACTTCCGCCTCCGCTCTCTGCGCTCGCTCTCCGGTGATGCGACCTTGAACTGGATACAGCCTCCGGTATCACTGTCCCCTTTGTGAGTACTCCGCGCAGTCGCCACAAAACGTTCTCCAACCTGTGACTTACATAGACGCCTGCGAACCCCAGACTAGGAGTACTAGGCGCACCACCGCCTGCTGCGGATACCGAACATGTCTTCCCTGGCGCCAGACTCTCCGGCGTTGGCACAGTCGAAGACGGACCCTTCAAATCCCCGTTCTGCGGTCAATCTTCGACTCGCAGTGTAGTGCACAGGCTGCCTTGTACTTTTGCGATTACGCTCCCCCGCGAACGACGATGGTACATGGGGGCAGTCCGCTGTATGATTCCATCGCGCATGCCACGGTCTGCGGCGTCGGAATCTTGTTCAACGCGATTGCACCTCTCGTCCGAGATAACCCCTGAAGGAAATGTCGCGATACGCTCTGCGATAGCTCAGGAAGTGTGTCTTCCCATGCAGGAGGGTTCATTCCTGAACGCAGATTCTTGGTCCGCCGGGCGATACGCGTCTCGCTGTTGATCGTCGGTTACGGGCAACTTGGTCGCCTTTTCTGGAGCAGGCCGTTACGGTGGCGCAGAGGCACGGCTCGTCTCGCCCGTAAGCAGATCGTATTCGTAGTTGATGCCCCCGCCGAAAGCTAAGTCGTACGTCACAGATGCTCTCCGCGGCGCATCGGTAATGACCCCCGCCACGTCCACCCGCTTCGTCCAGAAGGCGGCGTCACGTTTCCGAGTCTGCTGAATGCCGAGTGTACGCTGGCTGTCGGAGGCGCGATGCCATCGCAGCTCCTGCGCTGAGGCGGACATTGGTGAGCAACTTCGTCCTTCTGTGTCTCAGGTCTCTGAATGACGAAGGCACGCAGGCAACCTCATTGTACGCCGCTCCGCGCCCAGTGGAGGTTATGTCAAGACGGATGCGCTGCGGCGCGTGTTATGCACAGCGGCTTCCCCGCTCCCAAACAGTAGGCCAGCGGCCGTCTTCCCCATCACGCCGGTTTGGACCCCATTTACCGTTTCGCCGCCGAGACATGACGAGAGAGCCCGCCGGGTTGGGTGGGCCGCCGCACCGCATCCCAGACTCTGGCAGGCACCTGTCCTGGTGAGAAGCCGTCTGGTCGCGTGATAAACTCTGTGCACCTTCGAGTCTGCGCGGGCCGTTTGCGACTCTCCCACATACACCCCTAAGCCCCCGTGCTCTCACGCCCACGATGATAGCATGGGCATCAGGAAGCGCGCCCGTGGAAGATGCGCTCGCTTGCCCTTGAGCCATACTCGGAGAAGGGGCGCCTTCGCGTCTTCGATGGTGTTGGGCGGGTGATAGATCGCGGTGCTTGTAGCTCGCTGCTGTGTCGGGTGCGTTTGTCTTTCTTGAGGCGTTCGTCCGGTTCAGCTGTTAACACCCTCGTATAGGTCCGACCTGTCACATAAGAACGTCGCCAGTGACCGAGACCATCGCCGAACTGCTTCGGGTAGTCTCCTACTTGTTCGCTGTCCATTTCCACGATCGACTGTCGGGGCGCGAGATGTTGCATCCCCGGAACGAACACAGATGACGATCTCCAATGTGGGCGAAAATGAAGAACCTTGGTGAGTGCTCCACGACGTTCATCGAGTCGCGGACAGCCCGGACCGCAGCGACCGGCGTGACGCTACCACCGAGGAGTCCGGCTGAGATCCTGGGGTCGGACAGCCTCGCATGGATGCGCAAGATTTGATGCGCTATCGCTGTTATGCGTGGGCAGTGACACGTTCTGTTGTAGAAGTAGTTGGGGATGTACAGGATTTCCCATGACAGTGCAGTGCACGGATCCAGACCTGCCGGTGTTAGTGGCGGCGTATGACCATCATATTCGCTGTCTCCGACCTGCAAGCGTGCGAGGCCGCAGAACGCGACCATTGCTCGTGTCAGGAGGTCCGTTTGTACTTCTGTCGGGGGGAGGTGCTGCATCGTTGATGTCAATTGACGAACGAAGTTCGAACCTAACTTCGAACTGCGGGAATTGAATTGGGTTCAGCACTGCCACATGGCAACATTGACTCACCAGCAGAGATAGGCGCCCGCAGATGTCTGCTTTCTTGCCGAGTTCTTTCCCTCCTGCACACACGCCGACAATTCAGGTTCTCGATTCTCCAGATATACCAACAAACCCCAAAGGCATCTGTCATACAGCTCGGAACTGTCTGGTATGAGCTACAGATTCCCTAATGTCACGCCAGCTCGTCTACCATCTGCTGCCGAATTTTGGCAAGCCGAACTCAGACGGTTTGCCGTGGCACATGGCACATGGCTGGTGCGTTTTCCTCTCCGTTTGCTGTTTAATGTCGCTCACGATCAGCGCCTTGTCGCAGGAATAATCACATGTGTCTCGCTTAGCCTATTCGACTGATTGTGGCCGTCCAATGTGGCTGCCAGCCATGCCATATTGGTAGCTGTCAGGCGACGGTACGCGTCTGATATCGTCGAGTAGCAATCCACCCAGAACCGCAAACGGAAAATCTGTCACGCGCATCCGGCACGCACTCTCGGCAATGTCGCCTGCGATTATCGAGGTGCTGTACGTCTTGACCATGTATTAGCTGCTCAACTCCGCGCTTCTCTTCGCTCCCGGCTTTGCTGCAGTGAATGGTTGACTATACACGGCCACGACGTGACCGCGTGCTATTGATACCTCCGAACTCACGCGATAAGTATCGTGCGACGAATACCTTTCATGTATTTCGCGAAGCTGACCTCTACTACCCCGCCATCAATTGACAGATGCAGTTGCGCGCCGCTGTGCGACTCCCGACGTCCGCCAGAATGGCGGAAGTGGGGCTTCCACTGCAGCTTTGTGCTATGAGCATACGCCTGCCATGTCTATAACGCCCGCGGCTCACATGCTGCTTCCAAACTCTAGCGATGTCACGATTCACATGCGCCGGGACCCGCGCCGCAACGTGTTTGCCTTTTCTTTAGCAATGTTCTATTTCCCTCGAACAAGTCGCGCTGGACTGTGCTCGACCCACCAGGCGCCGACACCGCGCCATCGGATATCGAAGGGCTCCTCGTTCGCCCTCTCCTATTCTGATCCACCGCCTCGGGTGCCCAGGATCGCGAGGCTGTTCTGCTCCCAGCCGCTCTGCTCTGCTATCGAACTCTACAGCCTGCTCGACGTTTGCAGGGAAGATCTCTCGGGCGCGATGTTCGCAACTGGTGCGCCGGGGCAATCTTCTGGATGGAGAATCGGATGGGCTTGCGCAGGTGTTGGTGAGCGCAACCCCATACCCCACGATAGGGCCTTTCGAGTGCCTTGTTGGTGGGTCCTCGCAGCTCCGACGGTTATTCTTGACACTGATTACATTCGTTCGCAAATACGGCGTCAGGACGCCGCTGCAGAGCTCTCCATCGAAGGCTATCAGCCTGGATTGAGCCCGTCCTCACATCTCGTTGGGGGATAGGGCGATGGGGTGCCGCAGGAGGACACCCACAGATTGACTCTATGCGGGGCGATGTAGAGTGTCTGTACGTCCGCTCCGACATTACGTTCCGCTACGAAGAGTGGATGCCGATATCAACACGCAAGCGTTGGCCTTCACCTCAGTTCCCGTTCTCGACGACATTCTACCTCATGTCTGCGCAACACTCCGAGCTCGTTCGGTCTTTACCCCACCGGCATACCATCTAGAGGCCCCGAATCCCCTCTGAGAGTCCGAGTATCTCATCGAAGACACTCACCATTTATCGAGGCTCTCCGGCAACGACCAGAGTGCCTGCGGGCGGGACCGCGAACTTGAACTTCGTGTTCTCCTGCGATGCATAGGTTCTCTTGAAGATTGCACTGTTGTGGCACGATGGGACACGGCGCCGCGTTCTTTCCCGTTTTCAGTGTCGCATCTTCCTCTCTCTCTGCACGTAGGATGTGCGAGTTTGAGAAGTGGACTCTGTCGAGCGAGGGGCGGCTCCGGCTCCGCACAAGTTCTAGTTAGGAACGGCGGCGTGCCTGTACATGTGCTCCGAGGTCGTGTCCGAGCGTATTTCGAGAACGTCATACTCCCCCCTTTCCCCCGGTTTCGACCTCGTTCACCCCGGTCTGCGCGTCCGCCGGTGTTCAATCGTCCACCGTCCAGACAGTGCGTTCGCACATCCCAGCCGCGGGGCCGCTCACCACGACCCCCTCCGATACGACAAGCAAACTCTGATATGCGAGCCGAGCGACGTACTGCTCCTGTGTGCTCCCGGGCCCGGCGTATGTCACTTCTGCATGCACCTTGCGCGACGCAATGTGCCGACGGGTGGCAGGCGTACAGCGCCCGGCCCCAGGCAGCCAGCGTCGCATATTCCGGGCGCGAGAGCGCATGACGTCTGCACATTCACCCGTGGGACCGTTCATTATCCCGCGGACCCTCTAGTCTGCTACCAGTGTCGAATAGACTCGCGGGGGAGGGCGATCGCTATGTCGCCATTTCGCCTGCCACGTTGCCCGGAGCCTGTGGCAGCCTCGGGTGTGCAACATATAGATACAGTACATGAGCTATGAACGGGAGCACCGGCCAACGCAGCAGTCTATTATCTGACGCTCGGGGTACCTCGCTGCGCTGGCCACTACTCGCAGCCCCGAGGGCCCGCGCGGGCTCATCTTCCACGTCGTCTGCATGATGGGGGGGCACTCGCGAGTGACGCCGGACGCCCACGCGGCGCGCAAGAGGCCCCGGGCCCGGCGTTCGCCGCCGATGCGGATGCCGTCCGAGTACTAGTCGCGCGCGGCGTGGGGGTGTGGACGCACGCATCGGCGCGCGCCGATGAGGTTGTCTGAGCAGCGAGCTTCGAATGCGCCCAAGAAGATCAGGCTGATTGATCGGACGGACGGGCGGGCGGGCGAGCAATCTGGACGCACGCCTGCCCCGGCGGCGGGGGAACAGATGGAGTTTGTGCTACACAGGGTTGGATTGATGCTTCTCTGCGCGGGGCAGGGATGGGGGCCCGCGCGGCGGCGGCGCGGGGCTGGCGGTGACTATAATACATAACGGTGCGCGACATTTGTGGTTTCTGCGACAGCAACGGCGAGTGGAGAACAGGTACCAGGAACAAGGGAATGGAGAACACCAGAGGACAGCGACGTGAACGGGAGGAATAACTTAGGAGCATAATGCGGCTATCGTAGAGCAGAGCGTGCGATAGCGTTCGACCAACGGGGCAGCATACGACGGGCGGGGGACCATGGACAGCGTATCAACAGCACGGAGTCGGCGGGCGGGGGCAGCGGGGTGGAGGAATGTCTTTTTGCTGCGGGGTCCGAGCGCGGCGGGGACCCGCGGAGCCCAAGTTCAAGCCCCGCGTCGCTCAGCGGGATCGCGGGGGCAGGCGCGAGGCCGATCCCTGCTGGAACGCCGGGCGAAGCGCCGCAGGCGCCTCGTCGCAGTCGCACCCCGGCACCGTGCACGCGCGGGGGCGCGTCCCCTGGCGGGCCTGCGCGGGCGGGAGCACCTCGGACACGGAGCGCGTGCGGCCCTGCGCGGGGGGGTACGGCCGGCCGAAGTCGCGCGGGGCGAGGACGGGGGTGTCGGTGCGCTCGTCGCCGTCGCTGAAGGACGAGAACGAGGAGGAGGCGGGGGAGGCGTGCATGCGGTAGAGCATGTGCGGCGGCTCGTCCTGGTAGGAGAGCGGGGCGTACGGCGTCGGGGGCGTGAGCGCGTGCCCCTCGCGGTGGTTCCTGTAGTGCCGGCGCATGTTGGAGTTGACGCTGAACCGACGGCTGCAGCCCGGGAACGGGCACTCGAACGCTGTGGACTACACGTCAGAATGGGGACGGGAGATAGGAGCGTAGCACGTACGTTGGTCGCCCGTGTGCGAGTTCATGTGGATCCGGAGGCTGCTGGGTCGGTTGAACCGCCTGTGGCAGATCCCGCAACCGTGCCGCCTGTCGTCGTCCGGGGGGCACTCGTCCGCAGAGAGCACATACGTAGGCAGGTTCAGCTCAGCCATGATCTGGAGGGCCGACGTGGACCTGGTCTGCATGTGGGAAGGCTGGGGCGGGTGAGGGGGGCCGATGTGGCGTCCGGTCGATTGTCCGTTGAAAGCGTGTCCAGCAGCTGGCGCACGTTGCGTCGACATCGTAGGGCCCAGCCGAGTCGGCGACGGGTTGAAAGGGCCGTGTTGGTGACCCATGGGTGGTACGCCACCGTTGCTCACGGTCGTGGAGCGCGCCGATGTGGAGGGTGCCTGCGATCTAGGGAGGGACGCCGGCCAGGGCGAGCGTGTTTCGGGTTGTGCACGACCCTCCGAGCTGTCAACCTGTTGCGTATGGATGTCAAGAAGTGCACGCGGCGCGCGGCCCGATGAGGAAGGTTACGCTTACCCTGAATGGAGACGCGGTGGCGTAACTGGTGGCGGCAGGAGTACGAGCGTTCTGAGGAGACTGACGCTGCAGCTTGTTGAACTGGACATCTAGAGATGTGATGGACGGTTAGTTCGCGCAGGATAAGAGGAGGGAGGGGCTGCGAGGGCGAACAGGCACGTACCGGGGAGCAGGTCCTGGATGCTCGGCAAAGTGGGCCGGGACTCGGCCGATGAAGTTGTAGGCGACATTGCAGAGGGGGAAGGACGGGGGGAATGGCAAGGGACGACGGGACGGGGGGAAGTTGGGAGGCACAGAGCGAGGACTACCACATACGAGGAGAGCGCGGTTATATACAGAGTACAGTCGCAGTGCCACAACCCCCTAAGGACAAACGCTGGAGATCACCAATCATGAATTCGACGAGATGCCCGGTAGGCGTGAAAGGACTTTTAGGGCGATGCTTCGACAGCGCCGAGGATACAATTATTGTACCGTGTGAACTCGGCAGTACATACACGATCTGTCGCGTCCTGAACGACGACGGCTGCGCCGCTACGCTGCTCGAGCACGCCGAGTTGTCGAGAAGCCGCGCGCAAACATAGTCGACAATGTCGCAGGGCAATGAGGGTCTTGGGGCCCAGTGCACAGCGTGCGCAGCTTCTCCGTTCCAGGATTTGCGATATTCCAGATGCGCGATTCACAGCGCCCGCCGCCTGGGAGCGTGGACGAAACGACCTCGTGGGGCGCCCGCATTCGGCAGTGCTGTAATTGAGTTCCGTCCAGCGTCTCGATGCATCTCCCATCGCAGGCCGTCGTCGATGCTGCGTTGGGGACCCGCATTTGCCACTGATACCCTCGATTGTCGCGATCTGGCGAGAATCCAGCTGGGGAGACGACGGTTGCTTGCCGAAATGCGTGTCCTGTGACCAGCCTTGCCTCCGTTCCCTTGGACTCTGAGCGGAGCCGCAGGAGGCGCCGCAGCTGGCCTCGCAGTTCGCACATCGCCCTAAGTGGCATCCGGCGTCGAGCTAGTAGCGGAGGCAGGCTCCTCCCCTCACGCCGGAGTCCGAATCGGTAGTGGATGCTGCAAAGCGGGTGAAAGGGCCGGAGCACCCGCCCGCGGCCACGTCCCGTTGAGTGCCGGCCGCTGCAGGTTGGGGCAGCGACCCGAGTGACTCGCGACCGCCGACGCCCCGGGGTCCTTCCGCGGAGCCATCATTGACACGGTGGCATCGCGAGAAAGCTGGGTGGGGATAGGTGATGTTAGCGCAGTCGAGGGGGTGGGGTTAGGCAGCTACGACACCGCTGCGGGAAGGCGAGTTGCCGCGGAAGGCGTCCGGCGGGATCAGAGGAGGATGGGTCTCCCGAGTCCGTGCGAGGCCGCCCGCGAAAGGGGACAGCGCTGAGCGCGAAGACAGCGGCAGCCTGGAGCGATGGAAGGACGGCCGCGAGGCTGCGGCTAGGGGGCAATGCCCTCGTGACAGATGGCGATGGGTGCGGCTACTCACTAGGTTGCCGGCCCATCGATGCGTGCCCTCAATTGAGCCTCCTCCCCCTCAGCCGTCCCGCGTCTGCCGACAGGGATTCGCCCGACGTCGGAGGGTGCATGCATCGGCGGACACTCTCTCCTGACAGCCATGGGGTACGGGGGGAGCGGCCACAGTGGGGGCAGCGGACTGCCGCGGCCAGCATGACATCAACGATACCCTCGCCCTCCGCCAGGGACCCCGCCGGCCGCTCCCGTGCTTCCTCACTCGCCAGGACGTGCGTGAGATGGCCAGCGACGTGCAGGAGCTTGTCAATGGCATGGATCTTTCCCTGGAGCCCTGCGATGATCTGGAATCGGGAATGCAGCTCTACAACACTGATAGGTCGTATCGCATCCGCCGTTTTTGCCCCCATCCAGATTCGAGCGGTAAACCCCGCCCCGAACCCTGCCATACCCGGCACGCACCATGCGCTGCAGCAGTGGGAGACAACAGCTCCTCCCCTTCCGGCTCAGAAGGGGCGATGGACAGTGTCAATCGGGAGCCACTGGCACCGCTCCGCCGGCCGAACCAGGTGATGTCGTGAAAGCATCAGCGGCGGGAGGCCCCTGCCTTGTATTCCTGACTTAGGGGTGGGTACAATCAGCCTCTCGACGCCCGGGTGGGAATGCAGGAGGCTCACCGTCACGCCAGGTCGGCTTGATCTCAGCGTGACCACAGTATGCCACGGAAAAGTGGAGTTTCGGCCGCGGCCGTATGCATGCGTCGTGACAGACTTTAGACGTCCTCTTCTGGAATAAATCTCGAAGGCAGTGGAGACGCCGTTGGCGTAGCCGCCGCGCGCCTTCGCCTCCGGACGGCCCGTGCGTCCTGCGGAAAAGCCAGGTGTCAGCGGTTCGATTATCCACATAAGTTCGGGTAAAAGTTCACAATGCCACATCACCTCGGTGCACTGCCCACTCCGATGAATAGATGGTTGTTCAGAGCGCTCGATGGAGGTTCGCGACCCGAATATGGAGTGCAGGTGCGCACGCGCAAGCGTGTTCAAGTTGGTCGCTCGTCCTTGAGGCGGATAAGTACACGCGCCTGTGAATATCGGTTTCTGAGCAGCCACAAACGATGAATCATGGGGCGTACCACATTTTTGACAGCATCATACACTGGCTACGCAGTCAAGAGTGGCGCCAAAATCATTCGTTTTAGATTGCCAGGCACGGTGACTCCTCAAGCGACTGACGGTGTGTCTCTCGGCTATGCAATCTGGACAAAGAGAAGAAGGACCGCTGAGGAGTATGCCTGCAATGTTTAGCCACACGAGGATTGCCTGGTGGTTGCCAACAGGGCACTCACATCAGGGCTGCTTTCGCGGGCTTGGAGGTGGGTTAAGCGGCGGTCGTCCGACTCTCCACACCCTCATAGTACTCCAGAACATGTTCAGACGGGTTGAATGTCCACCAGACGAGCAGTGTGCGCGTCTCTTTGCATGCCGTATCCCTTGAAGTCATTGACCACGTCACAGCATATCGGATGTGTCCAGGCCGCCTCCAGCCCGAGTGAGTCCCCAGTTTCTTTCGTCCCGGATGCCTGAGTTCGCACACGGCCTGGCGGCTATGTCTCGGAGGTATTCGATGTCGGAATCAGCAAGCCAGCGACAGCGCCCGCAAGGTTCAGGATGGTAGAAAGAAACGAATGAAAGGCGTCGATTGATGATGCGATCGGCCACTAGGCGCCCGCTGCGCCCCGGCGTCTCAACAAGTGTCCGGATCCCCACGCCCGATCAGTGCACGACGATCTCCCGCCCGCCCGCAACGCCCCGCCAGAAAACAATGCGTCTCCCGCGCACGCCCAGCCAGCGCGCACGATCCACATCACATCGCCCGCATCACCACATACGCTACGCGAGCCGTTCCAGGAAATCCGCGCCCGGGCGCCGCTCGGCTAGCACGCTATGTGCGCCCGGCGGCGGATGTGGTGGCAAGAACCCCGCGCGCACAGCCCAGCCCCAGCGTTCCCTCCGGGAAGGCCGGAGCGTGCGGCGGCTGATGGCACATGCAGCGCGGGCGCGGGCGAGCGCGCTGGGACCGCAGAGCGCCCGCGACGCCTTCGTAGAGCCACCGAGCGAGCAAGCGAGGCCTCGCCGCGGGGTCGCCCCCGCGCGCGGGCAGGGCCCGGGACGAATGCGGGCAGAGCGTCCCAGGGCGCGGCCTCGAGGCGGGCTGGGTCTCCCGTAGCGCGTGCGCGGCAGAACCGCGGAAGCACGGAGAAGGCTTCGGCGGGCGCGTCGTGATAGAGGGAAGCTCGGGCGTTCGCGCGAGGGGTGCACGGGAAGAGGCGGCGTATGACGATATCGCAGAGCTCTGGATGAGGGCAGATGGAGAAGACGGCTCCGGGTGTATTGCACGCGTTACCGATGCCGCAGAAGGACCGGAGTTAGAGTCGTTGTCGAGACAGGGGACGGTCGTGTCCCTAAACAACCCCGCTTCGCCGGCGAGGGAAGCCTGAGGTGCTAGCCTGGGCTATCAGGACGGCAGCAAACGTAATGACCTGAACATGCGGCACATGAAACACACACTGTGAGCGCCAGAAGTACAGCGAAGGCAGTGTCGTATTCATTCGGTGTGCGCACAGATGTAGCGTATTTGGCGAGAGTCTGCTCGGCGTGCGCGTCCCGTCGTCCACCTGGGATTGTCTAATGTGCTTTGGCACAGCCTGAACGGCGGAGAGAATGGTCAGAATCGCTGCAATGTCGCTTCGATCACCGAGAAAACAATCTCTGTGGCTGACTGTCCCTGAGAGCGCCGTCGCGGACACAGGAGGCTGTTGATGTTGGATGGACGTATCGCTAGTGCCTGCCTGCGGCTCGATCAGTGAGCGCACCACCATTGCAAAACATGAAGAGGTTACGCCACCATCGTATCTTCTATATCATTGTTGTAGAGCATTTAGCCGCGGTGGTCGCTGTCTTCTCAGTTGTAAATCAAGACGACGTATGCGCAGTAGGTCGGCGTTTGCGTGGTGAAAGAGTGGATCATGAGACTGGTTGGGGCGGTGCGTAGGACATGACACACACAGGGAGGTGAGATCCATCTCCTCGTGGGGTACCTTCCTGTTGATTATGTGCATTGGCTGCATGATCATCTCTGAATATCTCCTCCCGTGTCTCATGCAATGTCCTCGAGCGAACTGTGGGGACTAAGCGTGAAATCGCGACAGAGGAGCCACACTCAGAGTGAGAAGCAGGACGTACTCGAATCTGAGATGATCTGCCAGTGCGGAGCTGCGTTCGGATGAACATATCGCCCACCACACAGTCCGGTGTGAAGAGCTAGGATCCTAGATGTGAAGTGCGGCTGGTGAGAACGGTCAGACCGGGTATGTCGCTGAACGATGGGAGGGTACCCACGATGGAGTGCATCGCTGTTAGAGATGTCGGCTTCGTGGCAATACTGAACGCCGTGGAGATCTAGGCCTAGGAGGAAAAGATAGCTGTTGAACTGTGCTGCGAAAAGCCCGATCGCGGATTGCGTTTGTCCGGAGTACCCCTCCGAGTGCGCAGCCATGGATAGAAGCCTGATTCTCCAGCATCGTCTTGACGTATCGGCAGATGAACATGCGGGGGAAGATAGCTGCGGGGCGCAGAGCCCGCTCGCTTTGTGTTGTAAATTTCAGCTGCCGCTGCCGCATGCACTGTGACCACTCGCCGACATCGTCGTGCCGAGGGCCTCATGAGCAACATCTACGGAAAGATCATGAGCCTTGACTTCTGCATCGCTTCGAGGATTGGAGCAGGAGGCCTCGTGTTCCCGCATTGTCCCCGCAAGGACTACGGAGCACGATGCAGCGGATCCGAGGTCACCGCGACAGCAGATGAGAACAGAATCCCAGATGATTTTGCGGGCTCTTCCTGCGCATCGTTCCGCTGGAGTCGTCATGTACTGTCCATCTCACATCCATACGCCCTGAAGCCTGGAAAGTACTGGCATGAGGGTATATTCCAACGGGGTGCGGCCGGAAGTAGACAGTCCTCACCTACAGGTTACGAGCCGTAAGCTGTGCCCGAGCCGAGCCGTTGACACGAAGCTGGAAGTACCTTGAGATCGATGCTATGCATGTGTTCTCGAAGGGTGACAGATAAACAACGACCTTGAGTTTTCGAAGGACCGGTGGTGGCACACAACCGTGTTAGCTCTGAGAGTGCTGTTGACGCTGGCGGCGTCGCTTCCATCTAGTCTTGACATCTTCTCGTAGGCACGCGTGCAGCACAGCAGCACGAAGGCATATAGAAGATTGAGATGGTTTCCTCAGCGAAGACTGTAGACACGTTGTAGCGCAGAAGAGTACCCCCGAGGAAGTAAAGGGAAGGAAAGTGGTAGTTGCCGGATTCGAAAAGTGAGCCTTACACTCTATCTTGCGTCACCCGCTATGCAACGCCTGTGACCAGCTGGGTGTCACACTGGCGGTCGCAGCCACCGGAGCGGAGTCTCCTGGGGCTCGACCGAGCTCTTTACTCTTTTCCTGGACTTCCGTTGGTGCCGGCGCGCGTGTAGGGCCGCTCGGCCACACTGACCCCCGGAGCACAAGTACGTATAGGACTTTCTTCCATTCATAGCTAGCATGCTTAATGAGCGTTTAGCTCAGAGAACCGGCGGATTTCAGCAACTCACGCTGAACAAGCGTCCACCATCATCGCATGCGTAGCAGCAGCTATCAGCGCCCGCCGGTTTATCAATCTTCGGCGCTCTCATTCAGCGGGCTGCGGTAACGTTCGCTCTACTTATCGAAGTGTAGGCGATCTCTCGCGTACTTTCCTATATGATCCTCGGCGCAGTGGGAAAGTCAGCCATTCCCGAGAGCGGCTTATTAACTGTTCACCCCCCTTCTGCCCCACGAACACCCGGATATCAACCGTTCGGCGGATTAGTCGTCAAGATCGAAACATATGGAAGTGTTATGCGCGCCATCCCGGTCAACGATCACTACTAATAGACCTAAAACGGGAAGCCTGGTTCTCACCCTCGGCCGCCCGCTGGACAAATAGCATGGTCGGTGCAATTGTAAGCTCCGTCTCTAGTACTTCCTCCGAGAATCGGCTGCATGTGGAGAGGGGAGTAGACGCTGCGAGTCTGATTATCAGCACGGAGGAAGGGAGTAGGCGGCGGCGCGCCTTGGACGACCGGGAGACGCAGAAGAGCTGGTCAATGTGGTCAAATGGCTCCGCCCGGATGCAGAGTGCCCAATGCTGGAGCGCGTGCACAGTATGGGACTGTTCTGGGAAACGTGCACCGCATCGAAGGTGTGTAGCCCGCCGGATCTGGCGCGCTGCATCTGCGCCAAAGGAAAGGGTTTGGCAGGGAAGCGCCGAATTGAAATGGACATTGAGCGGTGTGCAGCTTAATAAGAGCGCCCCGCGAACGCCTTCTGTGTACTTCACACCTTCTATCTCTTCCTCCCTTCCTCCTGCAGCATCGTCGCAATGGGGTCAGGTGAATGGGGGTCAGAACGCCGCTGCGACTCGGTCACTCTTCCAAGCATCCGCTCGTTAATTCCCGGTGAGCCTCCCTCGAGATATCCAGAGCTTCCGCTCATATGACCCTCGTAGATCTATGGACCGTTCCGCCGAAGACACATCCGCCCACATGTGCGGTGAGGAAGCCGCATCATGCGCATATCGACCCCAGAATAGCATTCGAATGCTTGACCGACGCACCGTATTCTGTGAGCTTGTTTGACCATCGGTAGCAGGGTATCCGTTGACCTGACTGTCTTCAGAGGAGACCGCTATCAGATGTCCCCAGCGGCAGATCGATGCAGCAGTTTTTCCGCGAGCGACCCGACTGCCCCTCTATTATCCAGCCCAATATCCAAACACACCCTTCCTCTCCCCTCACCCCACCTGTGATACAACTCCCTCTCAGTTCCAAGTCGAGGACGCCCCGCAAGGAGTCTTCTCCGGGCTACTCCTTGGGTATCATGCGTCTCCATCCGCTCACCGCCGATCTCGAGCACGTCGCCTCCAGCTCCAACGTCTCTTCGCCTCCGCGTGCGCCCTTCCGCTCCGGCTTGGTACCATCCAGTCAAGAAGACGAGGCCGATGTTTACGCCGAGGGCATCCTGAACGCCTGTGCACAACCAGCTTTCCGAGTCGCGCTACCAACGGCGCAGAACTGCGTTGCACTGGACACCCGTCTCAACGAGCTAGACGCGACACGGCGACACCGCTGCCCGCAGTGCGGCAAGGCCTTCAACCGCCCCAGCAGCCTCGTGACGCACGTCAACATGCACACCGGCGCAAAACGTACGTCATGCCCGCCCTCCCCAGCCCCCAGTGACGCATGCTGAGCACGCGTCCGTCCGCTACATATGCAGCGTACCCGTGCCTCTTCGACGGCTGCCCGCGCCATTTCAACGTCAAGTCGAACATGCGGCGACACTACCAGCGGCACCTCAGACCTCCCCCGCCGCCACGCCGTGCACGGGCGCAGAGCTCCACTCCCTCTACGCGGGCTTCGTCGACGTCTGCCTCGCACTCAGACACTCCGTCTCCGCAACTGCGCAACTCCTCCCCGCCGATCACCGGGTTCGGGCGTCGGGCGTGACGCCGTATTTTTGTGCGAGGCTCCAGGAAGGCCGCTCACCCGATATTTCATCCCACCCGCCGCGCTCCAACGGCGCCGTCGCTCGAGCACGCACGCACACGCGATAAGCGGCGGCCGCCGCAGCACGCAAGTCGAGCTGATGACGTCCCATGGCGGGCAGTCGAACGACGGAGGCGATCATCGTCGGAGGTAGGCTCGCTCCCCCGCACGGCGGCCGCGTCGTGAGAAGTCGCCAGTTTTGGATATGGGCGCGCTGGGGAATTTGACCTGGGGTGCCGGAGTGGATGATCTGCGTGCGGCGGTGTTGGACGGCGGACGGGTAAATCCGATGCGAGGCTGAGGTGTGGTGCGCATAGCTCCTTGCGACACTCTGTCTCGGGTGCGAGGGGCTGCGAGCGTCGAGGGTGAGGAAATTGCGGCGGTAGCCTGTATCGGAGGCGTTCGGACAGTATCTGTCGGGACTCGTATTATTTTCTACTCCTATTTGATGCCCGAGAGGGCCGATACCACTGGTAGGCAACGAAGCTAGCGATACTGCGCCCGGTGCGAGACGATGTGAACGGGGAGAACGAGATAACAAGCGGAGGACCCGAATATTGGGACTGGATACGGTATATTGGCGGATACACATCTGCTATATTTCTGTCTATCGTAGATCAGCTGATGTGCACAGGTTCAGACATCTTGTGAGAGGAGGTGCAGAGGTTGTGGCCGGCTCCGTGGGCATGGGAGGATCGGAGTCGCGACATGCAGCTGTTGAGCAGTTTCTATGAGTTCACCGCAGCACTGAGAATGTTGTTTGCTTTTTCTGGTGTAATGTAGGCATGAACGTCAGCATGAACTCCCTTCGCTCATGTTTTGTCTCTGGCAAGGACCACATCGGAGCCAGAGCCCGCGAGCAGCTGTTTGAAACTCCGACGTTCCCACGGATAACCTCTGCACCACCGCTCACTGGCACACGATGTTCCCGCTTCCCTTCTTCAGTAACGACTGCGGTCCGTTCTCAAAGACGGGGGCACTCTACGAACGTATAGCATGCGCAGGGAAGTCATTCTGAACTCTCCACTCTTTACCAAATGACTACTTCGAACGAACTCAAGTGGCAGAACCACCGCTTTCCGGTGAGTCGTGGAATGGCACCGATACGCACATGCCCAAAATTGACTAGGTACCCATATAGACCTGCGCTACAGACCGGCGGTGACCCGTACTGCCCATGCGAATGTTTCTATGTTTCGGGACGGACACACGGTGTAGATCCTCGCTGCTAAACGTCCTCCTTGCGCACAGACCGGATACATCGACGATCGGCCACGCGTCCTGAATATTCGCACCCGCCATTCATTCGCGTCTCGTATACTCGCATGCCAACCTCCAGAGTTCATTCACGGTTGAGATACTCGCATGGTCTCGACACCGTGTCTCTTGAACCGCCTCCTCGTCTCCAGTGCGCCAACAGAATGCTCTAGAGCTCGCGAAACTCGGGCGATGTATGCTCGGATGGTGTTGTTCGACAGAGTTTGCGGTGTAGCTGCGGGTACTGGCTCCGGCGGGTGGGCACATATGGACCACGCGTGGGCGCTCGGCCTCCTCGGGCGGTAGACTATGGCCGACATGGCCGGGAGGCGGGGGAAAAGGCGCGCACGGCGGTCGCGACGACGATCACATCTCCTTCGACGTCCGACATCGATTCGTCGCTATGAAGGTAACCTACCGCGGCTCCATGAACATACGCCCCCGCATACCGGGGGCACGGCCCTGTGATGTACGGCCATGCGCGCGAAGACATGCGAACAGGGGACTGCGATGAAAATCCGACCGAGGCACGCGCAAATCACCCGAGTCGACGGCGGACCGTGACTGAGAGTTGTGTGGGCTGCGGCGTTCCCTGACGACCGCCGCACACGCCCTTCCGAGGTTCCATACAGAACGTCCGCGCACTCAGTTGCGTGCCCGGGTGCTCAGGGGGATGCTCGGCGAGCGGGTTATACTTATAATCCCGCCCCGCGCGCGTCGTCGCCGCCTCTGCACCCCCGTGCTCCTCCACCTCCACCCCTTCGTCGCGCCCCGTTCTCCGTGCGCCCTTACCGGCGTAGACCGCCGCGATGGGTCACTTCACCACCATCCTTCGTCTTCCGTTGTACATCACTTTGGTGCGTTCGCCTTTACATCGCGACGGTGGGGTCGAGCTCGAGAGCGCTGACTTTGCCCGCCCACCAGTGGGTTTTCGCAGCACTCCTTTTGATCCTCACTGCGGTGAGATTGAACTACACCCTCCACCTACCGAAAGGTGACCCTCTCAATGGCGGCACGGACTTCTTTGGTATGTTACACGCTTCCTACACCGACAATAAGCGCGCATACTGATAATGATGTTTCGCAGACCCTATCGTGGCTCATCTGCTTGTCTGCTCGTTGCTTGCTCTCGGATCAATACCGTTTGTGTGAGTGATAGGCCGCACTCTGCTTTCGAACTGAGCTGATGAATTTGGTAGGATGCACTGGGTGCCACCATTGATCACGTCGGCCGCCTCGGCCAACCTCTTCGAGCTTGCCGCGCTCTCTATCATCTGGCTACTATGGCTCGTCGGATGCGTCGTCTCCACGGTGAGCGACCACATATTACCCATAGCCTCTCCTTCGCGTACTCAACGCTATCCACTGCAGAGCATCTGGCCCAACCTATCCTTCTGCTACCAATTTGCGCCCTGTCGCATCCTCTCCGCGATGATGGCCTTCGCGTGGCTCGGCTGGATCGCGCTCGTCATCCTCATCGTGCTCGCTGTGCTAACCGCTGTCCAAAAAGCACGCCCGGCCCGGTCACCGATGATGGTGGAATGGGCCGCGGCGAACACCTTCGCGCGCCCCCAGTTCGGGGGCAGCGCGGGCAGCGGTGGGTTCCAGACCATGAGGGAAGTGGTGTAAGATTTGATCATGTGCTGTGCCGCTTGGACGGTGTATGTTGTATCCTTGTTGTGTTCGCCGGTGTGCGTTGTGGGCTTCGAATAGCTCTGGGTTGGATACCCCCGTACGTTGTTCTCTGGACCTGTAGAGGCGCCATTTGTGTATTATTGCATGCTAAGACAAGACGGCTTGACGGCTTGAAACACGCCGCATACCCATGGCGGCTGGGGAGCATGCGCATAGAAAGCCCAGGGAAGTCCCGGTCGATCAAGTGAGCATAGACTTCGTAGGAAGCATGCGAGTGGTCGATCGAGTGACAGTCGAGGATCTTCGACATGATCATTGCCAGTACTCGTTCTTCTGAGGGCTTCCAACGATATAGCCACAGAACGTCGCAGTGGAATCCGATCGGTGAAGCAGGAGACGCGTCGCGTCGATGCGCAGATCTAGATTTGGCAGGAACGCGGTCACGCGCTCTTGCTCACGTCGATATACACGCGACGCGTCAAGGCATCCAACTCCAAAACATACTTGACAGTGCAGACACACTTAGATACACTCAATATGTACCCGTTGATTCCTACGATTTTGTTGCGTCTTGCACTGTAATGAATGGAGGACAGCAACTTCTTAGACGCGAGGTGGTCTGTTAGCCAACAAATCATGAGACATAACGTAGGCGATCATGGTGAGTGTCCTGGGTACGGTCTTGCATAGTGCTAGGACATAGGGAATGTTCCGGGACCCGCAGCCTAATTATGTGGGTGTGAGCGCATTACTTATAGGTCAGGGCCACTCGCCGTTGTATCAGGGCTTCCTCGAGTTCTAGAGCCGTACGTCGCACATGCGTTCCTCGTCTGTACCTCTTCCTTCCTTGCTTTCCTCATCCAGGAGTATCATCTCATCGAAGTAACACTGCCCATGAGTTGTAGTCAAGGGATCCGGAGTCGCTCCCGCACCCACCTATCGTAGCTCGGGGAGTGATCTGAAGCTCTCCCAATAGAGGCGACTTCGCGCCTTGAACAATCTCTTTTGACAGACAAGCATCCGGAGTCGCGCGGCCCTCGCGCACGTCAGTCAATCTGCAGCGGGGTCCAGAGCCCACTCAGAAGCCAAGTCGGGCCCGTGTGTATGAGGGCAAATACGTCGTCTTGCTATACAGTTGCGCAGTACGTACCCGTCGTCATGTGGTGGGCTATATGAAGATCAATGCGAATGCCAAGGTTGTTCCATCGGGGGTCGTTCAGTTGCACTGAATGAGAGATGGCTGCACGCTCATGTCATCGTCGAGGTTGAGGTGAAGCTGCAAACGTTCGGAGGAGTGCAGGAAACTCGGGAAACGCCCGTAAAGCCGCACACCGCGTGGCAAAAACACGGCAACGTTCGGCAGGAGAGCCGGCGGCCGCCCTCTAGACGCCGGTGGTCTCTTGTGGACGACATGCGTCGGTCGTCGGACGCGGCGTCCTCGAGCCTGCCCGCCACGATGTCGACACTGCCTGAGAAACCGTCGCGGGTGCGTACTTATCTTGTCGCCCACTCACTCGCATCCCGCGATAGCTCGCCCAGACTCAGCGGCCGCTTACCAAACCTTCCCAGCCCACGGCCGACGCGCACCCTCCGAAGCGTCCCCCTGCCCACCCATTCTGAGAGCGTTCACAAGCACTCTATCGTCAGCGCCCACCTGGCTCCTTCCGCGGCCCTCGTATGTCCTCGCCGTCCCTATCCGCAGTCCCCTGCCGCCTGCAATCTCTCCGTCGCGTCCTCGACTAGCTCTACGGCTCCCCTGTGCGGTGTCACATGTGCAGTCAGTCGACCCTCTCCAACACACCTCGCTCGGAACCACGAAGCACGCCGCCGCCCGTAAACGCCAAATGTTCAGATGTTCACAGCAGGCCGCCGCCCGGCCTGATCTTCTCCAATCGCGATACCAATCCTCCCGCGGCTAATCGGTATTCCCCCATGCCTACCAGGTACCTATATAGCGGCGGCCGCCTGAGAATTTGCGCGCACCCGCTTTTCCGCTCTCCCTCCTCCTGCCAGTTTGCCTCCCTGCCTGCTGCCATTGCTCGCCTGTGATCTCCCCTGTTGCTGCCACACATGTCTGCGCCCACTCTCAAGCTTAACCCCCCGTTCCGCGCGGAGCAGATAGGCTCCCTGAAGCGGCCGCAGAAGTTGCTCGAGAAGCGCAAGGAGTTTGAGGCCGGAAAATGCACTGTGGAGGAGCTGCGGGCGGTCGAGGATGAGTCGATCAAGGAGGTCATTGAGGTGCAGCGCGAGACGGGCATCAAGGGTATCACGGACGGCGAGTTCAGGAGGTGCGTATTTTGCAGCTTCTGTTTGGCGGTGAGATCGTAACAGTAGGTGCAGGCACATGTTCTACGACGGTGTGTTCGACAACCTGGACGGCATGAAGCACGTCAAGCCGGTGCCCATGCACATGCTCATGGACTACGTGCCCGACGTCGCTGCGTTCAAGGAGCACGACTTCAAGGGCGCGGACACCTACATCTGCGTCGTGCGTCCACCTTCCCGTCTTCTCTTCTCCCGGCGGAAGCTGACCTGCTGCGCAGAGCAAGCTCAAGCGGACGAAGCAGTTCTACGTTCCTCAGTTCGAAGCGCTCAAGGCTCTGACCAAGCCGGAGGTGCGCCACAGTTGCCTGATCTCATCTAGGGTCCACCTTCTCATACCCCGCGTAGGAGCACAAGAACCTGAAGATCACCATGGCTGCGCCGGAGTGGTTCCACCTCCGGCATGGCGAGTACGCGTACCCGAAGGACGTGTACAAGAACGATGGTGCGCAGCGCCCCTCCCTACACGCTCCCTGAGTAAACCCTAATCTAACGCTGTGCGCGTGGTAGACGAATACTTTGCGGACATTGCGGTGGCGTACCAGGCGGAGCTCCAGGACCTGTACGCGGCTGGCTGCAGGAACATCCAGATCGACGACCCGCTGCTCGCGTACTTCTGTGCGGAGTCGATGATCAAGGGCATGGAGGAGCGCGGGATCGACCACGAGGCGCTGCTGAACACGTACATCAAGGCGTACAACGACTGCCTGAAGAACCGCCCCGCGGACATGAACGTCGGCCTGCACCTCTGCCGTGGTAACTTCCGCGTGCGTTTTTTCCCCATCTCCTTCCTGCGTGTCACGCTGACACATTGTCGGACGCGCGTAGAACGGCCTGCACTTCAGCGAGGGCGGGTACGACCGGATAGCGATCAAGCTGTTCCGGGAGATCAATGTCGACTGCTACTACCTCGAGTACGACACGCCGCGCGCGGGCACGTTCGAGCCGCTCAAGTTCCTCCCGCCGCACAAGGCGGTCGTGCTCGGGCTGATCTCGACGAAGTTCCCGCGCCTGGAGGACGTCGACGACCTCGTGCAGCGCGTGCGCAACGCCGCGTCCATCATCGCCGACGGGGAGGAGAAGCGCACGGTCGAGGCCGCGCTCAACCAGTGCGTCCTCCCGTTCTCTGGCTTTGGTGGTGTGTAAGACTGACAGGACGTTGAATGATAGGATCTGCATCAGCCCGCAGTGCGGGTTCGCGTCGCACTCGGAGGGCAACCTCGTCGATGACCACGCGATGCGCGAAAAGCTCGCGCTCGTCACGCGCACCGCGCGCGCGATCTGGGGCGACATCTGAACCGTAATCCAAAACCTCGCGAACCCGTACATCGACACATCGACTCCTGGGTGGTAGCGACGGGGGAGGGAGGAGACGGTGGCGGGCTCAACGCCCGCCCGGCGCGTCTGCAGGCGCGGACGCGCGCGAGGGTACATATGTATAGTGGGCACCACGGCCGGCGGGGCCTGCGCCGGTGCCGCCCGTGTTGGCCTGATTCAACTCTATCCTGGGGGCGCGCAGCGAAGTGTAACATATACTTGTACCATACGGTGACGCCGAATACCAACCGCATCCTTCCGCAAGCTGTTGAGTCTGCAACGCGCACGTGGTCACTCTGGGGAGCGTACAGTACGGGTCGTCGATCCGATGTTCCGAGCCACGTGCTTTGCGCGCCATGCAGACGCCACGGACGCGTCGCAACTCGCGACGCGTCCGCATCTTTGTTCTAACCATCACCGTCACAGTGCACTCGCTAGTAGTGCCCATATCTGAAAGGCTCAACAAACACCTTCTGCGTGAAAAGCCGTCTTCCAGCCATGCTCATCCCCATCAACTTGAACATCCCTGGGCCGTCTTCGCCTCCGCATCGCAAGCTACCGCCGCAGCTCGTCCAGTTTGGCTCGGAGGAGCTCGTGCTCATCGAGATGCAGGGCTTTCTTGACGTGGACGGGAACAAGGAGAGTCAGCTGGTGGGCAAGCTGCGCGTCGATCCTGCAACGGTACGTCCCTGTACATTTGTTCTCGACGCTCGACCTCCCGATATTCGGCAAACCACCTCTGACCGTATGTTCGTGCCCCAGTAGAAGAAGCCCACTCTCCTCATTGGACATCACTTACTCGAGGGCAAACTTGTGAACCTTGCGAAACCCCTGGCCGTGCTGCATCGTACAGACCCCGACCCCACCGAAGGGGACGGCGCGGCGGAGTCTATGGCTGTGGATGAATCGCAATCGCAACCGCTACATCAACAGTCGGGCGGCGCGGCGAAGAGCTGGGACATGGTCGCCATCGTGAGGCGGAAGATGGTGTTCTCGAAGCGGCCGATGCCTATGGTCGGGAAGCCCTCGGGAGGCGTGCCGCTCTCTCGAATAGGGAGTACCAAGGTGTGAAGGGATAGGTCGTGGGTCGTTGTACGGTTGGTTGACTAGTTTGCACTCCTTCTCTTGTCGTTTGGGTCGTCGCTGATGAGCCTTCTTGTAGAGATATGTATTGTATGCCATGTATCTGGCTTTGTATATACCACGGTAGGATCCGTGTTGCGTCCGCCCCAAAGTGTGCCTCCGTGAGCTGCCCCTGCGCAGAGCCATGGGAGGGGATTCGTTCTGTCATGAACCCTCACTACAACCTCGTGGGTCTTGCATGTTCGTGCTTCGTGCTTACCATTCAACGAGTTCGGATCGATGAGGTCCACAACTGATCGAAATCGCTGCAGTGCAGTGACACAGCCTGCCGGCGCCGGGAAATGCTTCTGTAGTAGTTCAACGTCAACATGAATCCCTGTCAAACTCTCGGGTATTCTGCTCGGCGGATCGACGTTATGACGTGTCTGCTCGTCTGCAGCTTCTGGCATCACCCAACGCCTGTCACCGTCGTACTTCCAGGCTCCATGGCTACGCTTTTTCTTCGAACACGTTTCCGCATATATAGCCCCGCCTCGACGCGTCGCTCCCCATCTGCCGCTCTCCTTCCTCCCACCAGCTCTGTTGGCGGCGACAGGCTGTAGTGCTGGACATACAAGGTTGTAACTTTCAGGCGCGTGCATTCGGACTAGACATGCTGATCGTCCTCTCACCTAGATGATGCTCGAGTCCGCACGCTGGCCGAGTCTCAATATCGATGTCCTCCTGAACATCATGAAGTTCTCCGATGCATCTACGATTTGCTGCTTGATGCAAGTCTCACGCCAGCTCTACCACCATGGTCCAGAGCTGCTCATCCCTGCCAACCTTACGCTATATCGCGCAGCGGAGATCGAGTCGTTCATCGCGTTCATGTCCGCCGATCCGCCATACCGCTTCAGGTTTCTGCGCAACATCACCTTCGCAGGCGGCGCTCTTCCCAAGCGTATCGCCGAGCTTCTCGCAGACTTCTTCGTCCGCTTTCGACCCGTCCTCAAGCTCGACATGTGCGGGATCATGCAGGCAGACGCCTTCTTCAGTTCGGCTTCCTCGCTCGCCGACGCGTTCTCGCAGCTCGACGGCATCAAAACCCTGGAGTTGACTGACATGGGGCCCATGACCGCGGCAATGCTCGAATCTTCGAAGTTGACGCTCAGACACGCCGCACTGCTGATGCAACGCCCGCCTACTCCTCAGATGAACGGTGAAGCAGCCGGGGAGGGAGAAGAGGAGCAGGAGGGAGAAGAGGAGCAGGAGGGAGAAGAGGAGGAGGAAGACGAAACGGACGAAAACGACAAACCTGATAGCGGAGACGAAAGCGACGAAGAAGAACGATACGCGGATGCCATCAACGAGGGCGATGTCGGCACCGGGAATGGACAACCCGCTCAAGCAACCGTCGAGGAAGGGTGGACTCGCAACCACATCCACCTTCTGCGCAAATCCCGGCATACGCTCCGCTCACTCTCTGCCAGTGGCTGTGTCACAGGCCCCCCTGACGTTCTCGACGACGTGCAGTACCCACGCCTGGCCTCGCTCTGCCTCGACGAAAACGAACTCCCGGTCACTCATCGCTACGTGCGCGCCTTCCCAAACCTCCGCTCGCTCACCGTCAGCACCGCCCAGAGCGAGCTCAGTAGCTTCTCCGAGCACCCCGAGGGTTTCCTCCTCCACCACGAGATGAACGACGCGATGCAGCTGGAGCACGGGTCGTGGACCTCGCTCGAGATTGCCAGCGGGAAGCTCTTCGACCTCTTCCTCCTTGCGCTGCGCTGTCCCGTAAAACGCCTCGTCATACTCGGGCCGTGGCTCGACCCGCTGTTCCTTCCCCCGGTCATGGAGCACGCCCAGCCCGCATACATGCACCTCGATCTCTTCGACGTGACTATCTTCGACCTTGGACTGTTCGGGCCAGCGATGAGCGCGCCGACCAACGCATGCCTTCGCAGCCTCGACATCTCCCTCGCGCTCGGAGTCAACGTTCGTCCTGAGCAGATCGACATTGCGCATACGCTGGTACGCCTCACGCTCACGTAGCGCCTCTTCGACCGGCTCGTCGTCATCGTCGCTTACGTACCGTACTCGCAGGACATGCTAATCGACGGCCTGGCGGGCCTCTCCATCCACACTCTCGGACTGAGCATTTGCTGCTCAGGCCTGCAGCTCCCGCTCATCCACGCGACCGACATCAGCTGGGCCGATCTCCCTTCGCTCTTTGGCCCCGGCCCGCCCTGCGCGGCCGAGGAGCACCTCGCGACGCTCGACCTCGACGCGCTGGCACTCCGCATCCAGGCCGCGGCGCCGGCGATCCGCACGGTCGTCGTCACGCTTGCGGGACACCGGGTGCGGGCGAACGCGACGGTGGTGCTGGGCGCGGAGGACGCGCTCGCGCTGGGGGAGGACGCGGTGGAGGTCATCCCGCTGCGGCTTGGGGATGCGCTGAGGAGGTCATGGGCGAAGGGGTCGACGTTCCTGCAGGAGATGCGGAAGATGATGGGGAGTGGTCCGCGGCGGGTGTCGGGTGGCGAGGTGGATGCGTTGAACGATCGCGTCGAGTCTGGGGTATAGACAGGTCGTCCTGAACGTATCGTGAACTGTCGGCATTGCACTGAAATGATCTACAAGTGATTGCACATAAGTCCATGTGCTGTGCGCAACAGAACACTCCCGAAGAGAAGCCAAGCGCAGCATGCCCATACGCACTGCAGTCAGAACACTCCTGGCGTGACTCGTCAATGACGGTGACAGTACTATGTGACTCCAAGCTGGAGGACGGCTGCTATCTCACGAACTACCATGGCACAGCGAACTACTATGGTACAGATGGGACTCGTGTCAAGTTCATAAGCGCAGAGCTACACCAATACCTTTGCAATAAGTCTCTTGTGGAGCACTCATTTCCGACGAACTGCTCCCGACGTTGAGATCGCCTCCTCAGGCTGCAATCGCCCGGCCATCGACAGCAACGTGGCCATCGACAGCCGCAGCGTGTCCATCGTCTCTTTTACTTTGTCAATCTGTTTGGAAAGATCTCACGAAGGTTGAGCCGCAGTGGTCGAGTAGCGAGGGTGAGTTCGCGGGCGAATGCGGGGGCGCGGACGAGAACGAGCGGGTGGGCGAGGCGGCGAGCGAGTAAGCGTGGGCAGACGAGTGAGACGGCGAGCTGAGGAGCGCACGACGCGGTGGTGCGAACGTGAGCTCCTCGACGAGCGAAACGAGAGAAATCTGCATGAGCGTCTAAACTAGCGCCGAGCGCGCGAGGCTACCGTACGAGCGAGCGAGGTCTATCGTACTCTATGGACGAGTCGCAAATGAAAGAACTAAACGAACGTATGTGCTTGTATCGTATTAGCGAAGCTATACTATAACTTTCGTCAAGATCTTCTTCCGTCACTGCGTTGGATACGTCGCGCGATCCTTTGACATGGGCGTCGACTTGTGCATCTCTTGATCTCGTGAGGGTGCTTTGAGGGACCACGGCGAGGACGTGGGTCGATCGGTGCGTGGGTGTTTCCGCATACGCGCATTCGGTACAAAGCAGGCTATCTGTAACACGAGGCGTGGGTATAAGCTGGCAGATCAGGACTCTGCAAGTTTGGCACACATCCGGACGCACCTTGTATGTCGCAGCTTCCAGCAGACAGGCATGACAGACACCTATAGACCCAGCGCTCCAAGATTGCACGCTTGCAGGGGCCGCAGCACCGCAGCGCGGTGACCTGGGCGGGCTCGCGCGGGCTGACTGAAGACGAGGGTGCATAAGGTTGAACATAGAAGGTCTCTGTTGCTGGTCGGATAGGACATACCATCTCCCGCGCCCGTGTCATTTTCGCGTTCCCTTGCGGGCGTGAGCGTATCTTGGCCCCTGCTTGTCGGCTCTTCGATCTTCCAAAGGTCGGTACCGTCTCCGGACAGGCCTCGCACGTAGTCCCTGAGACGTGCGATCACGATACGTGGTGTTGGATATCGAAGGATGATGAAGCGATGCTCTCCGCGATGATGCTGGTCCCAGAGGGCGGCGTGACACCCGGCGGAAAAGTCGAAGTCTGACCAAGGGAATCGACGCGAGCTTAGCTATGGTATCAAAATCATAAGGGAAATACGGCGTACCGGTATGGCAGTCGATGCACTTGTATCGGTCCCCGTATATCTTGCCATCGTTCGCGCACTTGTTGCCCCCGTCACAGTAGACGCCAGGACTGTAGAATCGTTGAGCGAGAAATACTTCTGGATCACTTCAAGGACGTACTGTATCGTCGGAGTTCCGTCACGTATACGGAGGAGATGGTGCATGCGAGACTTGGCGAACTCAGCCACCAAGGGTAGAGATGCGAAGGTCCCCAGAGCGGCGTCGAGAGCCTCAAGATCGGCGAGCCCGGACGCCTCCTCGTCGATGTTGGCTTGCAAGCAATGGGTCCGGTATGCGACCAGGGCTTGCACAGCGCCCTGCACTACGTCGTCGGGCTCTGACAAGCAATGGACGATTAGCGGGTCGAGTTCTACGAGCTTCCCGGGTGTGTCGGAGAGGGGTGTCGCCCGGAGATTGCCTAGAACGGCATTCATGTGCTCGGTCGGGACGTCCTTCTCAACTCGCAAAAAGCGATGTGCTTCCGTGTGATGTTCGGTGATGGCGTTGGGGTGTATGAGCGGCGGGGGCAGCTTTCCATGACACGTCGAGCAATAGTTGAAATCTACAAAGCCCAGCATCAGCTATATGGCCTCAAACCGGCGGTAGGTAAGCAGCACGTACCGCGACAATCGATACATTTGAAGCGCAAGCCGGCGATGGGATACACCATACATCCATCGCACTGGGCCATGTTGCTGAAGTCCGTCAGAAGTCCTACTCAGTTGGGATACCAGGTAGGTAAACGGTTGTCGGAACGTACTGTTGCACTGGCTGCGCCGCCTCGGAGTCTCTCGCAACATCTTGCTGGACGCGTGTGTCCGTCAGCTCTTCTCCGACTTGAGCTGAAGGCGCAAGCACGATGCCATAGCGCGTCCGGTATGATGCCACGAGCTCGTAACCTTCATCAGGTTCTCCGGAGGATGCGCATGCGACGCGAACCAAGTCCCTCTGAGAGAGCGACGTGGAGAGGATGGACGGGACGTCCATCGGGAACTCGGGGTCGTACTTCTGCAGCGCTCTGGCGACCCACTGCTCGGGCCTCCAGGGGAGGTACCAAGGGTCCATCAAACGCAGCCTGGCCTTGTCATCCGATGCAGAAAGGAATTGGTGCACGCCCTGGAACTGTCAAAGGAGCTCGTGAGCTGCTGGGTAACGTCGCCGAAGATAGCACGAATGCGCGCACCATGCCATTCGCGACGTACTGGATTTTCCTGTCTACGTCGTACTGCAGCTTCGAGAAGTTCTCTATCGCAGCCAGCGTGAGTCGAACATCCTCGTCGATCAGGCTGCGGAACATCGTACCACGAAGGTGCACTGCTCGATCGAACAGCAAATGAGTAATGCAGTCCATCGTACGGGTGGCTCGCTCCAAGGCATTCTCCTCTAGTACGTATTCGCTGGTTAACGCGAGGATGGCGTAGTGACGTTGCATGACGAGGTAAACGACCGGGAGCATGCGCTAGCACACTCGTCAGTCATCTCGCACACCCGCGCCCAGCAAGCACTCACATCTTCGATCCGCCCGATCGTGCCAGAGCCGCCGCGGATGCTCAGGCCCATCATCGTGTGGATGTCCGCGTCCTCAAGCTCGTAGTTGTGCATCTCGAGGTCAACCTTGACGCTCTGTTCCTGCTGATCCATGACGATGTGCGTGACCTTGAGCAGCTGCTGGTCGTCGAGGTCGGGCTCGTCCAGCGTGCGCAGGAAGGCGGTGACCCATTGGATCAGGCCCATGTATCCCGTGACGGCGACGCTGTTCTCCTTCGCGTATTCGAGTGCCACGATGCGTTCGACCATCCACTCTATCCGTAGACGATAAATATGTGCGGAGACGCGCCAACCTGAAAGCTCGAGGTTGAGATGCCAGTGCGTGATAACATAAAAGAAATGTAAGACGTGCCGTATGCGCTGTACACTACCCATTGCATGAGCGTGATGCCGTCCGACCTCGCGCTTGTGAACTCGTTCACCTTCTTGATATTGACTAGGCCGTTCATGTCGCCGTCCAAAACTGGGATGAAGACGTGAGCACCATTGTCTTCATACCACAATCACATGCGTCGAGTTACCTTCCATAAATGCTGGAACTGTGCAATGATTGAAGTAGTTCAGGCACCAGGCGTCTTGTGCTGCTACCTCGGAAGTCGTGCACCCCTCGAAGTCGTCTTCTTTGTTTGTCGCCGCATTGGATAGGTCGGGAGGCAGTGGACGAGGTGTGTCAAGCGTGTCCGTAGGAGTAGAAAGGGTGGCCGATCCGCTGACTGCGCGTGACTCGCGTTCTAGGTCGATGAAGTAGCTTTGCAATAACGTTGTCACCAGCTGCGGAAAACTGCAACAACACCATAATAATAGGAAGGACTTACTCATAGAGGCGAAGGACGAACACATTGGTGTCGATGGAGTCTCCCCATCCCTAACAGACATCAGACATACACCATATCTAATGCCTCAGGGTAAGCGGAACCTACCATCTCCTCCCAAAGTTTCTTGATGTCCTATGATGCAGCATGAGATATGTATTAAATCTGCGCGCTTGTGTGCACATACTGGGTTTTTGATATGATCGTGCGGGCGTCCCGCCAACTGCCCACTGGCAGGCAACTCCATCGCCTCGGTACGTTCGCGGTTCGCCTGGTCAACTAGATGGTCGATCTTCGGCTCAAACCGCGGGGAATATTGTTCCGGGATCTGCTCCACGGGCGTCCGTATGAGCCGTCGAAGCTCTGCTGCCGTGAGCCGCGTCTTATCAGCGCTCGACTCTGGACCGTGTTCCCCCGAATTGTTGTCGCCGGGGATGACGCGCGTGAGCTCGTTGAGCCTGGTATCGCTCTCTTGGCACCCTTCGAGACCGCCGAAACATACGACTCCGTGAGCCCCTTTCCCCTCGTCCTGCGTCATCTGGGTGATCTCGACCAGAATCTGATCTGCCAACGCCGTTTTCTGGTCCTCACGCCTCTAGTCTCTAGTATCAGAATATCTGGTAGAGTTGATAGTACAGCAGCCACACTTACCGTGGTGGATAGTGAGATGATCTCCACGACCTCCTTCTTGCGCATCTCAACGATCTCCTCGTATTTCTTGATGGCTGCCTGTTTCTAAATCAAGTACCACTCTGAACACGTTTTCAGATGTTACTTACCTTCCACTGGCTTTCTTTTAGAACACGAACTATCCACGAAAGCGCGTGCTTGATGAGTGGAGGCAACACGGGAGGTTCGCCAGCGACTTACCTAGCATCTTCTTGTCAATATAGGTCTTCACGAGATCTCCCAGCTCCTCCACGTCATTTTTGATTTGGTCGCACAGCGCTGCATGAACAAATTACTGTCAATGGGACACCGTGTATCTCTGGCAGACGCCCAACGCACTTTCCAGCCGACTATGCACCATCTGGTCCGCGAGCATATCTGGTGTCAGTAGGCTCAGACTGCACAGGTGTCCGTCAATATGCCAGAACAAGAGCGCTCCCTGAAGATGTCCCGAGTCATACGTACCTGTATAGGGAGCAGAGCAAATCTTCCTGCATCAAGCGCAAGCTAGTGATCATCGTGTGTAGACTCTCCATGCGGATGGCCTTCATTGCAATCGACGTTGTCGTCAAGCGAACCGTAGTCCGCATAGCTGCCACGAGGTCTGGTCATTGTGCGCTGTCGAGACAGATATCTGGGACCTACATTTGAACACGGGCCGATATGCTGCCATGCTTCGAAGTGCGGCGGAGACGAGGCCCAGGCAAGGGATCTTCTTGAGGTCCTTTCTCTGAATCTCCGCCATTGCAATGCAGGCTTGGATGTACACATCAGTTCCGAAGTTCGGCTCGGATGCATGATCGTCCATCAGATCATTGCCACGGGGGCCTATCAAGGACACGGAGGGTAAGCAGCTGGCGTTCGCAGGTGGTGGTGAAAGCTGAGCTGGACATACTCGTCACAACAGGCAGGGAATGTCCTGGGGACGGCAAGCGAAGGATCCGCAATTCCGGTGCTGTAGACGGGTGCCGACGGACAGATGCATTGTCGCCGAAACCTGACGCATCGTCCTTCCGCGTATTGTGAGGAGAAGCTAGACAGGGTACAGTGAGCATTCAATTTGCAGCGGTATCCTCTAAAGGCGGCAGTCCCTCCATCCTTATTCAGCACAAGTGTACGCACCAATGTCAGGGCGGTCTTCGAGGCCACTAGCCTGATATGAATCACGCAACGATGATCGCTTGAGATTGGGGACTGCCCGGCTATGCGTTAGTTACAAGGCCTGGTAAGCGGTAGTACGTCGGCTATGATACAGTATCTCAATTATACTTAAGGGGTCGGAGGTCCCAGACCCACGTGCAGCCCGAATGAGGAGGGTTTTCATGATTGATACCCCATCGCAGTATACGGTAAGAACACTCACGTATTGTAGCTCGAGCTTGAACGTAGATTGTTGACATTCTCCATTGACGTGCGGGCGAGACGATATCCAAGCCGTTGTCCCTGAAAGGGGTCCGCTGGGGTGCAATGTCGAGGACGCGGGCCTGTACTCTCCCCTTAGATATCTCGCGCTGAACGCATGCGTAGGTGTTGCCGTCGATCTGCAATAAAACCAGCCCTACCCAATCCCCAAAGGCATCCCGACAGGTCAGCGCTGCACAAGCGATCCCAGGCGCACCGGTAGTATGGAGGGGAAGGTGCATGCGTATACCGCGGTTGGTCATCGAGAAATCGGACCCATCCGAGCTAGTCGACAGTCCGAGGGCATCCGTGAGGGCGCGAGTGTATGCGATGGGCTTGATGTCGTCACATCCGAGAAAGTCGTGCGGATGGGAAGCGAGCAGATTGCGACGCCGAGTGAATGTGGAGAAGCTCTGATCCCCCGAGCCGTCTGGATATGAGGTGCCCGAGCGGGAGGAGCTGATAGGGCGCAACTTGAGCTCTGATCCCCAAGCAAATATGCTTTGATCGGGCGACTGTCGAATGATCTCGAGCTGCAAACGCCAAAACGCCTTCTCGCCGCCCTCGCCGTACATGATAGGCATACTGACGTCGAATAGACCTGCTAGCGAGTAGGCGCGGTCCTCGGCCCTCGTTGTCTCCCGCTTCGCAGCCCAGGACATCCGCGTCGCGATACTCCATCTGGATAGGTCGAGCCTTCGAGGGGCACTGAGGGGGGAGGCGAGGAGCTGAGCATCGATCTTAGTGATTGCTGCGATGACTCCCGCCAGCTGGCCTCGGGTTCCGATGACTGACCAATCCGACGAAAGGAATACCATGGATGCAGGTGGTGCGATGAGCTCTTGAAGCGTCCACCCCCGCGTGAACCAGACGCTCGTCCGGAAGCTCGATTTTGCGTCGGCATGATTCTCCTTCGGGTCGTGTACGTCCTTGAGATATGCAAGACAGATTCCTGCATCCCGATAGAGAGCGAACATCGAGTTGAGAGCCTCCTGGAGCTCAGCGCTGCTCGTCTTGTCGATGCAACACATGTCCAACCACATCTCCTCGTAACCGCGCCGTCGGGCCTCTGCACATGCTCGCTGGATCTTCTCCCACGAGATCGCCTTCTCCTCTGACGGCACCCATGCAACTCTGTCCAGCTCTGACAGTCGGCTCCGCTCTCGGAGATCCTGGAAGGACACCTCCTTGAACTCCCAACGATGAGAGAGGATGGCGTAGGAGCCAGGCTCTGCGGCGGGTAGCTCGCGGAGCTCGTATGTCGTTGTATTCAGGAGCCACATGGTTCGCCTGCACCGTGCATGGGAGGTACGCAATAGTGTTACCGCGTCAAGAGAGCTCACAATGGCCAGAAATGCGGAGACACGTACAAGATAAGCCCGACTTCCTACGTGCCGTCCAGATTGGTAGGTGCAAGTATCGCGCAGGCTGTTGCAAGGTTAGACCGATGGCGATGTGGCGGTAAAGACGCGAAGGTCGGGACGAACCGGATATCTGCGGAACACTGGCGCAACGATGTGAGCCGTTCAGAAGCAATCCGATCAGACGGCTATACGACGCACATTCAGATAGGGCAAAATGGTTTGGGGGGTTTTGGAGTGGATGAAGCTCCGGGGGCGGCAGATGTTATGAGGTCGGAGGTCGAGGGCGAGCGGGAGATCTGGGGGACGGGCTCGCGACCGCTGTATGCAGCGTGTGCGCTTGGGGTAAGCGCACGATGCACGCCTGGTGGACCGGCGCGTCTGAGCGAACCCTGAGAGTCCTATGCTAAACGGCAGTTGGTGCCCCGCAGTGAGCTTGGTCGGCCCGTCATAGTGGATTCGATCGCCCCGTGGTGCTGTCTTCACGCCCCAGCTAACACGAGGTGGACCTGTGGGACAGTGAAAGTATGCTTAGAAACGGCATACCCTACGTGCAACGCGCAGAAAACAGGCGACGCTGATACGTACTTTTGGTGAGGTCGGCACTGAGTTGTCGCGATACGGCCCGGCAGAAGGAGTATTCAGATAATTGGAGGCAGCCTGAACTCAGAATAAAGTGAGCGTCCTCGTCCTCAATCTCCCTTGCTCGATAATGCGCAAGGCATACAGCAGCCAGCACGCGGTACGAGAAAGAGCTCTGCTCAACAGGTCCGCCTCGTTCAACCTGAGGCCTGAGCGCTCACCGGAAGATAACCCTAGGATTTGAAACGCGCTAGGATTGCCAGCGTCTGCATGTTCAGTCCGCGGAAAAGTACTCATATCGGCCTGGCTGTCTGCAGGTTATACTGCACGTAATTCTCCGGAGTTGTGCTCAGAATCATGGTGGGTGGCATCGTCTTGCTAGACGCCCAGCTGGGATTGTCGGCTCTGCACGGAAAATGCCGCTTGTGGCTGCGGGCGGAAGCGCCGGCGGAACCTGAGTCCTCCGCCCGGCGCCGAGTACTCGACGTCCACTTCATCAATATCGTACAGTCCACACTGGACGCGATTACAGTAGTAAGTAGCCCAAGCAGGTCAGCTCAAAAGGGTTTATAATCACCGACACACACTTCAGCCTACGAAACTCTTTCCAATGTCCGGCGGACAAATCGGCGCGAACGTGGTCTGCGCTTCGAGCCTTCGACTTCTTTGTCTGCTGCCACGACGCTAGAGAAGATCTGGATTTAATGCCGCCTGCCTGTAACCCTGTCTGCTGTCGGTTGCCTTTGCATTGCCTCTCTCTTGGCCACGCCCCTCCCGCGTCTTGCGTCTTGCCCTGCGTGCTCCACTAGCCTCCAGGCCTTGGACCCGTCAGTGATTACACCCCCTTGCTACCCTGCCCCTGTAGCTGGTCTCCCGGCCCTCTAACTGGCTCATGTTCCTTGCATTCGACTTTACAATCATACATCAGCTCTGGTTGCGAAGCTTTGAAGCTGGCGCACATACTGCCAACGACACGGTACGTATTCATCTCTGTGGGCTCGCGATCGCCTCCTTAGCCGTTCTCATGATGCGCACGACGCTCTTCAGACTGTGCATCTGCGTTTGCTGACAATGGAGACGGCGGTAACTCCAAAACGAGGCTTTTCATGTACGTCTCCTTCGCGTCAGATCCTTGGCTTTGCTGATACCGTCGGCCATGCGTGCCCAGTTACCTCGCGGACTTCCGCGATGGGCCGATCTTCACGTTATCAGTCAGTCTTTTCGTCTGTCCCCTGCACCTCCTGTCTTCCTAGATCGTTGTCTGTCATTTAACTTTGTAGACGGATTACTCTCGCTCGCTCGTACAGAAGCTTCCGCAGGGCTCCCCCTCAATGCGGCCAAGCTCCGGTGCACACGCACCCCGGTGTAACAGCTCCCAAAACATAGCCCGGATACGTCCGTGATGCGGGTGTCGCGGTTGTCGACCGCCTCGGTGTGCTCTCATCCCTGTCTCGTGAGTACGTAGCCCATGCCCCATTTCGTCATCCTTGCGGTCTTCGTTACGATCCCTGGTGCTTCGCGCTTTGGACGGACAACGCAACGGCCAGCTTCGCTTCGTCCTACCTCCGCGACCCGACTCCGCATATCATACCCCCATGCTCCGTGAATATCCGTGATTCGCCTTCTAGGCAAGCGGCTCTATCGAAGGACGGGACGTCTCCAGACGCGACACTTCCAGCGCACGCAGGGGAGGCGGATGCAATTCAGGCCGTCCAATTTCAATTGAAATGCATGGATCCACACCCATGTCGTTGGAGAACGTCGCTGATGTCGTATCCCCAGATGCATCGTTGGCCATCCTGCGCTAGAGGGAAGACGTAGTCCCCTTGGATCCAATGCCTTCGAAAACGGTACGTGAAAACGTGGAGCTCTATTGCGCAGGCTTCCAGAGGACGCTTGTCTGACCCGTCTTTCGCGTCCCGGTCAAGTTGCACACAAGCGCCTGCGATGTCGACCTGCATCTCGACGACCACGTCAACCATGCCCACACACTGCGCAACAAGTGGGTATCCCATGCTGGTAAGCCTGCAGAGAGCGGGCGTGATCCGACACTTACCGTGACAACACCCAGCCCCCGAAACGCGTCCTCGCGTCCGTCATGCCAGCCGTCGCGAATCCGGATACCCGGCAACAGTGGACTTTGCTTCGACTGCCTTGTCTGCTGTCACTATATGCAGGAGAGCTCCTCTGGGCTGCCGTCAGCCTGTGTCTGTGCGTTCTGCCACTTCTGTTCTCAGCGTCTCTCTCAAGCACGCCCCTTCTGCGTTCAAGTTGCCCCTCGATCCGTGTGCTCAGCCTCCGGTCCTCGGACCCGTCGGCATCACGGTCGAGGATGATTCGATCAAGGAGGTCAACCAGGTGAAGCGCGAGACGGGCATCAAGGGTATCACGGACGGCGAGTTCAGGAGGTGCGTATCTTATAGCTTCGTTTTGGCGGTACGGTTGTAACAGTCGGTGCAGGAACATGTTCTACGATGGTATAACCTACCACCTGGACAGCAGAAGCACGTCAAGCGAGTGCCAGTATGTGCATGGACTACGTGCCCGACGTCGCTGCGTTCAAGGAGCACGACTTGGACGCGGACACCTACATGCGCTTCGTGCGTCCTCCCTTCTTGTCTTGTCTCCTCCCGACTGAAGCTGACCTGCTGCGCAGAGCAAGCTCAAGTGAACGAAGCAGTTCTACACCGTACATGATGGGCGATCCCGCACGCCTGCTGTGTTGGGAAACATCGTTCCGTCGATTCCCAAACCGTCTCCGATGCTCAGATGCACGCTCATACGACGACGTTCGCGCAGAAGGCCGCACCGCGAACTCAACGCCGCGATGCAGAAGGGGACGAGCGAGGAGAGGTGGGAGCGGCGGCTCCCGGCTTGGGATACGGCAGGCGTAGCGGGCGCTGGACTTACGCAGGAGTGGCTGATCCGGTACGAGGGTGCACGGAAGGTTTTCCTGACGTTGTTTCAGATGGTTGCGCATATGTCCAGGGGATGGTCCGACACATGGAAGGAAGACACCGGAGCTGCGGTCGCTCGCTACCGATAGTCGGGACGTTCCAAGAGCTGGCTCTCACGTCCATCATGGTGCGTATGGCATATGCCCTCCTTCAATCTGATCCGAGAGGTCCTCCGCGAGCGAGCACCTGCTCCGGGCTTTCCGTCACGATCACGGAATCACCTCGCGGGGCCTTGTGTCTGGGTTTCTCATCAGTCCAGTCGCGCTTATCTTCGTCCTCTCTAATGAGCCAGCCTCTCATATCCATCTTCTGGCCCTGGAGTGGCCAGTCCCCGTTGGCAAGCTCGCTTTGTGAGTGTACGCCGTGTATCATGTTGGAATAATGGCATCTGACCCACCCGGCGGGCCGACTCCGACATACCTTTGTGGCGCGCCGTGCTTCTTCGGGGCACTCAGTGTCGCAGATAAGGGCTAGAAGGATTTGCGATGGCGCGGTGCCAATACCTGCGGGGTGATAGCTGAACCAGCGATGTGTGTGTGTGTCATCATCCCGCGAGATCAGTGTTCGGTGTGCATCAACGTCCGCTGGCTGTTCAGGATTGGATCTAGTGCGTCCGCAGTAGCGGAACACTCGCATTCCTATTCGCAATTTGGGCGTGAGGTGAGTACCATACCCATCTCGACTGAGCTACATGCACTCACTAGTCGCGGTCTCCAGTTTGCGTGGGTACATGGCTGGCATGGCTCGTCGACCATGCGCGGGGTGCAAAGCAGGTGGTGACCGATGAACGTCCACCAAGACAACTCGACGGGAGACCCACCCTGAGCGAGGTGCGACATTGACCATCTGGTGCTTCCTTCTCACCCGCACGAATAACGCGAGATAGCATGCTCATCGCTCTCTCCAGTGGTTCGAAATCAAAGAAGCAGCGGGTTCAAGCTCGTCAGAACAGATCCCCGCAGAACGCATACGTCCAGCTCCAGATCTCTGGTGACACGGCCCCGCCCGCGTCCTCCTCCGATAAAAGAACTAACGAACCTGCAGGCACGCCGTCGCGCTCGGCACCTCACCCCATCTCATCTCAAGTCCTCCGCGCACGTCTCATACCCTTGCATCCACATGGCGCACAACCACCTCGCGACGCCCGACCCAGAGCTCGCGCCCCTCCTCGCGCAGCTCCCGCCCCCCGCCGAGTCGATCGCCGCGGACCTCGCCGCGGCGCGGCATGCCTTCGACACGCTGTATCTGCCCGCCGTGCGGAGTGCGCAGAAGGAGCACCTGCCCTCGGGTACGCCACCCCCGATGTCGACATATGGCAGTTTCGCTCATGTCTGACGTATCCAGAGGGCGAGTATACCTCGCAAGACGACAAGGTCGTCGTCGACGGCGGCGAGGTCAGGGTGCGCAGCTACGTGCCGACCTCAGAAGAGGAGGGCAAGCGTTATCCGCTTCTTTTCTGGACCCATGGCGGAGGTGAGTGCTGCGCGTTCTGCTATGTTAGGCATTACCCTTACGAGGTGTGCAGGCTGGGTGTTCGGGGACATCGACATGGACGACTATTACATGAGGATCCTCAGCGTCGCGCTCCAGCTCGTGATCGTGCAAGTCGAGTACCGGTGAGTGGCGTTTTGAGCGTCATGGGAGTAGCAGACTCGGAGGCTCACAGCTCTTCAGACTCGCTCCAGAGCATCCCTTCCCGACGAGCCTGAACGACTCATACGCAGCACTGAAATGGGTAGGCGCCGCTCCATCGCACATCGGCACCACTCCGTCGCTGACGTGTCCCTAGGCCGTGCAGAACGCCGAGAGCCTCAAGGCCGACCTGTCCAAGGGCTTCCTCGTCGGCGGCGCGTCAGCGGGCGGGAACCTGGCTGCGGTTCTCGCCCACCGCGTCAAGGCTGACCCCGACCTCGCTCAGCATCCGCTGACCGGGCAAGTCCTCCAGTACCCCATCACCGTGCACCCAGATGTGGTTCCCGACGAGTACGTCTCCATCTCTCCGCGAGACATATAGAGAGCTGACACGAGGCGCGTCTAGATACAAGGAGAAGTACACCGCGTACGAGCAGATGGCGCAGGTGCAGGCGCATCCCTCGCGGCATATGCGCGAGTTCCTCCGTACGTCCTGCCTTTCAAGCATTGCGACATCTGTACTGAGGCCGCACGTGCGTTGGCAGAGATGCTGCAAGGTCCGCCGGCGGACCCGGAAGTCTCGCCGCTCCTGCAGCCGTCCTTTGAGGGGCTCGCGCCCGCGTACGTGCAGGCGTGCGGCATGGACCCGCTGCGCGACGACGCGCTCGTGTATGCGGCGCGGCTCGGGGCGGCGGGCGTGCCTACGCGCCTCGACATGTGAGCACTACAAGGTCTTTGTGGGGTACGCGACTATGCTGATGTGTTTTCGCGTGCGATAGATATCCGGGGACGACGCATGGATTCAACTTCGCCTTCCCGCATACGAAGGTGGCGCAGAAGTTCGAGGAGGAGCTGAAGGAAGGAATTCGCTGGCTACTTGAGGGCGCGCCGCCCGCGTAATAGTCTATGCCACCCGATGTCTATCAATGGAAGCGTTACTTTGAATATCATGCCTTTGAGCTCGATTTCTCCGGAGGTCAGAACCGAAGGGTCGTGGTGGGCGTGTCGAAGCGCTAGACGCCCAACGTGCGGGAATTGTCGGCTTTCGGCCGTTCGGTCCGCACGGGGAATGCCGCTCGTGGTTCCATAGACAAGCGCCGGCGAAATCCCCTTGCACATCGACGACCACGTCACCATGCATGTTGTGAGTCTGTGCGGTAGGTGGGTAGTTCATGCAGGTAAGCCTAGAAGAGAGAACGATTCTCTGCTCACAATAAAGTACTTGCATAGAGTCCAGAACAGCTAGTATCCACCGGGCCTGCCGACGCGATGTGAACGTGGTGTGTGCTTCGACTTCCCTGTCTGCTGTCGCTGTGCGCTGGAGATCTAAGCTCTGGATTGCCGCCTGCCTGTCGTTTTGGCTCTTCTCTCTCGTGGCCTCGGCGTCTCTCTCGGGTACTGGCTCTGCATCGTGCTCGGGTTGAACACGTCGGCTGCGACGTTAACTGCTCTGCGACTGGCCTGCCCCCTATGACTCTCGAAAGCACTCGTGGAACTCGTCTTGATCCTACGACCCTGCAATGTCAAGCACTTCGAAGGCACAGGCGGTGAAGCACAAAAAGCAGGAAACGCAGTACGTATTCATTCCAGCGGACACGCCGCAGCGGCGATGTTTGATTTCGACAAACCCTTCCCCCCTCTCAGCTCGTCTGCGACATCCTCCAGGGGGTCAATGCACGCTGTGATACCGTATTTTGGTGGCGGAGGACTAGATCCATGATCTCAATCCCGTACGTCCCCTGTATCGCATCAACCCATGTCCCATCCCCGGTGCATGGATGTACGACCTGTCACGCGTCTCAGGCCATCCTCAGTTCCTTCCTCTGCGCTACAACAATCGCGCTGCAGCACCATCACGCCGACTTGGATTGCTTCGATCATCGCGGGCGCATACGTGGTCTCTTCACCCTCACGGGCGAGACATCGACGCGAGGTTCGCGGCTACTCGGGGAAAAGTCATGCGTGTGCTCCAGTCAGTGTTATCAGCTCCATGCTCGACTCTTCCCCCGTGTGGTACTACCAATGCATGCATGCATGCCAAATCCCGAGTGCCTTTCTACGATAGTCGCATATAGCGGAGACGACGGCCCTCCCCGTGTCCTTCCCTCACGCTCTTGATACTCTTTCTCGTGCGCGGTGCCCAGGTGGAAATCATGGCACACAGTCTCACCGTCGTGATGGGTGCAGACGACAGTGCTGGTGGGTTCCCTCGGCACCCATCCCGTGCCCCGTCGATGCTGCGCGGGTGTCGTCTCACCTTGCCTCCCACCGCCTTGACAGCTGTGCCGGTAAGTACCAAAGTTTTCCTCTAAGTTTTCCTCTAATCTCACCGTGTGCTGTACAGCTGAACATCATCCCGTATCAGCCGTATCCCACCACGCGTTGCCCGCTACCAGTTGCCCACATCGAGTAAGCCACACGCATGCCCTAGTGAAACCGTATCTATTTCCCGGACGTGCACACTCACCCCTCGCAACGCATGAAGTCATCGAGAACACGCATACACGCATCCATTCGCCTTGGACATATCTTGCACCGTCTAAGCAGCTATGACCGACCCATTCGACACCTCAGAACTGCTGTTCTAGCCCGAATGGTCCCACCTAGGCCGAAGCCCGTCGCCCGAATGGAAACGCAGAGTCCGCGTCGTTTGCGACGCACTCGACGCGCTCGCGCACCTCGACGGCACGACCCCGTCGCCAGTGTAAACAATGCGCACCGTCATCAGCGACCAGGCCGCGGCTGCAACCCCGGCCCTACGAGCCGGGGAGGCCGAAGTTCAGGCGAAGAAATGGATAAGAGAGGGCAAGTGGGTGCGGCTGCTTTTGGCGTGGAACATGACGGGCGAAGCGACCGCTGGGATCACGCTAGAGGGGCATAGTTGCTGGCGCGGCACGAGCCCGCATGCTGGGCCTCATCGAACTCGTCAGGGTACGCGGTGCGATGAAGTCTCCGGCACGCGCGTTATACCGTGAGCACAGTGGTGTGAATGTGCCGTCGGCCTCGCTCGCTCATATTGTATATGCGCTCCTCTGCATCGTTTTCGTCTTCCGCCATGTGTTGCTGCTGTGCGCGTACCTTTGCGAGTGCAAAGGTCTGAGGTCTTCGGTTGCCTCTTCACACGGTGCTCTAATCGCCGAAGTTGGCCTCTCTCCCCGCCCTCGCATGTACTGTAGCCGCCATCGTGTACGTATGCAGTATTGTGCAACGAGAGCAAAGGCGGTACGCAAAGCAACACCCGCCATGGGTGGTCGGGGAACGTAGGAGCCGTATAGCAAGCGGTTATGTATGGCATAGACGACCGAGGAGCGGACGTTAAGACTGGGTCATCCGAGCCGCCTCCTCAAGCCGACCCCACAGCAGACGTCCCGGAAAGCGAAGATACCTGACCCTGCAGCGTCTCCACCGTCGCGAGCAGCTGGGCAATCTTCTGCTCCATCCTCGCTATCCTCAGCGACGGGTCCTCCTCTCCAGATGTCTCCATCACGCCCGGCGGTGAGACGTCGTCCTCAGGGTCTGCAGATGGCGTTTGTGCGGGCACGACGAGAAGGACGTGCTGGATGGGCTGGTGGTGTCCGCGAGCGGTGTCTTGGTGAGCGCAGTCGTCGCATAGCAAGAGATCGTCTACGACGCATCGTCAGCTCATGCACCACTGCGGCACACGTTCTATCTATCGCGATTACTCACGTCCATGGAAAAACTTGCAGCTAAGGCATCTGTATGCGGGTGCTTCGGACCGCGGTCGTTTGCATGTATCGCATCCGTGCGATGGTCCAGGGGCTCCATCAAGCGCAACGGCTCCCGCAGAAGGGCCTTATGTGCTGTCAGCGTGATTCAGCCCGAGGGAGGACGATGGCCGCACCACTGCGATCGTCAAGTAGAGCGTGGCCGGCCCGGTCCGGGTTCTTGAGACCCGACAGGACGCGCTGGATGGTCGTCCTTGGGGTGGGGTAACGGAGGAGGAGAAAGCGGTGGGTCCCGTCTGCGTGCTCGGACTGGCCCGCAGCGAAACAGCGCGAGCAGTAGTCGGCATCTGACAGAACATGTTCTGCATCTGCGCATGATGTCGAGCATTACTCGAACGCAGGCTTACCGGGGCAGTCTGCGCACTTGTAACGCGAGCCGAGGATGAGGTCCCGCTTGTCGTCCTTGGTCTTCGGCTTGCATGCTTCACCGTCGCAGTACGATTTCCTTTGGTAGTGGTCAGCGAAAAGGATGAGCTACGAGGATACGGCAGGAACGTACTGCGTCAGAGCCGCATCGGGGCCATCTTCCGCGCGCCTGACGAGGATGTGAGATTGCACGAACTCGACAACTCGGGGTGGGAATGCAGAAAGCTCCGCTGCGCTCCTGTTGCCGGTGGCCAAGGCGCGTAGAAGTTTTTTGTTGGCATTCTCTGGTGCGAAGAGACAGTACTCGATGACGGGATTAAGAGGCTGTGGGGCATCGCCGGCGGGTATATCTTCACGGAGATACGCCACAAGGCTCTCAAGTTTATCGAGCGGGATACTGCGCTTAATTTCAAGGTACCGATGTGTCGAACGGTCATGGCGACTAGAGGTCTTGCTGCGAGGAGCGGGTGGCGATCGATAGCACGACGAGCAGTAGTTGAGGTCTAAACTCAGACTAGCATGTCGGTGATCAAGAACAGCCAGGCATTGCACTCCTGTACGCACCGTTACATTCGATACACTTGTAGCGCATGCCGACGACCGGGGAGAGACAACTATCACATCGGATGCGCAAGCTATGCCAGTTCAGCGGATCTGCGCCGTGGCGAGGACGATGGAAGACATACTGCTGAACGGGCTCCGGCGCCTCGAGACCTGACGCGCCTGGATCCTCTAGCAGTTCCGTGGGCATCCTCGACTCTGCGGAGCCCGGGAACAGCAGCGTGATGCCGTACTGCGCACGGTAGGATGCCGTCACTCGAAGCTTGTAGCCAACCGAACTGGTTATCGACAGGAGCAGAGACTCATCGAGCGACGCGTCGGGGTGGAAGTTGGGGTCGTACTTCGCGAGCTCCTGCTCTGTCCACTGTCGCGGTTGTCGGGGTAGGTACCACTGGTCGAACACTTGCCGACGCGCTTCTTTGCCTTCGGCACATTGTTGACGATAGATGCCGTAGAACTGGGGAGACAACGTCAGGTCAGGTCTCAACGAGGCATCATGAGGCTCATCTGTACCATGCCGTGCGCGATGTGCTGCATGGTTCGGTTGGCGTCGCATCCTGCTTGCGAGAAACAATCTGTGAAGCATCGCCGCGTCATCACCTTGAGGTATAGCTCAAAGAGAGGATGGTCAACTCACCGCTAAGTTGTCTCGTACGGTTCTTCGCCATCGCCCAGATGCAGTCGATGGTGTCGGAGGCGCGCTTCAGGGCACTCTCTTCTACTACGTATTTCGTGCTTGACGATAGTAATGCGAAGTGGTGTTGCAGGATGAGGAACATAGTTGTGAGCAACCTCTGCGAAAACCCGTCAGACGCTGCCGCGAAAAATGGACCTTGACCGGAGTGTCTCCGAACCTCTTCTATGCAACCGATCATGTCCGGCTCCGTACTGCCGCCGCTGGGATTCATGATCTCTTGAAGATCCTTGGCATCGTATGGAAGCTCGTGAATCTGCGTCGGAAGGCAAACTTTGATAGCATGCTCTTGGACCGTCATGACCATGTGCGTCAGGTCGAGGAGCTCCTGCGTAGGCGGGATGTCAAGAGAGGGCTCGCGGAGATCCCATAGAAGCCCTATAACGCGAGGGAGACACCTGTTGAGGAAAGGGACGACGACCTGGACGTTTGCTTTGGCGATGTTTAGCATCAGGATCTGCTCGATGATCCACGCGATGCGTAGGCGGTATATGTGGGCGGATAACAGAGAGCCTATGCGAGCCGAAAGTCAGGAGCGCACACTCATAGGCACGTACCCGGCTCACCATAGGCGTTGAACGCGATGCGTTGCATCAGAGTAAGGCTTTCGGGGGACGCGCTTGTGAACCTATTCACCTCTTGCACGTCGATGAGGCCGTTCATGTCCACATCGATGGCTTCCCAGCGTATTTTAAGCGCAAGTAGCATAGATTAGATGCTGCACGGGCGTACCTTCGACAAGCGTTGGGAGCGTAGTGTAGTTGAAGTACGCGAGGCACCACAGATCTTCCGCGACGGCGTGCGGTGTTGTGCATCCCTCATATTCGTCAGAGCTTCGCGGGTCTTCTGCGCATGAAGGCATGAAGAGAAAGGTCAGAGGCGTAGATAGAATACGAATATAGCGGGCGACCCGTCTTGGAATGAGTGTATTCATAGATCTCGACTATGCCGCGGAAAACATACCGTAGCCAGCAGAGACGCGCAAGCCGTGTTCCATGTCAATGAAATATCTAAAAGAACAGGATTAGCTGAATGATCAAGTATGGATGAGAGACTCGCCGGTAGAGACGTAGCACGAAGGTATGGGAGTCGACCGCGTCGCGCCATCTCTGCCTTGATTTAGCCGCCTAATACGAGGGCGTCATACGACTCACCATGTCTTTCCATATCTTTCGGATATCCTGCATTCTCAACGTGAGCGCATGGGGCCGATTAAAAGAGCGTGTACTCACTGGATCCTTGATGTGCTCGTATGGCTGCGGGGCGGACACCTCCATGGCAGACGTCGCGCCCGATCGGGCATTGCGTTGTGCTGGCTCCGAGTCGATCGGATAATACACCCTCAACTCAAAGCTGGACATGTTCCAACTTAGAAGCTGCGATAGCAGAGTGCGCGTCCTATCAATTTCTGCGGTACTGAGTTTCGCGTTCAGTGGGCCAATCAAAGGCTTGAGTCCGTCCTTCTCGGTGTTCTCGGCCTTCGCAAGGACGAGGTCGCTAGGACTGGATTCCTGTTGAAGACATGCGTTAATGCCTCCAAGACGCTCTACTTTTGCCCAAGCCTCGTCCTCGTTGGAGGCGTAATGCAGAGTGAGGAGTGTCGTCCAGAAGCGTAGCGGTACCCAGTACGATGCCAAATGTTTCCATGAATCTGTGTTCTACATGAATGTCCAGTGCCTCAGTAACAATGTATACAATTGATGAGAACAGCACTGTTCGCACCTTGAGGCGGAGATCATCGAACATACGGTTAAGCCTCCGTATATGCTCGACATCGTCCTTGAGTATCTGCAGTGCCCGAGTCAGGCTCAATGCAGACAGTCGCTTGGAAGTTTTTACGTACCATCTTCCATGCGTCTTCCCTTGAGGTAAGCCCTACTGATATGGAAGGGCGGTCGTATTGGGATATCGGCAGATGCATATAGTAATTTGGACGTACCAGTCTGGCTCTCCAAGGCATAGGTATGTATCGTGTTGCCGAGCCGCATGACGTGATCCTCGATTTCACGACAGATAGCTTGACGCCCCTCTGAACATCAGAACCGACCTCAGATGTATGAGCATGGTTACCGTTTAATCCAACACCGCCAACACCAGGAGCCAGACCGAGCCTTGGAACGGACATGATCTCGCGCAGGTTGGGTCATTAGGTTTTAATCAGCTTGGATTTTCAGATGTTTGTATGCAGACGCACCAGAAAAGGTGGCAAACAATCCCCGCCTGCGCTTGTCTCATTGCGGTGATCTTGCTGCGATGCATTAGAGCACCTATGGGGACGATCGCTGTCCTAGTCAGCTCAAATGCGGAACGTATGTCTACAGAAGGCCTTCTCAACATGGGCTATCTAGGAAGAGCAAAGACGATGACTCACGGCTGAGTAACGGCCAGTGCCTTACGAGGACATCCAATGCCGCAGACACGAGACGAAACGGGTGCTCGATCGTTAAGTCGTTCGGGAGCTCCTCCGAGTGGAACATGCGCTTGCACAGATCGACGACCGCGATGCACGCGCCAGCGTACACAGCATGTTCTGACTTGACGTTGCTTTCGTGCTCCGACGTCCCCTGGTCATAGATAGCAGACAGCTCGCCGGCGCCGGAAGCTGAACCTAAACTCGTGAGCAAGCATGCTCCCTTGATGAATGTCGGAAGACAGTACGCACCAAGCTTGCGGCTATGGGCATCTTGTAAAACAGGATGCCATCGGATGTAGATCGTCTCCGTCTTCCACGGGGTCTGGAAATGGGCAGGGCTACAATCCGGAGGGACTTGATGCGTGACATCGATGATTCTCAGCGGCTCTTGACCGAGTTCTGTGGTGTCGACACACACGTATGTCGATCCACTTTCAACCCGTCTCAACGCCAACGCGTTCCAGTAGCGCGAACGACCATCTTGACAAGCTATGGCAGCTAGAACGACATCGGAATTCCTTGTGAGACGAATCGGGAGTTGCACGCGTACGCCGTAGTTGGTGCTCTCGAAGTGGGGCTGCATAAGGGGTGGTAGCCCAAGGGTATCCGTGAGGTCATCAACGGTTGTCGGCATGACAGCAGAGCACTCGGAGAAGGCGCTGGGGTCTGAGGCGAGCAGGTTGCGAGAGACGGTGTAGGAATCGAGGTTGTAGCCACCGAGGGGACTCGACGGGCCCCACAACGGAGTGAATGGCACATGCCGCAGCCGGAGACGCGTTCCCGATGCGAAGATACTGTGGTCGGGAGACCGTAGGAGGATAGCCTGTTGAAGACGCCAAAACGCCCTCTCGCCGCCCTCCCCGTAGATGATAGGCATGCTGACATCGAAGAGGCCCATGAGTGCGTATGCGCGGTCCTCAGCCCGTGTTGTCGTCCGCTTTGCAGCCCAGGACATCCGGGTCGCAACGCTCCATCTAGAGAGATCTAACCTCCCCTCGCCCGCCGAGCTCGGCGCGACCAGGAGGTTTACGTCGATGTTCGTGATCTGGGAAATGAGGCGGGCAGAGAGGTCTCGGCGGCAGAGGAACGTCCAGTCCTTCGAGAGGAAGACCACGGACGCGTCCGGTGCGACGAGCTCCAGCAGAGTCCATCCTCGAGTGAACCATTCGCTTCTTCGAAACGCCGAGTTGTTGATTTGCGGGTCCTCCGCTGTCAGATTCGGGACGTCTTTGAGATACGCTAGGCATATCTCCGCATTGCGGTACCATGCGAACATTGAGTTGATCGCCTCTTGAACCTCGGCGCTGCTTGTCTTGTCAATGCAGCAGAAATCAAGCCACAGCCACTCATTCCCGTACTCCTCCCGTGCGACTCGACAGGCGTTCTTGACCTTGGCCCACCCACGCTTCGTCTTTGCTTGGCTCAGGTCTTTGATGTCCTCGAACGTCACCTCATCGCATTCCCAGCGGTGAGAGAGGATCGCGTAGGCGGGAATTATTTTTTCAGGCAAGAGTTCGTGAACCTTGTATGTCTTCGTGTTCAGGAGCCGCATCAAACTTTCGAAAGGAGCGGTGAAAGGAGATATATGAAGACGCGTTACGAGAGAGAACATTTCAGAGCGAAGTCCAGGGAGCTATACAAACTCACTCACGAGGATGATTGCGCCTGGTGATAAACTCTGAAGAGGAGTTATGCATCATAAGTAAGGCTGCGTCAATAATGACCTGAGGAAGGAGCATACAGAGTTTAACGCACCTCAGAGGCGTGAGACGACACCACGGTCTTTGTGGAGTTCACTTGGCAAGATAGGTGGAGCTCAAGGTGGTTGGAAGGATGACGATCCTCCCGGCGATCACAGAATTTGGGGGAGCGAGGGAGTGTGAGAATGAGAGTGAGAGTGTTGTACTTCTCTGGGACAGCGCCCAAAGGGCGGTGCATGATGCGACTAGATTGGCAGTTCGATGTTCTCAGTCGGGAAGAGCTTCGTTGGATGCATTCTCAGCTATGCAACGCATTTGTAGCTTCCATCAATTCCAAAGAATAGAATCTCACCAGGAGATGAGGACTGCCACCCGGGAAATGTTCCAGCTACCATGGCTTCCCATGAGTGGATCATCAAAGTTTGAAGGTCGACGGGTTTCGAGGTTTCTAGCAGAACGAGAGAGATCCACCAGCATACTAGTAGAAAGATGTTCGTCTGCATAGGCCCACGCGGCCAAGTCTGGTTACAGAGAGCAGTTCAAGTTGAATGGACCCGGTGCACACCGTGCTGGAGAAGAGTAACGGGAAAGACGTCCGCGTGCATACACACGCCAGATGTGTACGTGGCTAGTTGTTTGGGCACGGTTGGATGGGTGTTGGAATGTAAAAGTTTCAGTTCGTCATGATCTGGCAGTGCCGGTGGCAGTAGACGAGATGACCATCGCGCTAGGCGCCAGGCGCCGCTAAGGAGCTCGAGTTTCCCCCGGGGGCTCCTGACGAGCAATAGGTTGGTGGGAATCTCGAGGCTCCCTGTTGCGCGGATTGAGTCCGCATATCCATACAACTCCCAGAACTCAGGCTGTTACACAACTGATAGAATACACATATAATTTAGCAAAGGTAGCTAGCACAGTCGTCACGTAGAGCGAAGACTCCGACGCGCGATAGCTCCATAACAACGTCAGACAGTACAGTCCATACAGGTCAGACCTCGCGCAAGGCCGGAGAGGTAAGGATCAGCTCCTGCAGTTTTCCGACCATCGACAACAAGACGGCCATGGTTTCTTCCATTTTGTCTATCCGCTTCGAGAGGTCCTCGTTCGTCACCGCATGCGGCTGCTCGCACGGTACCCCATAGTGGTCGTGGGCCTCTCCCTGCGCGGCGAGTCGATTCGATACTCCGGGGATCGCGGCAAGGACGTGTATCGGTCGATGGTTACCATCGGGGACATCCACGAACGCGCAGTCCGCGCAGAGGAGGTTGTCTACACGGGCCACCGGATCAGCATACCATGGAGCTTGTGGTACCCTGTACACACCTGTTCCATCATAGCCTGGCTTTGAGCGACAGCTCAGACACCTAAACGCGAAACCCTCTGAGAGTCGACGCTGGCACGGCCCGGAACAGCAACGACCGGAAGGCCCTTCTGGCTTGCCCGGGTCGACGAGCGCCACTACTACGAGAGCATCAGCGACGTCAGTAAGCTGCAGCAGAGAAGGATAAGGCGCTTGGGTAACCTTCGGGGACGTTCGCATCAGTGTTTCCTTGCTCCGGCGGCGGGACTGCAGTCTCGTTCGGGGTGGTGCTCTCTCCGATTTTCCAGAGATCAGCGCCACCGTTGGCGAGGTGTTGCACAAACGTTGTCACGCGTCGGGAGACGATCCTTGGAAGTGGATAGCGAACCAGGATGAAGCGATGCTCGCCATCGAAGTGCTCGTTCCAGTGAGCGGCGTGGCACGCTGCGCAAAAGTCGAAGTCTGTGTGGAAAGGCATCGAGGTGTCAGCTACGGTGCGCACTTCGCCGGGAGGCGGTTCGACGTACCAGGACAGTCGATGCAGTGATATCGGTCCCCGTATATCTTTTTATCCTTGTCAGCGCACTTGTCTCCCCCGTCGCAGCCGTAGCCAGGACTGTGCCGCCGTTCAGCAAGCGCGACCTCCGGAGATAACCGCGAGCACGTACTGTATCGTCGAAAGCCCGTCTCGCATACGGAGGAGAAGGTGGCTGCGAGACTTGGCGAACTCAGCCACCAAGGGTAGAGATGCGAAGGTCCCCAGAGCAGCGTCGAGAGCCTCAAGATCGGCGAGCCCGGACGCCTCCTCCTCGATGTTAGCTTGCAAGCAATGGGTCCGGTATGCGACCAGGGCTTGCACGACGCCCTGCACTACGTCGTTGGGCTCTGACAAGCAATGTACGATTAGCGGGTCGAGTTCTACGAGCTTCCCGGGTGTGTCGGAGAGGGGTGTCGCCCTGAGATTGCCTAGAACGGCATTCATGTGCTCGGTCGGGACGTCCTGCTCGACTCGCAGGAAGCGATGTGCTTCCGTGTGATGTCCGGCGATGGCGTTGGGATGCATGAGCGGCGGGGGCAGCTTCCCATGACACGTCGAGCAATAGTCAAAATCTACGCAGCCGAGCATCAACCATATAACTCCAAACCGACAGTAGGTAAGCAGCACGTACCGCGGCAATCGATGCATTTGAAGCGCAAGCCGGCGATGGGATACACCATGCATCCATCGCACTGGGCCATTATGCTAAAGTCCAACAGAAATCCCGCTCAGTATGGATACCGAGTGAGTAAAGAACTGCCAGAACGTACTGTTGCACTGGCTGCGCCGCTTCCGAGTCTCCCGCATCATCTTGCTGGATGGGTGTGTCCGCCGGCTCTTCGAGTTGAACGGAGGAGGCGAGCACGATTCCATAGCGCTTCCGGTATAATGCCACGAGCTCATAGCCTTCGTCAGGTTCCCCCGACGATGCGCATGCAACGCGAACCAGATCCCTCAGAGAAAGAGACGTAGAGAGGATGGACGGGACGTCCATCGGGAACTCGGGGTCGTACTCCTGCAGCGCCCAGGCGACCCACTGCTCAGACCTCCAGGGGAGGTACCAAGGGTCCATTAACCGCAGCCTGGCCTTGTCATCCGATGCAGAGAGGAATTGGTGCACGCCCTGGAACTGTCATGGGAGCTCGTGAGCTGCTTGGTAACGCCGCCGAAGATAGCACGAATGCGCGCACCATGCCATTCGCGACGTACTGGATCTTCCTGTCTACGTCGTACTGCAGCTTCGAGAAGTTCTCTATCGCAGCCAGCGTGAGTCGAACATCCTCGTCAATCAGGCTGCGTAACATCGTACCACGAAGGTGCACTGCTCGACTGAACAACAAATCAGTGATGCAGTCGATCGTATGGCTGGCTCGCTCCAAGGCATTCTCCTCTAATACGTAATCGCTGGTCAACGCGAGGATTGCATAGTGACGTTGCATGACCAGGTAGATGACCGGGAGCATGCGCTAGCCCATCCATCAGCCACCTCGCAAAGTCGCGCCCAGAAAGCACTCACATCTTCGATTCGCCCGATCGTGCCGGGGCCGCCGCGGATGCTCAGGTCCATCATCGTGCGGATGTCCTCCTCCTCGAGCTCGTAGTTGAGCATCCCGAGGACGACCTTGACGCTCTGCTCCTGCTTCTCCATCACGATGTGCGTGACCTTGAGAAGCTGCTGGTCGTCGAGGTCGGGCTCGCCGAGCGTGCGCAAGAACGCGGTGACCCATTGGATTAGGCCCATGTACGTCGTGACGGCGACGCTGTTCTCCTTCGCGTACTCGAGGGCCACGATGCGCTCGACCATCCAGTCGATCCGCAGACGATAGAGATGCGCTGAAACGAGCCAACCTGAAAACCGAAACATGAGAGACATGCATGCAGAGCGAGGGCGTGATGCTTGCCGTATGCGCTGTACACGATCCACTGCATGAGCGTAATGCCTTCTGGCTTCCCGCTCGTGAACTCGTTCACCTCCTTGATCTTGATGAGGCCGTTCATGTCGTCGTCCAACACTGTCGCATAACACTTGAGCGAGGATCCCTTCTCGTGACGGACTATATGCTGACGTACCTTCCATGAACGTCGAGAGTGTGCGGTAGTTGAAGTAGTTCAGGCACCAGGCGTCTTGTGCGGCAGCCTCGGGCGTCGTGCACCCCTCGAACTCGTCGTGGTCTTCCGTGCCTGCGTCGGACGGGGTAGGGGACGACGCACGGGGGATGTCGAGCGTGATCGTAGGAGTTGGCGAGATCGGAGTGGTAAGCGGCTGTTCGGGGAGCAGGGTGGCCGACCTGTTGACGGTGCGGGACTCGCGTTCCAGGTCAATGAAGTAGCTGCCCGAGAACGTGAACCCCAGCTGGAACGAGGACTGAAGATGGCAGGACTCACTCGTAGAGGTTGAGGACGAAGGTGTGAGAGTCGATGGAACCTCCCCATCCCTAGTAGACGTCAGATATCGTGTTTACCGTCTCACAGTGCCGAAATCCACTGACCATCTCCTTCCAAAGCTTCCTGATGTCCTGTGTTCGGGCATACATGAGAGGTGAATTGTAGACGGCGCGCGTTTATGCACCTACCGGGTTCTCGATGCGCTCGTACGGACGCGCCCCCGCCAGCTTTCTGATCAGCTTCATCGTGTGGTGTTCCCGCTTCGCCTTGTCGACCAGATAGTCGATCTTCGACTCGAACCGTGCGAGGTTACGTTCCAGAATCTGCTCCACGGGGGTGCGTATGCGCCTGAGCTCAGCCGCGCTGAGCTGCGTCTTCTGTGCGCTCGACTTCGGACCGCGCTTCGCGGAGTCCTCGTCGCTTGGGATGAAGACTGCGAGCTCGTTCAGCTTGCTTTCGCTCTTCAGGCACTCTTCCGGCCCGCCGAGACGCTCGACCTCCTTGAGTGCCTTCTCCTCGTCCTGCGCGGGTGTGAACAGCGCCTGTAGAGCCTTGAGGTCAATCGCGATGCTGGCGATCTGGGGGACCAGTGTCTGATCCATCGACGCTGCTATCTGGTCTGCGCGTCTCTAATCCCTAGCGTTAGGAGAGCTGCTGCGGTTAAGACGGCAGTCGTACATACCGCGCTGTACAATGCGATGACTTCAAGAATCTCCTTCTTGCGTGTCTCGACAATCTCCCCGCATTTCGTGACGGCCTCCTGTTTCTGACTTGAATATCACTCCGAACGCAGTTTCAGATGGAACTCACCTTCCATCCGCCTTCCTTCAGGATACGACCTATCCACGAACGCGGAGGCTCAAAGACTAGACGGAACACGAGAGGCTCGCCAGCAGCTTACCTAGCCAATTCTCGGTCGCATAGTTCTCCATGACGTTACCCAGTCGCTTGACGTCATTCTTGATGTGGTCGCAGAGCGCTGCAAGGGGAGGTAACTGTCAATGGGATGCTGTGTACTTCAAACGCGCAACGCACTTTCCAGTCGACCGGGCAGCATCTGACCCCCGATCACCTGATCTTCGCGTTTGAAATCGCGCAGGCTGCACAGCCGTGCGTCAAAATTGAACGAGAGTTGCTCACGGATGTGTTCACACGTACCTGAACAAGGAGCAGAGCATATCTGCTTGCATCAAGCGCAGGCCAGCGATCCTCTTGCGTATGTTCTCCTTCGTTACGATCACCGTTTTGGTCAAGTCGACTGCAGCTCGCACGGCTGCACGAAACGCGGTCAGTGTGTGCTGTCAAAGCCCACCTCCGGGACGTACTTTCAAGCACGGGCCAATATGTTGCCAGAATGCCGAGCGCGGTGGAGACAAGGCCGAGGGCGCTCTCGATAGTCACATAGGGAACCTTCTTCAGGTCCTTCCCCTGCAGCTTCGCCATGGCGCTCCAAGCACGGGCGTATACATCGTCGCCGAAGTCTGGCTCGGAGGCTTCCTCCTTCTGAGCATTGTCCCGGGGACCTAGCCAGGGTACAGAACATTAGCAGATGGCCTTGAGCGCCTAGTGAATACGGGGGTGGACGTACTCATGGCAGCAGGCAGGGACTGGCAAGCGAGCGAAGCGTGAAAGGTTGTCCGGATGCTGTAGAGGAGCACGGGAATATGTAGGATCTGACGGCGTCAATTGTGGTTTTGTGGTCTGTCCGCAGACAGATGGCCCTAGAGGCGACGTTCTCGTGTGCCGCTGGGATGCTGCACCGGATCCGCAGCGAAGCATCCTATTTGATATGCAACGACGTGCGTCGACGCGGGTTGCAATACATCCATGATAAGAGCCGGGGGGTATGCTGTCAACGTTGCAGCCGCTGAGAGCACCATCAGCGCTGTTCACGTCGCAGGTTGTCAAAGTCACAAACCATACTTAGGCCGCTCTCGCGCATCGCCAGGCTTTCCGTGTTGTGGTCCTGGCCTAGAGTTCTGTCAGATCAAAGCCAGCGCATGCATAGTACCGAGATAGTAGTATCTGTGAAATTATGGTCTTTTGAGAATAATACGGTGCTCCTCCTCGGATACGTCGTCGCCGACCCAGAGCAGGAGAAGGTCAGAGGATCATGGGACGCTAAACACGACGGGGACAAGCGCTTTCTCCACAAAGAGGTCTTGGGGACCCCACCGAAGCAGCCACCTTTTCTTCGACTTGCTTGTGTAGACGAGCCTTTCGAACGCCTTTTCGTTCACGAGTGGCAGAATCAATGAAGAGGATAACTACCTCGGTAGGATTTTCGTCGCCTTTTCTTGCGCAGGAAAGTGGCCCATCCCCGTCGTGCTGTCGTCGTAGCCGCCTGGACGCACTGCCACACGTGCTGGCGGCCGATCGCTCTGATCGCATCATCGCGAACACCTGCCGGCGCTCTCCTATCTTTCTCCTCCACTTGCCACTCCAGCCACATGCGCCTCACCGGCATCGTCGACATGGATGTCTCTCCGTACTCCGCAGACAAGGTGCATTATGATGTTCAAGTATGGTTCGTCTCCTCCCCAGCCTCGAAGCGCTGTATGATCTCAGCCTATGGAGAGAGGCAGGCGGCTGACCCAAAAAGCGCTCATGCGAAAGGCTCGTCAGCCTCTAGGTCATCCTCAGAGACGAGATAGCCAGCAATAATCTCATATGTGCACATTTATGACGGCCTATCCCACTCACGAACACAGGAAGCTTACGATGTCGCCAGCCCACTCTACAGAGAGCTATACCGAAAACCTCTCGCAAGCCATCTTCTCCCGTATGGACCCAGGAAGACCTGTCCTTCGACTGCTTGACCCGGCCACGAATGAGCTATGCGAGTATCGTCTCGTGAAGATACCGCGGCGCTCTCCCACATCACCCGCCTGCCCTCGTTTGACACGCCGTCGCTCTGGAGAAGTCTTAGCCAGCACTACCCCCGACCTCGGCTATGACTCTGGTGCCCACCATCCAACTCGTTACGCGCTGGGCGGCCGATCCGCAGAGCTCTGGCACGGCCCTCCCTCCTTCGGCGCCAGGTTGAACTCTCCGCTGGCGCGTCTTCCCCCGCTCTCTGTCCGCTCCCGAGGCGACGGAACGCCCTCTCTATTCAATGACACCCGCGCCTCCGATGCATCCACCCCTTCCGAGTCGTTCGGGCCAACTCCAGTTAGGCAGCTCTTCCCTGGCGCGGCTCGCCTTCGTCTGGATACGCCTGCAGACTCTCCCTGGGCCGACTCTGGTGCCTCCCGATGCGCCGGTCTAGGCTTCTCCAGACTACGCAAGGACGACGGGACGCCTTTCGACGGCCTCGGAAGCCTACCTCGCCGAACCTCCACCCCGCATACAAAGCGGACCTCCTGCAGAATTGATAGCGAAACCGACCACCAACTACCTTTCGCGTTCTCCAACTTCGCCGGCCCGCGGGCAACCTCGACCCCAGCTCCCACCGAGCCTCGCTCCCCTCCCCAGGCTCCCGCGCGCCACTCTGCGGCGCTCCCGCTCCCAACCCAACCAGACCAGGACGACGTGTTCCTCTCGCGGCCAATCCGTGTCCCCGGCAGCCTCTCGCGCGGCTTGTTCCGACGGCGCTCGTCCTCTTCTGGCGCACAGAAGATGACAAGCGGGCGACGCGCCTCTGTTGCGGGTGCGCCGGGTGCCGGGCGTCGAGTCTCATGGGACTGGATTGACGATGCGGCGGATGGCGCTGCGGATAGGAGAGAGAGGAGGCCGGTGTGGAGGCCGTGAAAGGGCCGATTTGTGTACTACCGTTGCTTGTGCAGAGTAGGGCTTCGTGATAGGCAATCTATTGCAGACTTGAAGATAGGAATCGATGAGCAAAGACGTTGACGGTTCAGTTCAGCGCGTCCGCGACTCGAACCCGCGGTGTCGGTAACCGCCGACGCCGGCCTGAAGACCACGGCCGCCGCCGCTTTCAACTCACTTTCTCCGCGACCACGCAGCAGCACATATGACAAGACAATTGCCCACCACTCCCATGAAGAACCATGGACGTGGTGAAGTCGTGGCATATAGTATGGCTGGGCGGCGGAGTAGCTACAACCCGAGGCCTGAGGCCTGAGAACTCGGAGGAATACCCGCAGCGCTACGGTACTGGTCAAGTTCCTTCAGCTTGACCAGAGCGTAGCTGTTAAGTTTACAGTGAGTGTGCTGCGCATACATCCTTTCGGCCGAGAGGTACAATCTCCACTCACCCAACGCTCAGGCGAGGTTGACAGAGGCTACGGAGTCTATCGGGATTGCTCGGACTTCGCTAGTTGTGTACGGGCGCTAGTCCTCCTACCCACAACGAGCGCCGTTCTGCAAAGCCGACGTCGTTGGCAGAGGCATCGTAGGCGACCCTCTTCACACTGGGATGTAGGCAAGCATCACGGCGTTCTTCGGGCCTCGAAGCTCGCTGCGGGGAGTGGTGGGGACATATATACAGAGGAACCGCCAGCGATGAGCACTCTTCTGCCCTCATCACGCCCCTCTCTTGACCGTCACCCGCCAACGTCCCTCCCTCGGTCCCAGCACGGTCGAGTCGCGCCAGCGGAGATTCGATGTCTGCGCTAGCAATAGAGGGTCCAAGTAATGCACACCCATCTCGGACGGAGGATGACGCAGAGAAAACTGTCGATAGCACATTGAACGGCTCAGCGTCAGTGCTCATAGTTGACTGGGAGGGCCCCGACGACCCCGCTAACCCAAAGAAGTAAGTTATACTGCCGAGTCTGTCTTATAAAATTTACTGAGAGTCCAATTGCAGTTGGAGTATCGGGGAGAAGTGGGCGATCACACTCGTGGTCTCCTCGTACGCCTTTCTCAGCCCTCTGTCGTCGTCCATGATGGCGCCCGCCGCGAACCAGATCGCGCAAGACTTTGGCGTGACCGACAAGACCGTCATCGCGCTGTTCACGTCGATATACGTGGCTGCGTACGGTATGTACCATCGTTTGTCAAGTATGATTGAAAGTAGCTCACCTCCGCTAGCCCTCGGGCCTCTTACTATGGCGCCGCTGTGCGAGCTGTACGGCCGGGCCCGGATCCTGCAGATGTCCAACCTGTTCTACTTGGGTGCGTCGCTCTCGCTACCATGATTAGATCTTTTTCACTGAGCGGACGTCTGTACCAGCTTGGAACTTTGGATGCGGCTTCGCGAGGAACCCCGCAGAGCTCATCGTCTTCCGCTTCCTCTCGGGGTGGGGAGGGAGTGCTGCACCATCGGTATCTATACTCTCACTATATGCTGGTTTGTTGGCTGACGTATAGCTCGCTAGATCGGGGGCGGTGTCTTAGGAGATGTTTGGAAGTCGGAACAGCGCGGTCAGGCCATGGCCATCTATACCCTCGCTCCGATGCTCGGGCCATGCATAGGGCCAATATGCGGCGCTTGGATTGCGGAGAGATCGACCTGGCGTTGGGTGGTACGTGTATATCTCTCACCGGCATGTAGGACGCAGGCTTATGAGCATTGCAGTTCTGGTCAACGAGTATCGCTTGTGTCGCTATACAAGGGGTAGGACTCATCTACCTCAAAGAAAGTATACTTATTCCCATAATACGCCGCATATACTCGGCTTATGACTTTCACTTCAGCGTATGCCCCAACTCTGTTAGAAAGGAAAGCAAAACACATCAGGCAGCAGATGGATTCCGAGAAGGGTCGGCCGCAGGAAGTCCGCACAATCTTTGACACCCCCGACAGAGAGTACGTATCCCGTATACTCTGCGCATACCTGTCCATGTTGACAGAGCGACGCCGTAGCTGGCACAACGTCGTGCGCAAGGCTCTCGTGCGCCCCTTTGCGCTCTCTATCCAAGAGCCCATCATTCAAGTCTTCGCGGCCTTCCTATCCTTTGTCTACGGGACCTTTTACAGTGAGTCGCACCTCTGTCCCGCTTGCCCCCTCTACCAGCCTATATACTCACGTTTCCCGCCCCGTGTAGTCTTCCTCACTACGATCCCCTCGATCTTCGAAGGCGTGTACCAGGAACCCGTTGGCACCGCTGGACTGCACTACATCGCGCTCGGCATAGGCTCGACAGTGATGGCCCAGCTGTGCGGGCAGTTCCTGGACATGTCCTACAAGCACCTCTGCGCACGCAACGGCGGGGTCGGCAAGCCCGAGTTTCGTTTGCGTGCGTCCCCTCCTCGTCCCTCATCGCTCAAGCATGCATAGCCTGACGTTGCGTGTTCCTCGCAGCTCCCCTGTTCCCGGGCTCCATCATGCTCCCTATCGGTCTCTTCATCACGGGCTGGACGGCGCGCGCAAATGTGCACTGGATCGCGCCCGACATCGGCATCGCGATCGTCGGCGGAGGCACCGTCCTCATCTTCCAGGGCATCCAGACGTATGTCATCGACGCGTTCTCCCTCCACGCAGCCTCTGGTAAGCACATGCACGAACACTCCAGATCATAGATGTCCTCAACAACGTGTATCATGCCCAGCACTCGCCGCACTGGCGTTCTTCCGCTCGATGGCGGGCTTCGGCTTCCCGCTGTTCGCGCCGGCGATGTACAACGCGCTCGGCTACGGGAAAGGCGACACGATACTCGCGTGTGTGGCCATTGCCATCGGGGTGCCTGCGTATGTTCAGTCGGGCTGGCGGTGCGGCACATAGCTGATTATCTGGGATATGTAGGCCGTTTCTCTTCTGGACATATGGCGAGCGTATACGGAACGCGAGTCGCTACGCGAAGAAGTAGGGGATCCGGTGAACGCGTGAACACTTGAGTATCTACCAGAGCTGTCCCGGAAGCAAGGGCGAACGAGACTGCCAGTCGGGCGGCATTCTGCGAGACGTATAGCTTTCTGGTGGTTGGGTAGAACAAGTTCTGTCGCTTCCGGCCAGAGGAAGACGACTTCGAGTTTGAGACGCTGCGAATCGATTGCTTCCTAGACCGAGCTCGCAACGTCTTTTGAGTGGCTTCAGCCAGTGACGTGGATGGTGAGCAGACACAAGTTGGCCTTGAGCGAGAAGCTGTAGTAGCAGCCAGAGTAGATGCACACAACTGGGAGCCTCGCAGTATGCCCAGAGCTCGAGCAGTCAGCATGATGCGTACAAGACGATATAACTTGGACATCCCAACTCAACCTACGTTTGGCCGACGCTTCTGCGACGAGCCTGAGGCCTCTCCCATGAACCATACCCCAGGAAGTACGGGCTGGTGGAAGCGGGCGACAAGCATCGAAAGCAGAAATTGCCTCAGCAGTGACTCGTATGCGTGAATCGTTCTCAAGCAGTTTCGTCTCAGCGCAGTCAGAGGTTGAAGAGGAAGGCGCGTGGGGGCTGCCCGACACGATCATGGTGGACACATGGCGACGTCGCCGAACACGTCGAGGCCGCACGTTGCGCGCATGGAGCAAGAAGGGCATCGTATAGGATGGGCCCGCGGACACAGCCAGGTCGACGAGGTGAGGGATCTCAGCAACGAGCTCGACAGCCGAGACGACGGTCAAGATGGATTTCTGGAGCATTTTGGGCTATAAGGTGGCGGTACCTCTCTTTCTCACGCAAATCGCAATTCTGAGTTGACATTGCCATAGCGAACGCCCCTTCGGAGTGCGAATTGGGTGTACCTTTTCGTCGTGAACGTGTGGAATTATCTGAAAACCCTCCTCATCGCGTACCACGACGAGCAGCCCCCGCGCCCGGCGCCGAGACGTCTGCCCAACACCGCACCAGCCAACCCCGAGCCACCCATGGCGTCCATCGTCGCGCAGGAGTCGAGCGGTGAGTCCGTTTCCGAGGGAACGGGTCCGGCCTATTTATTGTCTTGAACGGATTTTGCGTTTCCGCCGCAGATTTGCGCCTGGCGCTGCCGGTCGAGAAAGCGTCTCCCTCTCCTTTCCCCTCGCCAGGCTCGCCGTTCTACCCGCCGCCGCGCCTCGGCGCACACGAGTTCGCATCGCGCCCATCGTCCTCCTCATCGACCAAGAGCATCGCGCGGGGCGTGTCGGACATGGCGCTCACGAACGGGAACGGCGAATCGACGCCCACGACCGCCTCGATACCTCAACCCGCCCTCGCGGTCGGCACAAGCCTCCCCTCGCCCGCAACCCCCACCCCGAACAATGCCTTTGAGCTGAAGACACCCACCACGCAGATTACCGTGCCCGACCCCCCACCCGACAATGAGTCACCCTCGGTTCCACTCGCAGTATCTGCTCTCGCGAGCCAGAACCGCGACTCGCTCACCTCCTCCCGCCCAGCACCACCAAGCCCCGCTGCCTCCCGCCGCACATCCGCCGCGCTGTCCCGGCACTCCTCCACAGTGCGCTCGAATCGCCACTCGAAGTCTTCCCTCCTGCAAGTCGCGCACGAGCCGGAGGCGTCCTCGTCTTCCACAGCAACCGCGACGCCCTCTGCGCAGCCCAAGCGCCGTTCCCTGCTCTTCAAGATCCGCGACTTCGCGTACGACCCTGCCGACGATCGCCACTTCGGGCGCGGGCCGGACGTCCCGCGGGCGAACCGCCCCCGCCAGCGCTGGTCGACGTACTCGACCGCGTCCTCCTCTTCGGCCGCGTCCTCCCGCGTGGACGGCGACGACGACGACACGGGCGAGGACGCGCGCGGGAGCTGGGGCGCCTACCGCTGGAACACGCTCAGCACGCACTTCAGCTGGGCTGCGGGCGAGGGCCCGGACGCGTCTGCGGCTGCGGCGCCATCAAAGACGGACTTTGAGCGCAACTTCGACGTGTCCTCGCCCACGGACGAGTCGGATGACCCGTACCAAGATGCCGAGGAGGGGTACGAGGGAGAAGAGGGCGGCACCGGAGATGATGGGCCGCTCGTGCCTGGGCTGTACCGCGCCCTGTACGCGTTCGAGCCCGAGGGCACGGCGGAGATGGCGCTGGAGGAGGAGCAGGTCGTGCACGTTCTCGGGCGGGGCGGCGGCGTGGGGTGGGCGATCGTCGAGAAGGAGGGCGGCGGGCACGCGCTCGTGCCCGAGAGTTATCTGGAGCTGATGGAGGCGGACTGAGGACCGAGGGGGAGAGGAAGCGGTGAGCACCCCCATGCATGTTGTGATACCTACGAGTTTGTGTACTTGGACCGCGCGGGCGTGGCGACTGTAACATCCATCCCCCCTCCGTGCGCCCGGCCGTCCGTCTTATGTGTCCCGCTGTTGTTGTTGTTTGCCCCCGGCTTCTGCTTCGCATCATGCATCACGATCATGACCGCACGTATCATTGTAAGTAGCTGTAGATGAGCTCGCGCACATATCTATGCTGTTCATACCCCAGTTTCGCAGGACAAGACGCATCTCTGATCCTCAATCTGAGCGTCGCATTCTGTCCGATTATCAGAAGCGCTGCTGTGACGCCGAGCTACGCCGTTCAGCCAGGTGCAGACCCTGCCAAGGGTCCTAAGTGTCGCGCAATGTCACTCTAGCCAAAGCAAATGCGCGGAGGGACGGACGGTAACGAACCGAGCACACCCGCACATGGAACCTCAACCGTTCAGTAGCAGCGGCGGGAGGCACGCGGGGGTTGCGCTCCAATGTTCACCATGCATTGCAGCATATGTCCACAGGGCAATCATTGACTTGAGGGGAGTGATCCCGTGACAGCAGGGAAGAGGGGAATGGGGAGATAGGACGACGCGGTGCACTTGGTGTCACGACGCATGGCAGGACATACCAGGCAATCTTCTGCATTGAACGGATGACAAGCCGTTCCATCCCCCGTCAGAAGCCCCCGGCTCCAGCTAAAGCCGTCGTCGTGCGAGGTTTGAGTGGCAGTATTCGTTCCATGCGGATGGTCGGTGACAGTCTCCGGTTGGAGCATGAGGTGTAGCATTACGGCCGTGCGCCGATAGTATTACAGGTAGCCGTATAGGGTTGGGGATGAGGTGGGGCAGTGCGGGTGCTGGACGGGAGGTAGGTTCTCTACTTCTTGGATGTCTTCTTGCTCTCCACGAACAACACACGGCTTTTCACTGTATATGGCCAACGTTAGAGCAGTGCAATACACGATTACAAGCATTACGCACCTCGAGGATCGTACTTCACCGCCGCCAACCTGGGCCCGAGGCGTAGCCTCTGCGTCGTGTAGAAAAAGCCAGTCTGAGCTGTAGAGATCAACCGAACGATGACCGTCCTGTAGTACCAGGTCAGCGCGAGTGTTTGAAATTTACATGAGGACATACCGGGCCTTCGACTTCGCAGCCATGGTCGAGAAGTGACTGAACGGAAATGGAGGCCTGCGTCCTTCCAGTCCAGATGATGGCGAGCCCGGGTCGCTGAGCGCTCACTCTCCGTTGTGACATGGTGCCACGTGGGTATGTCACGCTATAGCACCTCCGCATGAGCCTGAGCGCCGGGCTTTTCGAATATTCCCTCCCGACTCTTTGCGAAATCTATCGGTCTCCCGACCACCCTTCAGGGAAACTTAAGCCCTAGGAAGGAGTTGCACTATGATTTGAAGCGAGCTATCCTGACTACGGGAACTCATCCTGAACAACTCTGCGGCCAAGAATCAGCGACAGAGAAATGGCAAGACGCCAACAAGACACCTCTGAACGGGTGAGGACAACGACTCCGAAGTACAGCGGCGAGCGACTTTACGCATCACTCTCGGGTACCAGTGCTCCGGCGTCAGTCATGAGGCTCATGCCCTTCTAACTCCTTCCGTATGGCCGTTGTCTCCGAATTTCCGCATGGGTTCAGCTGACTATTCCTCGCGGTACAGAGCTCCATATTCCCGACCGGCGTTGGCGACACACAGGTTCAGCCCGGCGGCAACTCTTCCGAAGGTGAGCTTGGCAGCCACTTGACATCATGCAATTGAGAATTCACTGATGGACCTCTGTCTCGTCCATGTGCAGTGCTACATCATGCTCGACCACCTGGCGGGCCGTATCATTGTCAACGCTTGGCGTCGATAACGTATACGCTCTGTGTTTGCCTTCTTCAGTAGGTTGGTATCGGTAAGATGCACCTCTGTTGCGGCCGCGGGGCCGGCGGCGCCCGAGTGCGAGTGATCGAATCGCAATGTTTGCTCCAGCACCTCCAAGGAACTTGCCTGGACCACGAGGAAGTACGGCATACCCAAGAGACAGTCGATCCCTGTCACCACTCGAGCTCTCGCCTGCACTTCCCGGTGGCTGGTACGCTGGCTCTGACTTCTTGCAGGCGTAATGAATGCGGTCGCGGAATACCTCGTTACCATCGTCATTGTAAGTCGGTATCCTTGTTCTTCCCGATGCAGCCAGGCTGAGGCATGAACAGGTCTGTGAATGAATCTCTCTACCAGGAGAACATCGCCTTCCATATGACAGCCTGTCTCTAGCCCCACGGAAAATTCTAATACCCTGCATCGTCTCAATGATCCTTGTGCTTCCTGCCTTCTCGCCTAATCCGACATACGGAATTACGCCGCACACGAGCACCAGCTGCATGCCCTGCATGCCGATACGCCAACTCGTCCATATGCTGTCTCGACTTCTCTTTCTTGGCAGCCCATTGTCCCCAGGGTATAAAAACCTCTCATTTCATACTGGAACGGCAGACTCTCGAGCAGCAGTCTACGCATCGCACGGTTCACTCCTACGGTCGCCATGTTCTCTCTCGCCTTCGTCACCCTCGCCGTCTCGGCCGCGCTGTCGCTCGCGACTCCCGCGAAGCGCGCTCCTGCCCTCGAGGTCTCCCTCACGGGTGCGTTCTCCTCCATACCATCCGCTCCACCTCGCTGAAAGGATTTGACATTGACAGCCCCGGCTGATGTCCACTCTATCGACGACATCAAGGTCACCGCCGCTGTGACCAACACGGGCTCCGAGGATCTCAAGGTCCTCAAGTACGGCACCGTGCTCGACAGCGAGATCCCGACCCGCTCGTTCACTGTCAGCCGGGACGGCGTTGTCGCCAACTTCACGGGTGTCAAGCTCCAGCTCGATATCGACTCGCTCGACGACTCCGCCTTCACCGTGATCCCCGCCGGCGAGACCATTCTCGTCGAACACCAAGGTGAATATCCCTCTCAACCCATCCTCCCTCTCTGTGCTGACGAAATCCCCTCTTCGCAGTCGCCTCGCTCTACGACTTCGAGAACCTTGGCGCGGGCGCGTTTGAGTTCGAGCCGGTCACGACCTTCCAAGTGATCGAGGCCGACGCCGCGCCGCGCGCGTACAAGATCGCCGCGCCGAAAGTGAAGGTCAACGTCAAGGCGGACGTCGCGAAGCGCGAACTCGCGGCCGCGCACGACAAGCGCGCACGCGTCTCGTGCTCGGACAGCAGCCGGAACAGCTTCATCTCGTCGAGCTACTCGGAGGGCAAGAGCCTCGCGTCGATCGCGGCGAACTATGTGTCGAGCCACGGCTCCGACTCGCTCTTCAGGTCGTACTTTGGCACGACGTCGGTGCGTCCCTCAAATGCTACGCCTGCTTTTCCTCACATACTCACTACTCGGCCAGACCTCCACCGTGCGCAGCGTCCTGAGCGTACGTATACAAAACCAGGTGTTGAAGCATATCCGCTGATATAGTCTCGTTTATCAGGCGGTCGCCAACGAGAACTCGAGCAGCCGCACGCTCAACTGCGTCGACCCCTACGGCTACTGCACCAGCGGCGTCATCGCCTACACCCTCACCTCCACGACCAACATCTAGTACGTCCAAATACATATCAAAACTCTTCACGAATTCAGTCTCACCTCGCCCTTGTGTTGTGCAGCTTCTGCTCGCTCTTCTTCCAGGAGGTGACGAGCTCGCGCCTGTGCAGCGGCACGACCGTCGCGGCGCGCAACGTCCGCGGCGGCACCGTCCTGCACGAGCTCACGCACGCCGTCGCGGGCACGGACGACGTCGGCTACGGCTGCTCGTACGACCAGAACCTCGGGCAGACCAGCCCCCGCCAGGCCGCGATCAACGCCGACAACTACAACGTACGTGACCATGATGTGTGCTTATGTGGGACGTGTGAGGGGGCTGACGCGGGTTTGTGCGGCAGTGCTTCGCCACCCAGGTTTACCAGAACACGCAGTGCTGAGCGTGTGGAGGAGGCGAAGGGGGTGTCGTTGAGGTTTGGTGTGAACGTGCGCAGGGCGGCGCATATGATAGGGACGCGTTTGCTAGATACTCCTGATAGTGACGTTGTTCGACCCACTATGACGATCCAAATATCTTGCACTGCAATACTGAGTACTGAGAATGTAAACGCATCCACTCGAGCACTGAGCAGAGTGACGGTGTGGCAGGGGTGCATTCTGTGCCTCGCATACAACACTGGTCACATTCATCCGCTGGAGATCAAGGCGAACAGGATCCACAAAGGAGGCAGTAAGCGAGACGCAAGAGGCACCGGCTGATGAGAAGGCATTTGAGGCCTATGATGGTGGCGGTCGGTCCATCGATATCCGCGTTGTCAGTAGGCGGCCTCAACTCCGTCACCCTGTCGAGAGTATCCGCACCACTTTATTTTGCGACTGTGCGGTGCTGTATCTAGTACATGTTCTCAGTGGCATCTTCCTATACATCTATCATACTTCTTCACTAAGGTTGTGTCAGCGAGGCTCTTTATCGCAGACGAATGGCATGTGCACGTACTACTAATTTCATACTTCACTCGAAGTACGTCGGGAGGATGTACTTCAGCTTCTGCCGATCCTCGTCCTTCTGCTGCTCAGAGCGCGGCATGATGGAGAACTTCATGGAGCCGATCTCCTCAGTGAGGAGGTCGCCCTGCGCCGCCTCCGCGTTGAGATCCTCGAGGATTGCAGCGGCAACGTGCCTAGAGAGCTTCGCGTTCGCGTGCAGAGTCTTGAAGACCTCAGCCGCAGTGACGGCGGACTCGTTCTCGCGCCAGGAGTCGTAATCGGTGACGGTCGCGATCAGAGCATACCTACCTGCTCGTCAGCATACGTCGTTACGGACGGAGAGGCCGACCTACCCGAGCTCGGCCTCACGCGCAAGCTTCGCCTCGGGGAGGACGCTCATGTTAATGACGTCCCCACCCCACAGGCGGTACATCTTGCTCTCCGCGCGCGTCGAGAACTGGGGGCCCTCCATGCACACGATCGTCTTGTCCGTGTGGAGCTGCGGACGCGTCGAGCGCGCCGCGAGCTCGTCCTCGCCCGCCTCCGCAATCACCTTCCGCACGCGGCCCTCGAGCCAGCGCACGAGGCGCACCGCGAACGGGTCGCCGAACGCGGCGTGCGCGACGACGCTCGTGCCCTCGAAGAAGCTCGCGGGGCGCACGCCCTTCGTGCGGTCGATGATCTGCGTGGGCAGCACGAAGTCGCCCGGCGCGCACTCCTCGCGCAGCGAGCCGACGGCGGAGAACGCGAGGATCGCGCGCACGCCGAGCGACTTGAGCGCGGCGATGTTCGCGCGGGCGGGCACGGCGGAGGGGGCGATCGTGTGGCCGGTGCCGTGGCGGGCCAGGAATGCGACCTTGGTGCCCGAAGGGAGGGCGCAGATCGCAATGGGCGAGCTGGGGAGACCCCAGGGCTGCGATGCAGACGGTCAGAAAATCTGCCGTATCGACGCGTAGCCTGTATGCGCTCACTGTCTGCGGGTTAACGTGTTTCCTACAGAGAAGTGTGTTAGAAAGCGTTTTCGTATACGTTGCTGGAGGTTCCTACAAGAACGTGAGGTTGTCCAGGTGATACAACCCACTGCCCCCGATGACGCCGACCAAAACTAAAAATCATCATGATTATGGTTAGTGCGTGGCGTACGGGACATCTGCTCGTTGCCCACCATTCTCGCTCTCAGACGAAGACATGGTTTCTTCTCGTGGTAGTCTCGTCCTGGGTGCTCGCAGGCGTTGCGTCGAGAAACAAACTCTGCCGATGCGCAAAGATCGATGGAATGAGCTCATTTTGCGAGACGCCCGGCGTCTAACTGTATCTTCCACTTTGGGAAGCGCCCGATTTCCTGCTCTCAGAGTCAGAAGCACGCGAGGAACTGTTCACCTCCTCACGGTCAGCACACTGGATACACTGGCATCCTGCTGAACAGAGAACCCGCCGGTTAGCACGAAGCGAGAAAATCACCAGGCTCAAGACAAACACTCTGCCCGAGCCCATGCGTGTGGTACGTGGCACACACCAGTCTCGATGACACTCCAACTAGTCGCAGCAATCGCCCCATGGGATATCCAAGGTATACAAGAAGCAAGCAATATACATTCAATACTCATCCTGTCATGCGTTCCTTCCACCAGATCAAGCGCTCTTCTTCTCGGCCTTCAGCCTCTGCACGGTCTCCTTGACCAGCGCGCTATCCTTCACCCACTGCTGGTAGGTCTTCGCCTGGGGGTATATCGACAGCGTCTGCTTCTGGTCCTACAACGCGCGAATATCAGAACCACAGGAACACGCGCGGGTAGAAGATCAGAGCACGCGTACCCGTACGCCGCTGTCGGGGCCCGCGCGCTTCACGTACTCCCAGGAGAGGTACATGAGCTCCGCCGCGGGGTGGTCCGCGTAGCGCGACGCCTCGAACTGCTCGGGCGTGAGCTCGAGCGCGAGGCTCGCCTTCTCGCCCGTCACCTCCGAGAACTGCGTCGCGATGTCGCGCAGCGTGAGGTACTCGACGACCGTCTTGATCTTCACGCCTGTGCACCGCGCGCGTTCAGCATATACGCGCGCGCGAGGAAACTACATGTAGGGGGAGAGAGAGGGGGAGGGGATGCGAAGGCGTACCGGTGTACTTCTCGGGCTCGCGGAACGCGGGCACGACGAGGCCGCCGAGGTCGGAGACGCTGAACGCGAAGATGGGCACGTCGGGCAGGAAGCCGACGGACCAGTTGAAGCCCTTCTCTTCGTCGTAGCTCGGCGCAAAGAAGCTCGTCCAGAAGTTCTCTACCGACGCGCGCGCCCGTGTCAACCCTCCGTATACCAGAAGTACTCAGCCCATGGCACGCACCATAGTACATCGGAATGTACACGAACGTGTACGGGATGCCGCTCGCGATGACCCGGTCCTCGATGAGCGCCTTGCTGCGCCACGAGATCGCGCCGCACTCGCCCTCGCGGCCCTCGACGGTGCTCCAGACGAGGTGCTTCACGCCCGCGCGCACCGCGCCGTCGACGATGTTGCGCCCGTGCAGCTGCTCGCCGTCGAAGCCGTGCACGTAGAACTGCGTGAGGCCGAACACGCCCCACGCGCCCGCGAACGCCGCCGCGGTCTCGTCGAGCGAGGACAGGTCCGCCTTGACGACCTCGACGCCGCGCGCGGCGAGCGCCTGCGCGGCTGCGGAGGCGGGGTCGCGCGTGATCGCGCGCACGGAGAAGGTCTCGGGCTCCTTGAGGAGGAAGTCGACGACGGACGAGCCTTGCCTGGCGGGTTGCGGGACGATCAGATCGGAGGTGTGCGGGGCTCGCGGCAGCTGCAGTAGATGGACACGCACTGTCCGGTCGCTCCTGTTACGGCGATGAGCTTAGGCATGGTGCGGAGGGTAGGAGAGGGTAGGATAGATAATGTGGCCGTCGGAGAAGAAGATGTTGAACTGCTGAACGAGCTCACCCAGGGATACTTGAGTTGCGCTATTGGCCCAGGCTCATATGCCTGAGCTCGGGTGCGCATGCGGAATCACATTACTTGGCTGCAACGCGGATGACATGCCGCGCCTGGTTGTTTCTTCAGCCAACTGCAGGTCGTCGTTGCATTGGGGTTATAGCTTCGGATAATCGTCCGGGGCCCGCCTTCGGCCACACGATGTACCCGCTTTCCGATGTGAACGCACTGAGATCGTAAACGCGAACAGTATTGACTCCGGGTCCCCTAGAGGCTTTTTGATACGTACCTTTCTAAGTGTTGCTACTCGCCTTGCTCAACCAATAGGTCCCAGAGGTTTGGGGGATTTTTGGGGCAGCAGAGCGAAAGATGTCGAATGAATTCGCCTTGCCTTGCAAAAGCTGCAAGGCACGCCTTGCTTATCGGATTTTGGGGCGCGAGGGGCACGCTGCACTGTGTCTGACAGACTCCGCACGCTGGATAGCCAGTGAGCTAGAGATGGTTCGAACTCCCGAACCATTTGCCTGTAGGTGTCTTCACTGTCCATAATCGCGTTCAAAATCCGAACCTCTCGTCGTGTTGGGAGGGCGGTCGAGGAGGAAGATGCCCGCCAACTCGAGACGCGGATGCAAATCGGGCACTGCCACCTGACAGTTCAGACGGCGTCTGCTGTCACCGAGGGTTCTGAGTTGCCGGGGCCGATCTGCCACATTGGGGGAAGACGCCGCGTGCCCCAAACACGATCGCACCGTACGATCGCGATCTCCGCACACCCACTGGCGGAGGAGAAGCAGTTCAACGCTCCGCAGTCCTTCGTTCATTGCAGAAGCGGCCCAGTTCCTTCTTCCTTCAATTGTTATGATGAAGAAAACGTTTTCCATCCGCAAAAACATATCGCTGCCGTGGTCGTGCTCCGGATGCTTGGGCGCTTGGACAACGTCACCGGTTGCCTAGACTCGGCTAGTCCAGCGGGGCCTTTTTCTGATCTTGTTCTGAAACCTCACGAGGACAGCTCCCGAGATAACTCACCTTGTCTTCAGAACCCCAGATCTCGGTGCTCGACGGATGCCGCTATCCCGCTGTTGGGTGCAGTAGAGCACTTTGTTTGACTGAAGAGGAGACCTGCGTAGTGAGTCCTCTCGATTCAACTCCTACCGTGCAGATAAAAACTCACCGTTCTCTTCAAGTTACACCTCGGTCTTTTCGTAGGAACACTTGATAGCCGCCGATCTCGTACAGGTAAAGCATCCTTCCGACTACCGGTCAGTGTCCGACAGTACGGCTTATGTAGTTGCAACCGGCCAAGGGCTTTGCCACATCGACCAGGGCCGACCCTGGAACCCCATTTTCACCTACGCCAACGAGGCAGCGAGCGAGCACCAGGGCATACAGCGTCCATCTAGCGTCCGAGTGGGACTAATCTCTGTATGTGCAACTGTGCGACCGTGCTTGACGAACTTTGCTAAATTGACATTGCCTGTATAGGGGTATATCAGTACGACCAAGGTATGTATCCCCCGGTGCCGTGTTCAGGAACAGAGATCCAAGTGGCCGTCACGCGGCACTCCGAGACCTTCTTTCCTGATCTCCGCCCCGACGCCACGATGCTGTCATTTTGTTCATGAACTCTTTCCTGCGCAGCCGTCGCTTAACAGCTCCTCAGCCTTCAGGCCCAACCAACGCACGCAGCGCGGCCCCTCCGCTCAGCGCTGAAACTCTCCACGCACGAGTCTCGACCCGCGCGCGCGCCCTCATCACATTTGCGACAAGCTTTAGCCCTCGTCGCCGAGCCCGACGCCCATCAGACCGCCGCCCGGCCCTGTTGGAAGGCCGCAACCGCGCCCACCGCGAAATTGAGTCCGGCGCAATTTGACGTGCCCCGGACGCAGCTGTGATATGAACACGGGGGTGCTTCGCGGAACGCCACCTCGCCCCTCTCCATCCCTCTCCTCCCTTCCCTCTGTCCGGCACACGTCCGCGCTCTAGCAGTCATCATGTCGGGCATGTACGAGGTGAACCAGATTGCGGCAGCGTCGCTGGGCGCCGACCCTGTCACGACCGACGCCATTGCGACCGCGTTCGGCCTGCTGCACGTACTGCAGGTGTACACATCGTCCATGGTAAGCCTTAGCGTCTCACTGGAATGTAATCGCTCTGACACGAGTCTCCAGATGGCCGTCGCCGTGTGGGACTGGTTGGTATGCTTAAGAAGTGAGCCTACCTGTGTCGGTCAAGTTCGGCACATCGCTCACGACTGCATATAGCGGAGTGGGAGGTCATTTGGAAATCTCGCTGGACGCCGATCAAGGCCCTATATCTCTGGACGAGATACTACGGTCAGTCAGGATCCTGACGGTGGTCCGCAAATCAGGTACTAACGGAGCCCCTATAGGCCTCATCACATACGCGCTCTGCCTCTGGCTCTTCAACGCCAACTTCACCGTCGGCCAATGCAAGACGCTTCACTTCCTGATCGCCGCGACGTGCATGTGGGTGACCCTCGGATCCGGTGAGCGAACTCCCCCGCCTTCCCGCATTCCCGCCAAACACCCCATCTCACCCACCCACCCACTCATCCGCAGAGGCGATCCTCGCGATGCGCACGCACGCGTTCCTCGGGCGGCAGCGGTGGACGGCGGTCCTGCTGTCCGCGATGCTGCTCGGGGAGACCGCGTTCCTGCTCTTCGTCTCCATCGCGGGCGTGCACCAGACCGTCCTGCCCGTCGTCACCCGCGGGCCGTGCACCGCGAGCGACGCGCCCGGCAAGCACGTCGTCTCCGGCTTCTGGCTCGCGCCCGTCGCGTTCGATCTCTTCTGCACGTTCCTCACGCTCTGGAAGGTGCGTCCTAATCTCTGCGCCGCGGGCCGCATGCAGAGCTTCCGAGACTGACATGTAGATGGGGTTTTAGCTTACTCAGATGCACGCGCGCGGCTCGCACCTGGTGAAGGTCTTCGTCGGCGAGGGCCTCATGTACTTCATTGCCGTCTCCGCCGTCAACATCCTCAACGCGATCTTCATGTTCCAGTCGAACGCCAACATCCAGAACATCAACAGTACGTCCCCCTCGCCTCCCCTACCCGCATCCCCTATCCACCTCCCTCCTCCACCTGCGCTTGCTGACCCTCCCCCTCCTCCCACGCAGGCTTCCTCGCGCTCATCCTCTCGCAAGTGCTCTGCTGCCGGCTCGTGCTGAACCTGCGCGCGCGCGGCCGCGCCGGCGCGGTGCACACGTCCGAGGGCCCGCTCGGGACGTCCGCGACGAAGGGCACGATGCCCGTGTTCGCGCCGCCCGGCGGAGGCGCGGCGCGCGGGCCCGCGGAGACGGGCACGGACACGGTGAACATCCCGCTCGAGCACTTCAACCGCCCGTACGACGAGCTCAGCTACGAGGCCGACCACGGCGTGAAGGTGCACGTGTCCGTCGAGCGCGACGTCGAGAGCAACTAGACTCTAGCTGGGCCCGGGGTTCCGTGTGGGCGAGGCGCGTTGAGCGTTCTGAGATAAAATGTTGATATATGGCTTTGGCTGGGTTTGGGGTCTTGCGCGTGTGAGGCCGGTGGTGATAGACCGTTCGTTTTCTGTATGCATTCACGTTTTGAAGATGCTATAATTTCACGCTCGTTTGATAACGCGCGCCGTTTGCGCGGGATTGCGCAAAGAGAGTTATGGATATATGCGCTCGAGAAGGTTACATGCGAGCGAGTTTAAGGCTACGGGTTAGGTCCGAGTCCGGCCGCGTGCAAGGTGTGGCAAGTCCTTGGTCAACGCGCCAGTCCGGCGGATTGCGTGCGTGAGCCCCGGTGTGGTCTAGGCATGGCGGAGTGCGCATATACATACACCTAAACAAGTGGGATGTCGAGGATAGCCGTCGAACGCGGTCAAAGCGCTGCCGCGAAGAGTGCCTCAGGTTCCAGCCGACCATCGCCTATCTTAGACCAGAAGCGACTCCGGCTCCCATACACACCAGTGGAAGTGCTGCAGGCAGCACCTTGGACAAGGGTGCGTGGAACGGCGGCTGCCAGTCCGCCTTCCCGACCTCTTCTGCGCTGTATGCATGCTGTTGGATCGCGTCGTTGATGGCGACGTTCGGAGGGTGATCATGAGCCCCGAGAGGCTTGCTCCGGCATGACATGGCGGTGCGAGATGGCGCGCGCCGGAAGCGGGAGTCTTCCACGGCTTTGGGCGCGCATGCACACCGTGAATGTTCGAATTGTTCTGGATCCCGGACGCCAATACTGCGGGGAGCAACGCGGAGGAGCGGAGCGGGCGGGCAGCACGCGCCCTGGAGGAGTTGCCGGGCTCGTCGAACCTGCCCCAGAGGAGATGGGAGAAAAGCCTCGACGCCATACGGCGCATTGCGCGCCGCGTCGAGCAGCGCGGCAGCGCGGGCGACCGGGGCCCTGCCGCTGTGTAGTGCTCCTTCAAAGCCCCGTGAGAGTCTCCCCAGGACGCCGCGTACGCGAGAGCTGGGGGCCGCGCCGGACTTGACGAACGGGCACGGTAGGTGTCTCTCGCCGTGAGAGGTAGTCATGCGGAGCGTCTTGCGGCAAGTGTGCTTGTTCTGCCATGACCGGAGAGCCTGTTGGGTATGTGGCGCTCGAGGTCCGATCCGGCGGTTCCATGGAGTACGTCTGAGCCTGGGCGGTTGGTGTATACTCGGGGATGGCGGAGTACCATTGACGCACTGCTCGGTACGGAGAGCACTGCGGGACCGGCAGCACGATGATGGAGGCGAGATGAACTCGAAGATGTTGCGGGAATGTGCCATGAGTTTTGTCTGAGTGATCGAGGACCTGTGCGGACGCACCCGGACGGGCGCGACTTCTTCGCGAACGAGCTACAAGTACACAGGCGTCAGACATGTCAAAAAGGAGCGGAGAGTCCAGAGCGCTCACTATATCTGCATCGGTGAGTCAACTTCACCGCCCATGGTGGCATCCTCGGAACAAGAGGGGTGCACTGAGTGCCTGCCTCCTCAGCTGAAGACTACGCGCCGACGTTGTCAGGATCGCAACGGAGTGCCCTCACGGCGTACTCTGGAAAGTGGACGTCAGTCGGTGGTCACTGCCATGAGGTCGAAGATGCTCACTGAGTTGTGGCGAACCATTAGGCCTCAAGAGTGGGGGTAATATCGACCGACGGGTTCAGTGGCGACGAAAGCGGGAGGAAGTATCCTACCCAGGACCAGGGTCATCTCGAAATGAGCTGGGTGGAAGTAGCGAAGGTTGTCTCGGGGAGGATGCAGAGAGAAGCGAGTGTTACCTCCGTTTTTGGAGCACGCCGCTTATAACGCCTCAGTTCGTGCCAATGGCTCCTTGTGATGCACCTCGTCACTGGAGTCTGGCACACTGCAAGCGTGACAAACGATCCCTTGCGAGACAGAATCACGCTTTGGCTCGAAAGAGCTTGCAGGAAGCGCACCATGTGGCACGGAGAGGCGGAGCGGCTCGTAGATCCAGCCAGATGTAACCACATGAGGCAAGCAGAAACAAGCGAAGGCGTGTGTGGCAGGAATGAAATCACCCTTGGGTTCCGTGGAGGACGTGGAGAAAGAGACTTTCATGATGTCTTGGGTGGCAGAAGCTCGTTGGCGCCTGTGGCTTCACGATCACGTGTAGGACGCGTCTTCACGGACGCGTGTGGCACTCTGGCGTAAATCCTAAAATAATGCCCTGTTTGACATCGGACAGAAATAACAAGTGAGCCCTACAATAGCGATTAACCCCGCACTTGCGATTACCGGATTCCCCTAACGGCCCATCGTAAGCTGCTTCATGCCACTCGACAGCTGCCCCATCACCCTGTTGAAATCGCCCTGGAAGCGGCGCACTCCGCAATTCCCGCCCTCGACGTGCTGACAGAACGCGCTGAGCGTGCTAAACTCCGCGCCGCATCCGTACCACCCCTGCGGGCAGCGGTAGAGCTTGTCCGCGTGCGCCGGGCTCTTGAGGTGCTGGTTCAGCGCGGTGAGCGACCGGTATCCGCGGTGGCAGAGGTAGCACTCGTAGTGGGACCCGTTCCACGCGCGCTCCGTCGCCCACATCCCGGTGACGGTCGTCCCTCCCGCGGTTGAGGAGCCGCCGGCGATCATGCGCGAGGGGTTCGTGATGATGTTCGAGCGGTCGATCTGCGCGACGATACGGTTGACGGCGTCGCGCGTAAGACGGGAGACGCACGAGCCGGACTCGAGGTGGAGGACGAGCGCGGAGGTGGACACGAAGGAGCGGCCGCAGCCTTGCATGGGGCATTGGACCGTCAGACCCTGGTGGAGCGTCGAGCGGCGATGGCTGTCGAGGTTGTTCGCGTTCTGGAACATGCGCTTGCACGGGACGCAGTATCGATCGGCGTGCTTCTGGCGTCGGTGCTCGTGGAGGCCAATTTCGAAGTCAAAAACCTGGGCGGGCGATATGGATCAGTGATGGGATTGGATATATGCTAGTCGAACGTACGGAGTTACAAGGAGCGCAGAAGTAGTGCTTCTCGTAGTAATGGTCGTAGAGGGCAGGCCTGTCGCTGAAGTGTAGAGCGCATCGCTGGCAGTACTCGTGCCGAGGGCTTTGAACGTAGTGTTCCTTGAGACCCAAAGGCGAAGGGAACGTCCTCTGGCACGAGTGGCACGTCCACGGATGGACTTCGTCTTCGTGCAATTCAAGGTCGTATTCATAATAGAACGTCTCCTCGCAGTAATGGCAGTCGTGATAATAAGGCATCTTGCGGAATCTCTAGGAGGACTGAGGATCAGCCTGGACTGGTTGTGATATTCCATAGAGTGCAGTTGGGTGATACGCACGTTGGATGGGCGCAAGAGATAAGAGTCGTCGGGCGTACGAGCCCAGATCTACGCGTTATATACTCTCTGCGTGGCGTGGGCGTCTAGCCTCGACAAGACAGAGAAGTTGTTTCATTCGAAGCCGATGCGCTTCGATAACGTCATGAATTCGCTGAGAAGGATAGCCGGCAACTGTGACATACCGGGCCAAGCGCTCTACCAGTAGAACGACGATGTAGTGCCCACAGAATGAGACTCCAATGTCCGGAACGTCGTCGTTGAGGTGAGCATCCGCTCGGAATCAAGGGAACTGGAGAAAGCCGGTGAAGGGGTACTCAGTCCTCTCTCACGGTCACATGATTCACATGTTTCGGGGCCGAGGGGCTGCGGCCAGTGCTCCGCGCTGCGACAGCTCTCAAGGTCCCGACGCTACAACACACCGTGAACCAAAGCTGATCACGCCGACGAACCAATTCGTGGAAGTATCATAAATAATGAACGATGGAAATGGTATTGATGCTAGTTCGATCTACAGCGGTCTACAGCGTACGTGATATACTGTGCATGTCAAGAGGTCATGACAGTGGCGCGGGTCGCAAATGGCTGGTTTCCGCCGTTGGCATTTACCGACCACGGGTGACCGTGGGGACAGTGACAGTCTCCACGGTCGTCGTGGTAGTGGTGGCCGTCCTCGTAGCCGTCTGCGTGTCCGTGCTGGTGGAGAACTTGGTGCTCGTGACCGTGCTGGTCGTCACCGGGTTCGTGGTCGAGCGGACCGTCGTCCTCGCGATCGCAGTGCTCGTGGTCGTGGACGTCGTTGTGGCGGTGGCGGTAGAAGTGACCGTCGCCGTCGACAACTCGGTCGAAGTGCGCGTGGCGGTGGTGGTCACGGTCTTCGTGGTCGTCGAAGTGGACGTGACCGTGTTCACAGCGCGCTTATTTGCAGGGGGTTGCACCGTCACAGTGGCAGTTGTGGTGGAGACAATGTAGGTGGGGTGGATGGAGGTGATGGTGTATGTGGTAGGCTCGCAGGTGTTAATGGGCGCACGAGCTTCGACGACTAGGGCAAACGATCAACAAAAGCACTGTCACACGATAGATCCCTATGCGACTTACCATCGGCTTGGACACCTGCGCACACGGCAAAAACCGCAGCAATGACGGTGGCGATCTTGTAAGTGAACATGTTGATAGGCGGTGGTGATTTGTGTGGAGAGGAAGTAGAGTGCGAGAAGTGGCGGCTTCTACACCGGCACTCGTGTCTTATATACACATCCCACCCTCTGATATGCCCCTATTGGCGTACCCGCCCTCCATAGTGCGCATACCAAGGACCAAGGAAACTTGGACTTAGCGATTTCCATGTTCACAGTGCAGAGCGGATGGAAGTCGCGGAGGAAGGAGTGGAAGGCGCGGAGTGGGCCGAGTCGGAACGATCATTCGTGTGGCTGTCCACCTGCGGCTTCTCCCGATATGGTATCCCTCGATCACAAGCGCCCAATTCATCGTGGCTTTTCCCTCAACCACCACTGTCGTGCACCGTATATTCCATTCCCACCTTCTGGCTACTGGAAATCCGAAGATCTCGTGGCCGCGGAGGACGAGGATTGAATCTCGGTGACCGAGGCGAATACCTATCGGATATCGTCCCTAACTCCGCCGGCATCTCAACCATGTTCTGTCCTCCGAGTCGGACATCCTGCGTCAACCGAAGATTTCGGATATCCCTTCCTCTCCAAGGGCTCGAGCCGAGTTTTGTGGTGGGTACTACTTCGTCGAATCTACCTGGATCTCCAACTCTCTCGAATCCTCGGATGCCACCCCCGTCGGCCTCGACTTCTCGGTCTCTGACTTCTACCGACAGAGCATACTCGTTGTGATGATTTCCACCTGCGTAGTCCCAGCTTCGATCGATCGCTGTAGTGTCGCATTGTTGTGCTTCCGCTTGGACCCACACCGATGCTGTGCAACAGCACCTCTGAGTAGGACGTCGCACTTCCGCGAGAATGAGAGGGATTCTCGGGCTGACTGCCAGTCCTAGAACCCTGCTCATCCGTGTGGTCCGTCATGCTCGATCGTCGATCGCCATGTCCGCGGACACTCCGGCGTTCATGTCGGTCGCCACCAGTAGCGCGCTCGCATGTGTCTGAAACGTTGAAGTCTGAGTTCCCTTGTGCATATCGAAGGTACGTCAGTGGCTTAGGAGAAGAATCGCGAGGCTCCCCTCTGCGTATATAAGGACCCACGTTTCACCCTTTATCTCCATCACCGTCAATCTCTCATCTCCTACTCATCCACTCACACTCTCGCAACATGTTCGCCTACAAGTCCGCCATCGTCCTGACCATCCTCGCCGCACTCGGCGCAGAGGTTGTTGGTGAGTGCAGAGCATCAACTACCTGATCAGCGTTCTCACATACGTTCCTAGCTGTTGACTACCCTGGCTACTCCGCGTACCCGGCATACAAGCCGTCGAAGGGCAGCTACACCGACGCCATCAAGCCCTGCCCTGCTGCGTCCATCAAGACCACAACGGTGTCCCCCACGTACACCTTCACGCGCACCACCACTACCACCGTGACCGCCGCCCCCGACCGCAAGCGCGGCGACGATCACCCGCACGCCATCCCTCACACTACGCCTGCGGTCGTTGCCCGCGCGGATGCTACCCCGACGACGACGATCACCGTGACGCGCACGTCCACGTCCACCGACTTGACCACCCGCACGGTGACGAGCACCACGACGAGCACGAGCACAGATCGTACGACGCTCACCGCGACGACCACCGCGAGGGCCACCGTGACCTGCACGGGCACCACCGTCATCACCAGCTCTGTGACCCGCACGGCCACGGAGACTGCGACGGGCACCCGCACGGCTACCATCACGTCGTTCACGACCAGCACTTCTACCGCGACTGCGACGTCGACTACGACCGTTGGTGAGACCACGGTCGACGGCAACGCTCGTCGCGGCGTGCCCACCGCCGTGCCTCTGTACGCTTAAATCTCAGGGCGTATTGAGCCAAGATTAATTTCCTACATGTCGTAGTCAATCCATTACTTTACATACAATTTACATCCTGAACCAGTTTTTACAACGTATGGGCTCAGATTGTGATCGGATTGTCGAAGCGGTGTCGAAAGTGGCACCGGAGGCGAGGCCGCCGTGGTTGTTCTGCCCCGGCGAAAACCAGAGTAATTCCTCGAACGACGCACCACGCTCCACGCAGATGTCCCGAAACCACGCAGACTGCGTACTCGCCCTAATGCGGACCTGCAGCGGAAAGTCCTTTGCGCAACTGATACCGACAACGTAAGCATTGAGGCCCGCAGCAACGCGAGAGCGCTCGCGCGCAAGACCGCCGTGCACGAAATACAATAATTCGCACACATATTGCCATACCGTCGACAGATTGAATGGATTGTGAGCATGTGCAGTGCGAGCGAGTCGTGGCAGAGTCGTCAGTGTCAGAAAGCTGCTCATGACATAGTGAATGGTCTGAGGAAAGCGAGACGTCCTAGTCCGATGGCAACACTGGATTCACATCGGGATGTTCCATGAGATGTATTTGAACGTGTACGACATAAACATATAACAGACACACAGCAGGCCCGGACGCGCCTCGTAGCATACAGTAGCATACACCGCATGGTACTACTCATTCTACCCCCTCACGCCCCGTTGCTACCCCCCGCATGGCCGCTGAACGTGACCGGGCCCAGAGCCTGCCTCAAGAGCAGCTCGATGCGCTCCCGGTCGTCGTTCTGCTTCCGCATCTCCTCCCGCCACCGCGCCTCGCGCTGGTCGTAGATCGCCGACAGCGCGCCCAGACTCCCGAGCGCGGCCTCCAGGGCACGCCGCAGGTCCTGCTCCCCAGGAGAGTTCGCGCCGGGCGAGCCGTCCGCGGACGAGTCCGAGCGCGAAGAGAGCCGCTCGGCGAGGGACATGTGCTGTGCCTTGCGCGCAGTGCGCCGCTGCGTGGCGAGCGCGGAGAACCCGCGGCGCACGTTGGACAGTGCAGCCGAGTGCCCAAGCGTTAGGTCGCGGCGGATAGAGCGCGACGTGAGCGCGTGGAGTTTGGTGGAGTGAGAGGGAGCGGCGAGGAGGACGAGCGTCGAATCGGTCTCCCTGTCCAATGCTTGGAACTGTGCGGAGGGTCAGAAAGTGCATGAGACGAATATGGTTGAACTACTCACCGCTTGGACGAGCGCGTCCCAGCGCGTGTCGAACCGCCGGCGCCGCTTCTGCGGGTTGCTGACGAAGGACGGATGGTACTCGAGGTCGAGCAAGTCGTCTTCCTCCCCATCCACCTCCTCGTCCACCCACTCGCCCTCATCTTCTCCCTCGACATTTTCGTCCCACGCGCCCACCCCATTCCCATTTGCGTGCCCGTTTCCGTTCGTGTTTCCGTTCATCCCGACAGCGCCGTGCACGTAGGGGTCCACGTAGTGCTCCTCTCCGGCCGTGCTCGTCTCCTCCCCAGAGGACATCTCCGGGCTCGTCTCGCGCGGCTGGGTGCTGTCCACGCGCGGAGGCGGCTTCACGACGCGGCGCGCCTGGCGCGCAGGCTGCGTGGGGCGCGAATGCCCGTTCGACTCGCGGCGGCGCACCCCGCGCCCGCGCATCGGCGGCGGAGGCAGGTTCACCGGCTCGTGGCTCGGGCTCGAGCGGATGCTCGCGGCGGCCATGTGCGCGTTCAGCCCCGCGGTGCCCGCCGCGGGGACGAACGCCCACGGGTTGTAGCCGGGGCCGGGGAAGGGCGTCGACGACGGCGAGAACGCAGACTCGGACGAGGGCTGCGCGAGCCCGTTGTTGATCGCGTAGATCTGCATCTGCATCGCGAGCTGCTCGCGGATGACCGCCGGGTTGTTCATGTCGTAGTTCGTGGACGGCGCGGGCATCGGGCCGGCCATCGTCGAGCGCCGGATGTGCGTGAACGGGTAGGGGTAGGGCGACCCGATCTGGCGCGGCTCGATGTCGGAGGGCGTCGCGGAGATGAGGGGCGACGGCGACGGCGCGGCAGTGTGGCTCTGCGGGGTCGGGGGAACGGGCGCGCCAGGACGCGCGCTCGCGGAGCGGAGGAAGGTCTGAAGGTAGGAAGAGGTAGGGTCGTCGAAGAGGCTCTGGAGGTCGTCGGACTGGTGCTCGGCCATAGAGCCATTCCAGTGGTATCCAAGACGCTGATCCAAGATGTGGTTCAGCTGGTATAAGCGCGGGTCGTACTGAGCCTGGGGTTGCTGCTGAAGAGGGGCCTGCTGCTGCTGCTGCTGCTGTTGCGGCAACGGCTGCGCGGGCTTCGGGGGCTCCGACTGGACCTGCTGAGGAGACTGCGAGGCGCGCTCACGCTGGGCGTTGGTAGGCGAGTCGCGGCTTCCCCCACGGAGGCCGTGGATCTCGCGCTCGAACATGGCGGGGTCGAAGCTGCGCACACCGAGTTGGTCCATCGCACCCCCGCGAGGCTTCTGGCGGATAGTCTTCTGGTTGTCCGCGACAGTCTGTCCATACTGAGCGTTCGACCCCGGGTACTGGCCCGTGGGCCCAACGTACTGCCCATCGCGGGGACGCTCGGGCAGGTTCGTGGAGGGCGAGCGGGGCGTGAAGCCCGCTTCCGAGTCCTCGCTGCTCTTGTTCTGCTGAATGTGTTCGTCGGCTTCTTCGTTAAGCGTCTCGTCGTCGTCATCATCGCGTTGCTCGTGGCGTGGCTCGTAGCGGGTCGTGTGGCCCTCGGGGTATAGGTCGGAGGAAGGGGTGGGAGAGCCGTGGTGCCTGTCGGCATACTGCGGCTCGTCGTGCACGAACTCGTGCCCGACGTCTTCCTCGGGTTCCTCCTGCACGGGCAGCGAGCGATCCGGCGGCCGCGTCGCCATCGTCTGCAGCGGGGGCGTGTGATTGTTCGCGAGCTTCGACGTCGCGGGCGGCGTCAACCGCGTGGTCGCCGCTTCTGGCGCTCCCACGTTCGGGACAGGCTTGCGCGCGGCCGGCTGCGTCGCCGCCTGCTGGGGGGGCTGGTACGCCTCGGGCACGTACTGCGTGTACGCCGCGGTGCGCTCGCCGGGGGAGGCCATCGGCGTCTGGTACTGCGGCGAGCCGCGGTACTCGGGCGTGCGTACGTTGCCCTGCGCCTCGCTGACATGCTGCGACGAGACCGTTCCGGAGCGGTCGCGTGTCTTCGGGCTCTCGCGGGCGCCCTGCGCCTCGCGCTCCTTGTCCCGCACCTGGCGCTTCGCAGCCTGCCCGACACTGCCGCTATCTGAGTCTTTGGGGGACGCACGATCGGTCGCACGCACGCGCTCGACCGCGGGGTCTTTCGCAGGAGCGGTGCTGGGGAGGGAGGCGGGGACGGAGTCGTGGCGTGTCGCCTTCACCCGGCTCGACGCTATGCCGCCCGCGTAGGCGACGCCAGCGGTGCCAGGAGGATGCGCACCGTACTGCCCGTGCTCACGTTCGAACTCGGCCATGAGCTCCTCCGTTATCGCCCAGTTGTCCTCTTGGTTCTGGTACTGGGTCAGGAAGGGCGCCTGCTGGCCGCGGTTGACGGGACGTGGGTGGTGCTGGTTCGGGAGCTGGGAGATCACGGGCTGGCTGTGGGCGTGCAGGAGGGGCGGTGGCGTGCTCTGACGTTCAGGCTGCGATGTCACTTTGGCCATGACGGGAGAGATGCGGGAGGTGGGTGGCGGAGTGCGGCGGGACTGGTGAGAGGAGTTGGAGGTCGTCGGGCTGGGCTGTTGTTGTGCCTGGGGGTACATCGCCTGCCCGTTCTGGCTTGCGAGGATCTGCGCTACTGAGGGGACGGAGGGCATCGAGTGGGCTTTGATGGCCCTTTGTTTCTCGCGAAACGAGGGCGAGGGGGTCATTTCACGAGGCGTTATGTTCTGCATTGGACCTGTGTGGCGGGGGAGAGCGTATGAGCGCGGTGGGAACGTAAGAGGAGAAAGAAGCGTCGAACAAGAAGACGGGACCCGGCCTCAAATAAGACAGAGTGCTTGATAGGCTAACTTGTGAAGACGTAAGGACGGCACAATAAGCAGATCGCCGGGCAGGAGAGAGAATACGATATCAGGATGATCCCGCTCGGAGCTCAGCCACAGCAAGAGATCGATGAGATGCTGAACCGAATGCTGGAGCGAAGTGAAGAGGATGGGCGGGTGGATGTGACCCCTCGCACAGAACAAAGACCGATGTGAATGACGCGAATGAAGCGAATTGCCACTGACCTTGCTGGCTGATGTGTGTTTGCTGCTTCCAGGTCAGAGTATGCTGCGGAGATTGGCTGGGCATAATCTACGGAGCTCGGAGAGGCCAAAATCTCGCTGGAGGAGGGGGGGATGAGAGCGATGGCACGTCGGAAAGGATAAACACGGGGAGGAGAAGAGATCGCACCTTCATAGGTCGTGATTCATTGTACTCGCGTTTCCAACGTTGCGGGGGAGTGTGCGGGTACAAGGCATCCGCCCAGGTCCACAACGAGGTGGGAGGCCGTGTAAGGAAAGTCATGGTTGCCTCGAGGCTGATTACCGCCAGTTCGCCTTCTTCGGCCCGGTCCCTATATTCAGCCCTGCGAGCGGCGCGTGCTCGACATATTCCTGCGCTCATATCCGTCCCTCTCTCCCCACGTTTGTATGGGTTGAGAATGGATGAAGCAGGTCGGCTGCCGCTGCTGTCGAGCCCGTACGGGTATGCGACAGATGCGCGCCGCGCCCACGCTCTTCCGTTGGCGCCGTGCTCCCAGGCTCCAGGACACGCTCGCAGCACGTTGCAGGACTATGACTGGGCGCGGCAGCGGCACGCAGCCTAATCTTTGAAAGCCTATTCGACCATGATATCACCGATGGACAGGCCGGAGAATGCCACTGCACACGACGCCAGCCAACCGAGGGCGCGACTGGGGCGGGGCGCTGCAATGTGCACCCCCGCAGCATACTCGATCAAGGATGACTCGAGAAGAATCGATGTGCAAGCGATGACGGCCAGTGGTTACAATGCGGTACACAAACACGCGGTGATGAGGGCAGAATAGATGTGCAAGAAGCGACACTGGTGGTAGAGATGAAACCGAGTCACTGGATGGCATTACAGTACGCTCGTACTCTTGCGACATGAGAGGAACGATGAGTCCATAACATGCCTAGTGTTCGTGCATACTCTTAGCACTGCAGTATGCAACCTCGTGGCAAAGGGCGGAGGGCCACGCACTTCGCACATTTTGTGTCGTTGAGGAGCCAGTGTAGGGGGCAAGACAGTGATGGCAGTGGGCAGTGTTGCACGATCGTCATGTCCAAGGAACCCAGGTTCTCTGAACACGCTGAACGTGCAGCTTGCAGGCGAGGTCATCGAGGCAGAGAGGGCCAGAAGCGTAGAGTTGTGAGGTACGTCGTCATTCCGGTTCAAGAGCTGTGAATAGCACTGGGCAATCTGACTGAACAGCACACCGAAAGGAAGAGAGACAGCATACATATTGGGGGAGTGGACACGAGAAGCGCGCCATTTACCAGGAGTCCGGATGAACTCACCACCAGGAAGCAGTCGGGGGCACGGCAGATGCCGTGTATCCTTGAGGAGAACGCCAGAGAAGTATGCAGCCAGAACTCGCAGGGTAAGACATATGGGAAGCAAGCAAAGGTCAGAGTATGTTGTCAGGTATTCCGAACTTCAGTTGTTGCCGATTTCGCCGACCCTGGGTCGCCGCAGCATCTGTATTCTGACACAATTAGCGACATTTTGCATCAGGGGGCACAGGCAAGTTCTGCGAATATTCGTTGACCGTAGAACTCACCGGGGAGCGAGTGCACTCTGTATGTTGTGGGAGGGCCCGCGCTCAGAGCGTCCAGGAGTCAATGTCGTGGCGGGAGGAAGAGAGCGGTGCATGATGCTCGCTTGCAGTCGGTGCATGACGCGTGAGGCAGATCTAATCGAGATCGACCTGGCTTGACCAGTGACCCTGACCGGCAGCAACGAGCTGGCCACGTTCAACGTTACAACATCGGCCTGCAACCTTGCGCGTGGCGAACGGTGCTCGTGAGGCTGCGTAAGGTCGGACTCGAAGAGCTCATTCATACAACTCATGACGAACGGACGCACGACACTTGCAGAACGCTTGAAGGCGAGCAAGGCGCGAATCGCCGAGTGGAAGCAGCAACTCGGTATACTTGAGACTTCGGCAGAGCCAGCAGGTGCTGAACACACCTCCAAGCAAAAATGCGAGGACGACTCTGATGTGAGTGGCATGGCGAGCGAGATAGCATGCGAGACTGTTGTCTGAATTGACACACACAGGCGACCCGGGCGGCGAGCTCTTCTAATTCGTCTGGGCAGCCTGTACTACCTACAGCTCGAACGCCCTATTCCAGCTCTAGAGCTCAAACCGGCACGCAAGAGGACCCACTAGAAATCTCGGACACAGATGAGCAGCAAGAGCGTACCATCACTCCTGAGACTCGGACGAATTCTGTAGTGTGCGACTCGCGCGACTGCCCACCCGATGCTCACGGCACCACTCATCGTCTCAATGAGCTGGATGTGATAGAGCTGACAGACTCAGAGCCCGCCAGTGTCGTCGAAGAGCCTCCTGTGAAGAAGACGAACAAGCGTCGCCATGAGCCGCCCAAGCCCTCTGCAGAGTCAGATCCGGCTGTCAAAAGCGAAGAGACCGTGCTCTCGGCCACGTCACGACGCAAGCAGCGCAAGCAGAATCATGCGAGTGCGTACAGTCTGTACCACGATATGCGATGGCGACTGACCCATGCAAACATTGTCTCTAGCGGAGGGAGATGTGAAGCCCTTCTCAGATTTGCCTTCCGCAGTGAAGAAGGAATCATATACTCAGCTCGAGAGACGAAAACGGCTTCGTAAGACATACGTGCCGGAAGTGCGGATATACGATTTCTCTCCGTAGTAGCTGGGCACTGACAATGCGTGATTTCAGATTGCGAAGGAGGAGGAGAAGGCTGTCTTACCAGCCCTCGCCGACCAAGTTCCGATAGAGGACGTCGCTCCTCCAGAAGCTCTTAAACACGAAGACATCGATCTGGGCACCGACTTGGATGAACTCAAATTGTCTATCCATAATCTGTCCAACGTCCGTAGATCCCAATCTTGCTCCCCCGCACGCACTACTGAACTCCCCACAGCCAAAGGCGGAGATCAAGCGCGAATACCAGCTCAAAGACGAAGACCTCCTGCAGCTGCACCTCCCGCACCGCACCGCGCTGCGCCCCTACCCCATCCCGCTCCCCCAGCCCCTCCTCTCCATCACCGTGCGCCGCGAGCAGCTCGCGCAGCGCTACGGCGGGAGCGCGATGGACACGTTCCCGCGCCCGAGCGCGGCGAAGCGCGCACAGCGGCACGCCCGCGCGCACCTCATGTGCATCAACCTCCTCTGGAACCCGCACGCGCCGCAGCGCCCGGGGCACGCCGGCCTGTACTTCGACACGATCCTGCCTGGGGACCCGTGGGTGAGCGCGGGGGGCGTGCACTCGGAGAGGCAAACGCTGTTCGTGAAGCTGAGGGCGGGGAAGTGGCTGTATCTGGGCGAGTACGAGGCGCGCGATGCGTCGTCGCTGACGAGCAAGCAGTGGTGCAACCTCGCGAACGCGGTGAGTGGCCCTGCGGTAGGTCGCGCTGTTGTGGTCATGCGATCTGACGATTGTTGCTTTGTACGTGCAGGTCCGCGCGACGTGGACCAAGAATATATCCGAGAAGGATTGGGGAAAGACCCTCCGCGCGCGCATACATTTGCGCCGAACCTTGGGACGTGAGCCCACACGCGAAGACGTCCGGAACGCGGAGGGCTCGTTCAAGCACGTTACGCCGGAGCAAGTCAACGACGCGATGGTCGCGGGCCATGAGGTAAGCGCACTGGCCTGCCAGAATCGAAGTGTATGCCAGGCTGATGCGTTATGTTGGCAGCGGATACATGTATGGTCGATCAAGTGCGTTGGCTACGATGAGGATTTCCAGCGGGAGCTGATCCAACTCGCTCGAGGTGAGATATGACGAAACCTGTGTACCTACCTTACACCCCCTATGGGATTCGAGACGGATGCAGTCCAGTGACCGCGTACGCTCATCCTATGGTTTGACATGGTAAATCGCGTGATGGTGACTGTTCTAGCCGGGTATGCAGCAGCAAGAAACGATCGGGGCAATGGTACTACACGGACAAGGGAACTACTCTGCACGCAGCTCGCTCTCATCTCTACGAGAAACCTCTGAATCAGTCTACATCCTCCATCCCACCGAACCCTCCCTCATACCCTCCGAAACCGAACCCATTCCCGAAAATGGCGCCAAATCCAGGGGCATTAGGACCTCCAGCACCACCACCCGCAACACCACCACCGCCTCCAGGAGTACCAGCGCCGCCGCCTGCAGCCCCCGCCCCGCCGGCACCGGCGGGGCCTGCAGCGCCGGGAGGCATCGCGATATGTCCGGTGTAGAACGTGAACAGCGACGCAGGGGCGGCAGTGTGGGTGTGGGGTTCGAGTGGTGGTGGCGGCGTCCCCGGGTGGCTCGGCGGCTCGTCTGCCACGGAGGGCGGCTCGTACGCGGCCGACGCCGACGGGCCTGCTGTAGGGCTTGGGGTAGTCGCAGTAGAAGTGGACGCGGACGCGTAGGTCGCGGAGGACGGGCCCGCGATGGGTGTCTGGGAGGCGGCGTTCGCGCGGCGCTTCTGCTCGGACTTGGCCGCTGCCGCTTTGCGCCGCTGCACCTTCACGAACGCGGAGAGCGCGTCGACGGCGTCGATGAGGAACTGCTTGCTCGGCTTGTCCGCGAGTCTATGTATATCTCGGTCAGTTGTTCCTGCTACCGAGGGGGGTATAGGGCTTACCTGCCGAGCATGTCCTCGACGACGTCGCTCGCGCGCAAGAATGGCATGCTCTGGACAATCTCGCGATACACCTTCTGGAGGACGACAGAGCCGCCTTTGACGGTGATCGCCGTGTCCGACCAGCCCTCGAACCGGTGCTTCAGCCGCGGCCTGAACTCTTCCCTCAAATCCTCCATGTCGGGATCGGACGGGTCCAGGTCGAGATATCCCAGAGGGTCCGCGTCCTCCAGGCCGTCCATAGCTGGTACGATTGGCAGACCCATGACCATCGCGGCAAGCGCTATCGGGTTCGGCGCGTTCATCCCTGGGGTGGACACCGCGTCCACCCAGCGCTCGACGCGGTCCTGACGCCCTGCCGCCGCCTGGCGCAGCTTGATGATCTGCTCGATCTCCGCGCGGTTCTCCGACGTCTCGAGCTGAGAGAACGGCCCGAGGAGCGCGGTGTGCACGGCGTGCGCGGTGTCGAGGAGCTCCTTCTCGATGATCTGGAGTGCGCGCAGCTGGTGGAACGGGTTCGCCGCCATGGTCGTGACGGCGACCTGGAGCACGGGGGCGTCGCGTGGGCGGACGAGGTGCGCGTGCGTCTTGAGCAGCGAGGCGATCCCGTCCGTGTTGTTCTCGAGCGCGTATATGTCAAGCGCGGCGGAGAAGACTTCCGGGCAGGAAGTCGCCATCTCGGAGAGGTAGGCCGTGAGCTCGGACGCAGTCGCATCGGGGTCAGTGGAGTTGGCATTGAGGGCAGTGTAGAGGCGTAAAGATGGGGCGACCTTGAAGACAGCGGTCATGGCCGATTGCACGTATCGACGGAACTGCCACATTTGCGAGCTGATGCGATGGGACCAATGCTTGGCGTGCAGAGGGGTCGACTTCTGGGCTACCTTGGGAATCCAGTCCTCGTTTCCGACAGGCATGTCAAGATCGCTGTCCTCGTCGGTGAAGGCCTCATCATCCTCGTCGATATCCGAATCTGTGTCGATGGCATAGGAATCCTCTTCCCCGGAGTCGTCGCCAACGTCGTGTGGACCTGCGGGGTCAGAATTAGAAGCTACGGTAATCTTACGTAGGCTGTTCGCTTACATTTCCTGCCCCCGTATACCAACCGTTCAAGAGCAGTCCACCCCATGAGGTCTTCGATGTCGTCAAGCATCTGGGGAATCTTGGCAATATGGCGTTGACTCCCAGAGGCGAGCATGCTGAGGAAAAGGTCTCGCCAAATGAACTGCAAGACCTCTTCGATGTGATGTGCCCCGTTGAGCTCCCACGATTTAACCAGTTTCCCCGACTTGCGTTTGAGCGTTATGGGAACGTACATACTCGTGAATGCACAGCGACAGCTGCAGGCAGACGATCAGTGTGCCTGTCGAGCTTGAGGCGCCTCGCCACTCACCTCGCGCGCCCGTGTGCAATCTGGTCTAGGACGTTGACGACAAAGATGAGGGCTCGATGCGCAAGCAGGAAGTCGACGTTGTGCTCGTAGACTATGGACCAGATGCTGTTCAGCCAGCTCGTGACGCTCTCGACGGTCTGCTCAATGATTTCAGTCCGGTGCGACCGCTCTTTGACAAACGATCGCTTCGCGTCGCGATGGAGCTCGTCTAGTAAGGCGTTGACTTCGCGCTGCTTCGACTTGAGGTCGAGGACCGGGATGCCTGCGTGCCGCCTCTGCATCTTGGCCGCGCTCGCGAGGACCCTCTTGCATTTGGTCTTATTCACGAGATCAAGTAGTGGTATGAGTTGCTTCTGCACGATATCATGTTGTACGTCGGTGGGAAGGGAGTCGTAGATGGCTGCGAATCTGATCCAAATAAGCTGCTGCTCCGTAAGCAGCTGAGCCTGGGTCAGTGCTGTGTGCACGCACCGTGAACTCTGGGCACCTCCGCTCATCGCGCTCGACGTTCTTCACCTCAAGGAAAGGTCTCTCGACAACAAAGCGGGTGTTGTTACGCGGAAAGGGACGAAGGGGAAGAGCTCAAGATGGTGGCGGGAGGAGAGGAGGGATGTCACGCGTGTCACGTACGCGCCGTGACGTAGCGCGGCAGAGCGCGGCGCGTCGCGCGCGTCCAACGCGCACACTGCGGCACAGGGCCGTCCTCTCTTCCGCCACCATCCTCCTGTGCTCTGGACGTCGCTATCTTGTCTCTGGCTTCTGTGCGAAACGATTGCTCAATTAGCATGGCGCGTAAACCACAAGCACCGGCCAAGTCGCACGGAACGGACATCCGTGGCTTCTTCGGTGGCCCGGCCGCCTCAAGCAGTTCGCAGGGTGCATCTCAGCCCAAGAGCGCGCCGGTGGGTACCTCTAATGGTATGCATATGGGGGTACAGATGTTGAGGAAGTGGTCAGCGGCCGAAGGGTGGGACGGTCAAAGCACAGGCCACCATAGAAATTAGTGCGTGTTCCGTTCTAGGTCTGACATAACATCCGCTCATTTAGGAGCCATGTGCAGGCGACGACGAAGAGTATGCGGATAGCAATTGCGGAGTGTATGTTGGAGATCTAACACATCACACAGGGTGCCGAAGAAGAAACCGACGAGTCCGAGGTACGTCACCCTCTGGCACATCACGGCTACCTGCTCCATACCGCTGCGTCCAACGCCTATTGACCTCTTGCATCATGAACAGGAAGGCCACACAGACGAAAACGACTGCGCCAGTGCGTGTCCTACATTCTCCGTCAACACCCCAGTCTCATGCCGCTGAACAGAAGCAGAAGCTCAAGAGCGAAGAGGTCATGGAGATTGACGACGATGACGATGCACCAGTCCGTGTCCAGCCCGTGAAACGCAAGAAGGCTCCTGTCGTGGAGTCGAGCGATGAAGAGGAGACATCCAGGGTGTCCCCGCCAAAGAAGAAGCCTGCTGTAGCGTCCTCTTCCGCCTCGAAACCTCGTGCGAGCAGTTCAGCCGTCAAGCCCGAGCCCAAGGTCGCGGAAGCAAGCTCTACAAAGCAGTCCACACCACGCAAGGCTCCGGCACCCCGCAAAGCGGCGCCCGCTCGCAAGAAGGCTAGAGACGATGACTTCATCGCATCCTCTGACGAGGATGAGGACGATGATGACTTCAACCTTGACGACGAAGATGATGAGATCGTACAGAAGGGCAAGAGCAAGCCTAAGCCCGCCGCGAAAAAGAGCCCTGCAAAGCCTACCCCTGCGAAGACTACCGCTAAGGCGAAGGCCGAGAAGACGGATACACCAGCAAAGGCGCTAGACAAGAAGCCTGCGAAGGAGGCGGAGAAGAAGCTTGCACCCGCAGAGGACAAGGCGGACGACAAGACGGCGAAGAAGCCCAAGTAAGTGTTGAAAGTCTCGCAACGCCCGACATGTCGCTGATAGTATACTGCTAGCTGGTACGCAATGAAGGCAGCGCGCAGTGCAGGTCCTTCAAACCCGGGCTCGAAGGAGATACCCGTCCCGAAGGACCCCAACTGCTTAGCGGGACTTAGCTTTGTCTTCACCGGCGAGTTGAGCAGTCTGTCACGCGATGAGGCGGTCGAGCTCGCGAAGCGATATGGAGGGTGCGTCGGCATTTGTATATCCATTACGCCCGCACTCAATCATCACTGCCATGTACAGGCGAGTCGTCGGCCAGCCGTCCTCGAAGACGTCCTATGTTGTCTTGGGCGCGGATGCAGGCCCGAGCAAGCTGAAGGCGATCGAGAAGAACAAGCTGAAGACGCTCGACGAGGACGGCTTCCTCAACCTCATCGCGACGCGCGTCGTCGACAACAGCGCGCTCGACGACAAGACGCGCAAGAAGATAGAGAAGGAAAAGGAGGCCATCCTGGAGAGCGCGAAGGAGATGGAGCGCCGCGAGAAGCAGGCCGAGAAGCAGGCGGCGAAGGAGACCGCTGGGGCTGCGTAAGCTCTGCTCTTAGGGTTTGCGGGCGGTGCGAGTGCTCACATCACATATCGCAGGGCGAAGCCCGCCCCGGCAAATCAGCTGTGGACGCAGCGGTATGCACCGCAGACGCTCAAGGAGATCTGCGGGAATAAGGGCCAGGTAGAGAAGCTGCAGGGCTGGCTGAGCAGCTGGTCAGTCGTCCCCTATGCTCAGAACGATGGCATACTCATCCCGTTGCCCCAGGTCGTCAAGCTTGAAGAGCGGATTCAAGAAGCCTGGCAAGGAGGGTATGAACATCTTCCGCGCAGTCATGATTACAGGCCCTCCAGGTATCGGGAAGACAACGAGTGCGCATCTCTGTGCAAAGCTTGCAGGCTTTACGCCGATTGAGCTGAATGCGAGCGACGCCCGTAGCAAGAAGCTAGTCGAGGTATCCACAACAGCTTCATTTGCGCCCCGCGGACATTGACAGCCCGTTACCAGAACAGTACGAATATCATGAACGCCTCACTGGACGGATGGATGCATGGGGGACACGTAAGACGAAATGTTTTGCTCGCTGAGTACGCGATCTAACAATCCGAAAACCGTAGGCAACGAACGCAGTGGGCATGACCATCACAGACAAGTCCTGTCTCATCATGGACGAGGTGGACGGCATGTCCGCGGGCGATCGAGGCGGCGTCGGTGCGTTGTGTGCGCTCATCAGGAAGACCAAGGTACCTCCCTTATGTTACCTCGCGCGACCTCTGGGCTGTGATACTGAGCGGCGTGGACGGTTACCAGATTCCGATCATCTGTATCGCAAACGACCGCACCGCGCAGAAATTGAAGCCCTTGGTGAATGTCACATTCAACCTGACGTTCAGGCGGTACGTCGGCATCTCAAAGATTCTCCCGCAGGCGTTATTGACCCGGTGGTATGCAGACCAGAGCCTGCTGCGATTCGATCTCGGATACTCAGTATTGCGTTCAAGTACGTATGGTTTTGCCCCTTCGATGACCGCTGTTGAGAGTTGGCTTCTTCATGTAGGGAGAAGATGAAGATTCCTGCGAACGTGATAGACCAACTTGTGCAGGGAGCGCAGTCCGACATCCGCCAGGTGTTGAATATGCTCTCCACCTGGAAGCTGTCCAGCAGTACCATGGACTTCGATGAGGGCAAGACGCTGTAAGCTCACTCACGCCGGTCGTGCGAATATACTCCGCTGACAATCTGCACACGCTCAGCGCGAAGATGAACGAGAAGTACTCGGTGATGACGCCCTTTGGCGTCATCAACAAGATGCTGGGGCCGCAGATGTTCTCCCCCACTTCGCGCGAGACGCTCGGCGACAAGATCGAGCTGTACTTCCACGACCCGTCCTTTGTGCCGCTGTTCATCCAGGAGAACTACCTGAAGACCCACCCCTCACGCATCCGGAATTTGGACGGCCCTGAGAAGACCTTGAAGCACCTCGAGCTCATGTATAAGGCGGCGGAGTCCCTTTCTGACGGAGATATCGTCGACAGTCTGATCCATGGGTTCGTCTTCATGAATGTGTTGTTCCGTTCTGACGGACGGCTGACGGGTGCTATTGTAGGCCTAACCAGTACTGGTCGCTCATGCCGTTGCACGCGGTGTGCTCGACCGTCCGGCCTGCATCTTTCTTGTACGGGATGGGCGCTGGTTACGGCGGCCCCAACGCCATGAGCTTCCCTCAGTACGTCTTTCTCCCTATCGCCAACTCACCATTCGGATGCTAATGCCCGTGCGCAGGTGGCTAGGACAGAACTCGAAGCAGAACAAGCTAAGCCGGCAACTGACTGACGTGCAAGCGCGGATGCGAACCAAAGTCTCGGGTGACAAGTCTGAGATCCGGCAGTCCTACATCCCCTCGCTGTTCCCCCACATCGTGCAGCCACTCATGGACAAGGGCGTGGTACGTCGCGCGCCTGCACATCCTCCGAAGCCACAGGACTGACAGAACATTCTGATAGAGCGCGGTGGACGACGTGATCGAGGTGATGGACGAGTACTTCCTCACCCGAGAAGACTGGGACACCATCGTCGAGCTCGGCGTTGACGAACGCGCGGATACACACGTGCTGAAGAAGATCTCGACGGCAACCAAGACTGCGTTCACGAAGAAGTGAGTGTCGGATACATTCATAGAAGTCAACGAATGCTAAACCACGGTACAGGTATAACTCCCGCGACCATCCCATCGCGTTCCACAAGGCGGAACTCCTGGGCAAGGTTCCGAAGAAGCTCGCGGCGGCGGGCCCAGCACCGGATCTCGAGGAGGCGTTCGATGTAAGTCTCCCGCACCCGCGACGAACCGTGCTACCGTTGCTGACCGACTCTACAGGTCGACGACGACGTGATCGACGAACCGGAAGACGAGAAGGCAGACGCATCCGACGACGCACCCGAGAACGACAGCCTGATCAAGAAGCCGAAGGGCAAGGGGAAGGCCGCTGCGGTGCCTTCGAAGCCTTCGAAGGGGAAGGCCGCGAAGAAGAGTTAGACACGAGGCGGCAGCGAAGGGTGCAGAGCGGATGTGCACTGCGGAGCCGAGGGCCTGGGTGTTGCGATTTGGACCGGTGCGGATGTGGTTTTGGTTTTCGTCTTGTGTTATGTGTTCTTGGCTACGCTCATCATTGTATACTAGCCCACCAGGCTTTGTCTCGAATAGATACACCGTCGTAATATCTTGTCTCACGTCCCTCGCGTGATCCTGTGTTCAGCAGCTTGCTTTACGGAGGTCAGCCTGCTATAGCATACTCACATCGAACTTCAGCTGGATGGAGTAACTGGCTGGAGTAAGACACTCACAGGATTGCTTCGTGGAATGGTGCGGTGCGTCTGATATATCTACACCGGGTGATAGTAGCTTTGCTGACCGAACGCCGATGTTTCGATACAGCCGCGGATAACCACTGCTCCTTGTGTGGCTCGGTTCAAACCGCAATCCGCATGCCAAATCACAATCTGGCCTGGGGGAAGTCATGGCGGGTAAAGCTGAACACCCGCGTTCCATCGACTGTCGACACTCGGACCATGATGATTGCACCGGGAAGTAGGAAATCTATGCAGAAACCGCTGGTACGCAAGCTCAGACTCCGCAGAGGTAGGGGCCTCCCTCTACGTATAAAAGGGATCACGTTTTGGCCTCAGAGTCCCATCGCCTCAGAGTCCTCTTCACCTTCACTCTCCACCACCTCTCCTTCACCATGCAGCTCTCCATTGCCTTCGTCCTCTCGTCGCTCATTCTCCTTTCCGCTGCCTCCCCGGTGGAGCGCCCCGTCAAAACCATGCGTATTCCTCTCAACAAACGTGGGGGCCTCACCGCCACCGACGGTACTCTTGGCCCTGAGGCGCTGCGCGCCCACGTTAATCACCGCCTTGCGTGAGTCCTCATCCTGTTCTCAACGTTCTGTCGTAGACTGACTGGGCCTGCATCAGTGCCTACCAGCAAAGCTTTGCTGCCTACGAGCAGAACACCGGTGCCCCTCACCCCCTCGCCAGCAAGCCTCTCGAGCATCTTTCCAAGAGATGGCCAGGCTTTCTTCCCCTCACCTCTGTGGAAAACTCCATGTGGCGAGGCGAAATCACTGTCGGCAACCCCCCGCAAAGCTTCACGGTCGACCTCGACACGGGCAGCAGCGACCTCTTCCTGCCCAGCGTGGCGTGCGTCGACTCGAACTGCGACGGGCACAACAAGTACAACCCTGTGACGAGCCGTTCGGCGCACGACCTCCACAAGCCGTTCTCCATCTCGTATGGGGACGGTTCGGCCGCCACTGGCGAGCAGTTCTCCGACTTGGTCTCCCTCGCCGATTATGAGGCAAGTAGGCTCCACAATGCTCCCTTCCCTCGATGTGCTTGCTTACCCGGGTTCCTCTCGCAACAGGCGAACGACGTTGTCGTCGGCGCTAGTGTAGCCTACTCCGGCGGCCTGAGCAAAAGCCAGTTCGACGCGGACGGCGTGATGGGCATGGCCTTCAAGGAGGTCTCCAAGTTCGGCACCGACTCCATCATCGAAAGCATCCTGAGCGACGAGGACACCGAGGACCAAGTCTTCGCATTCCGTTTGGACCGCGATCATCCGGAGCTCGCCGTCGGGCGTCTGAACACCACCCTGTTCACCGGCGACATCACCTACACGCCCCTCACCCACCAGGTAGGATTCACTTTCGTAGAGGAGCTGAGCGCGCCTCTAACAAACACCCGTTCTCTAGGGATTCTGGCAGATCAGCATGGACGCGGTCTCCGTCAACGGCGCCGCCGTCGTCCAGAACGTCCCCGCCATCATCGACACCGGCACCACCGCCGTCCTCGGGCACACCACGGACGTCGCCGCGTTCTACGCCGCGATCCCCGGCGCGCAGAACGCGACCGCCGAGCTCGGCGCGGGCTACTACACCATCCCGTGCGCAGACCCGCCCGCGTCGACGCTCACGTTCGGCGGGCGCGCGTTCACCATGCCCGGGGCGTCGCTCCGCGGCGCGCCGCTCGGGTCGGACGCGAGCCGGTGCGCGGGGAACGTCGTCGGCTCGGACAGCCATGACTTCTGGATCGTCGGCGACCGGTTCTTGAGCAACGTGTACACGGTGTTCGACCTCGGCGCGAAGCGGGTCGGGTTCGCGGCGCTGTCGGACATGAGCCAGAAGCCGGGCCCGAAGTACAGGGGTGACGACAACCGCTACGACGATAGCGATAAGTGAGCATCACTAGTAGGAAGTTCTCTGACCTCAAAAACATGTGTATTATGCATGAACCCTTGGACAATATACATACAAAGACTACCCTGGCCGAATTGCGACAACAACGTCTTCCTCTCGGGTCCCAGTCACCTCTCACACCTCAGAAAGCCTCGCGTCTGACATCTTCACTGTTCGTCCCTTGCAGGGCGCTCGAGATTGTAGCTTGACCTCACGAACTCTCGCTATGAAGCACAAATTTCAACGTCCCAGGCTCCTCTGGAGCGTTGGGAGCGGAAGACGGACAGGTCTTTGGAGCCTGCAAGGCGGACACATCGATGCATCAACGATGAATGCAACCAAACTAATGTACTCACAAGTTCTCAGCCGACATACACACTGGGACCGGCACCACAGTAATACGCCATGAGGCAGAAACATGGGGCATTGCATTTGTTCGTGCTGGAATCCATGCGTGTAATGTACAATGCGTGCGGACGGTCGTAACAACATGACGGGATATCGTGATTCATAAACAGCGTGTGCGGGGTATACGGGTATGAGTGTCCGGGTCGAAGAAAAGCCTGCAGTAGTCCATCACAAGTACAGCTGCAACAAGACAGTACGCGGTCAGCGGCTATTGAAGATCTCAGGCAGTCAGGAGAAAGCCAACCTTACACCTCACACCACCTCCTTCCTACTACTCACAACTTCGGAGAGACCGCCCCCAGCCCCCTCACCCGGTCTCCCGACAGATACACGCCCTCGCCCTTCTCCAGGTCTACGTTCTCCAGGATGACCCCCGCGCCGCTCGGCGACGCCCTCGCCTCGCCCACGCCCGTCAACCCAAGACCGACCATCGAGTCCGACACCTGCTTGCCATACGGCGTCCCCTCCCCACCCGCCGCCCCCGGGCGCGGCCTTTCGCGCTCCCTCCCGCGCTCGAAGCGCTCCCGGTCGCGGTCCGCGTCCCCGCGGCGGAAGCGGCCCCGGCGGTCGCGGCGCACGGCGATGCGCGAGTACGAGCTGAACGTGCGCACGATCATGAAGAAGTTGAAGAGCCCGAACGCGAAGACGGCCGTGATCGCGACGCGCACGCCGAGCGCCTGGCGCGCGCTCAGCGGCGCGACGACGGGCGCGCCCGTGCTCGCGTCGGTGTCGTCCGCGGAGCCCGTGCGCCAGACGAAGGAGAGGATCGCGACGCAGAAGGAGATCATCGACCATGCGAGCCAGATGGCGGGCGTCGCGAGGAGGACCCAGATGTTCCACCAGATCGCGGTGCGTGACTTTTGCGCCTCCTCGGCCCAGCGCGAGGCGCGGTCCATGCTGCGCATCGAACCGAACTGCACGATGTAGACGCAGCCGTAGGAGAGGCTCATGAGCGCGAATATGAGCGACATGAGTGACGACCAGCGCGTGATCGGGTCCGCTGCCGCGTCTTCGATCTGGAAGATGGTGAGGATGGTCCTGTGTAGTGTTCAGTGACCAGCACCTCCGTACAGAAGTTGGAGAACCTACGTGCAGAGCAAAGCGGAAACCAGGTTGAAAGTCTTCCACTCACGCATGAGCGTGTCCACGAAGAGTTCCCACGAGTTCTTGAATCGTGCGAGTGCGGGTGAGACGACGGGCGGAGTCCATTCTTCGGGAAACGGCATCCCAGCATATGGCGGGCTCTTGGCACCTGTAGGTGTAGCAAACCCTGTCGCGATCATCGTGTCCACGGATGGCTCGTGCGCAAACTCTCCGCATGCGTCGATCAGCCGCTGAATCTCGGGCTTGCTCACTTCCGCATCCTCGAAGACGCGCGCGACGCGGTGCCAGTAAAGCGCAGGCAGCCAAAGCAGGCACCACAGGTATACCTGGCGCGGCAGAGTGTCGGTGAGGAACAAGCTCGTGTCCGCCACGATCGAGTGCCATCGCGGCCGTCGCTTCTTTTCCTGCTGAGTTCCGCCCTCTTCTTCCGCCTTTCTGGAGGGGAAAAAGGCGGCGATATTCGGAAGATAGGAGCGGAAGCGCGACGGACGCTGGATGTGCATGTTGAAGACCCGCGCATCGTGCGGTGGGTTCTCTCCGCCCTCAGCACGGCTAGGAGAGCTCTCGCGTCGAGCACCGAACCAACGTATGTGCGAGCGGAACGGATCGACTGGGACAAAGGGCTCGTCCCGGGTGTGGTTGCGATGCAGGTTCCATCCCTGCAGGATCCTCAACGGGGACGCTGCGCGCGACTGTGCGGGTGAGCGTGACTGCGGCGTTTGGCCCGCTTCTCGCCCGTTGATGAGAGGTGACAGGTTGTTGCTCGGTGGCCTGTTGCTCTGGCCAAGGCTGTTGCGCCGATGCCGCGAGGCGGGCTGCGAATGGCTGAAGACGTGACCATGACCGCGAGAAGACCCCTCGCGAGAACGCAAAGACGGGGAAGGGACAGCCGAATCGCTGTGCTGTTGTGCTAGTCGACCCGATACCGCTGAAAGAGGCAATCGTCAGTATGCAACACCAAAGACATCGTACGCGCGAGATGAAATCTGACCAGACAAACTGCGAAAGCGCGGCGGACACGTATATGGATGCGTATACGTATCGCGCATACGAGAGGTTGGGAATGGAACAAAAGAGTGTACACTCTCGTCCTCCCGAACCGCCCCCAAAGTCGTCCCTTCCGACGTCGCAGAGTCGGTGGGACTGTAGGAGTGGTCGTCGCTGGACGACGATTCGGAGAGGCTGGGAGAACGCATAGCGCAGAGAGAGCAGTAAGAGAGTCAACGAGTAGAAAGCGAAGTTCACGAGTCGTAGGTGATGGAAAACACCTCGACTGCCGCGACGTCGGCTATATAGCGAGCCAGACTCGCATTCTATGACGCAATGTGACATACAAAGGCGCATATAGTCGCTGATATGTGTTGCGCAAGCAGGACACGACGGGAAGGGACCTTGACGATCGCGCTCATACGCATGTCACTGCGTGCAAGGTGACTAGATGCGATGGGAGTGACCCAAGGGGCTAGAGTGAAAGGTTCCGCTGCACAATCACCTGCGGTGCAGAAGACTGTGCGGCTACCGAGAACAAGCTGTTCTGCGAGCTCACCTTGTTTGAGGTTCTGCAGGGTTGTAGGGAGTGACCGCTCGCTTTCATTGCGCTGTCTTGGCGTATGACGTCCTAGGGAGGAGTCGGATTCACTGAGGCGAGCTTGACCGACACCCGAAACGCTATGAAAGGACTGCAGAGCCGGGAGGCTTCCGGAGGGACCCTCCAGAGACGTCACCGAGCTCGATGCGTCGAGGCTGCGCCTGATGGTCCGGTTGGGGGTCCGCAACCGCTCAAAAACCGGAGGGGATTGGGTGGGCAGCGCGGAGAGCTTGTCGGAGCTCGTCAGCGCTGACGAAGAGGACTCGGACTCTACCATGCCAGTCAGGATGGATCTCAGCGGCAATTCTTCACACTCACCCTTCAATCTCTGATCCGAGCTTGAGGAGGGGAAGGGCAGCGAGTTGGACCGTCTTGAGGTCATTGAAGGGCGCCTTGTGGGCACTGAGGCCTCTGCATTCTCGGTAGGAGTCGACATATCACCGAAGTTTGTCTTTGTCCGTGATGAATATCTAGTTCGTGTGAGCGGTGGGCTCGAGCTCGTAGGACGCTTCGTACACGCCCGTAAGGACCGACGCTGTCGCGGACGTCGGTCAGCACTGGGGCGTCGTCGGAGCCAGGGCGGGGGGGGAGATGGGGGTTGGGCGGAAAGCAGGGACTGAGCTGGGGCGACGTCGCCCGAGGAAGCTGTGTCCGTCAAAGTACCCACGCGTGCCCATTTAGGAAGGAACGCGTCGCGTCGGTGGCTGAGCCGACGCGTCGTAGCGCCACAAACGCGCATACAGCCAGAATCCCTGCTTAGCTCGATGAAGACTACACAGGCCGGATATCGGGCACTCATATATGCATACAAGAATCATGTTGCTATTCGTACATACACGGATGGATCCTGGCATAATACATGCGGTAGTGGTACACGGTACAACGATTGACGAACGCGAGCTTAAGCATCGGTTTAACAAGGGACGATTCACTCCTGCGCAAAAACCTGACAACGGCCACACCTCCATAAGGCGCTCACCGGACCTGCTGGGTGGCAGGCTTGCCGGCGGGGAGCGGCGCGTGGGGGACAGGCGCGTGGGGCAGCCTGAGCTTGAGGCCTGATTATCGCAGGTTCGTCAGCATTCATCACCGGGGCGGGAGCACGAGCAATGACTTACCGAGCTCCTCGGCGATGAGGTCAGCGCCCTTCTCGCCGACGAGGAGAGCAGACGAGTACGTGTTCGTGCCGAGGTTGTCCTGCAGTCCCGCTCCCAGTCAGACGCGTCCCCGCGCGGATGCAGCAGGGGATACTCACCGGGCAGATACTGAGGTCGACGCACTTGAGGTTCTCCGTGCCGTACACGCTGAGGCGCTTGTCGACGACGCCGCCCTGCTCGCGCGGCTTCATCGCGCACGTGCCGAGCGAGTGCCACGTCGTCTCGACGTGGTCCGCGATCCAGTCGTCGATCGCCTTGTCGTCCTCGGCGGTGTACTTGATGTCCTCGTGCACGTAGTTCGGGTCGAACGGGTTCATCGCGCGGTGCCACGTGCCCATGTGGATGCCGACGGTCAGCCCGTCGGGGTAGATCTCCTTCGCGGTCTTGATGTCGATATCGCGGCACGCCGCCGCCGACGCCGGGTGGAAGTGCGGGTGGTGGGAGGTGAGCTCGCCGCGGAAGGCTGGGTGGGACACATTAGCATACTTAGAGAGGAAGGGAACGGCAAGCACTGACCATCCATGCGGCGCGCGACCTCGCGGGTCTTCTTGTAGCTCCAGCGGATGGGCGCGAAGTCGGCCTTGTTGTTCATGAAGCCGCTGTCGAAGAACGGCGGCTCGTACGGGTTCTGCGACTTGATGTGGATCTGCACACAGGCGGTTAGCTCGACATGCCTGCTCAAGAAGCGACAACGCTCTGACCTTGCCGCGAGAAGCCGGGTACTCGAGGTACTGGAACATGGTGACGTACTTGCCGGGCGGGAGGAGGGTGTGGTCCGCGTACGCGCCCGCGACGATCGAGCCGAACATGACGGGCTTGTCGGGCTTGTCCTTGAAGTAGCGGTCCCAGAGCTCGTTGAACTCGGGGCCCATCTCCTTGAGCTCCTCCGCGGTCGGGCGGATCTTGAAGCCCGCGTCGATCGCGTTCGAGGAGAGGCGCGCCTTCTCGGGGCTTGTCTCCCACTCGGCGAAGAGCTCGCGCTGCACGTCCTTGTTGCCGCGGAGGAAGTCGTCGAGCGTCTGGGTCTCGTTGGAGACGCGGTAGACTGCAGGCCACGTCAGCTTGAGGATATGTGATGATGGGACCGAACGTATCACGTACTGGAGAGGGTGGTGTAGTGGTCCTGGTACTCCTCACCGACACCGGGCAGGTCGCTGACGACGGGGATGCTGAGCTTGTTGAGAAGCTCAGCGTTGCCGACACCAGAGCGCTCGAGGATCTATCCCAAAACGCCGTCAGCCACGCTTCCAAAGCGAACGTACGCGCGAATCGAGTCTCACCTGAGGAGTGCCGAGAGTACCGGAGCTGAGGACGACCATCTTGCGGGCCTTAACGATCGTCTCCTGGAGCTCGCCCTTGTTCGTGCGGTTGCGCGAGGGGACGTACGCCACGCCGACGGCCTTGTTGTTCCCGTCGAAGATGACGCGGTTCACGCGCGCGTTGCAGCGCAGGTAGAGGTTGCTCTGGACGTCCATGACGGAGTGGACGTACGCTGCACCGCGTCACGAGCTCAGCACGTAGCTAGAGGATCATGGCGAAGGAGCTCACCAGTAGCGGCATCGCTGCGGCGGCCGGTATGGCGGTTGATGTACTTCGCCCAGATTTCAGCACCGTGGCTGGTCGTCAGGTCTGCAAGGCAATAATGAGGCGCCTGCGCTCGCACATACGCGCGGACTGGACATACCCTGAATATCGTCTGAATCACCAATGATCAGTATCCAGCCAATACAGCGTATGAGTGTAGAGCTTACCGCTGTACGGGACGCCGATGGCGTGCGCGGCGCGCAGGAAGTCCTGCGCGACGGGCGTGATCTGCCCGCCGTTGCTGATCGCGATCGGGCCGTCGTAGCCGTGCGTGTCGTTGTTTGCGGGCTTCTGGTAGTTCTCGAGGCGCTTCATCAGCGGCAGGAGGTCCTCGGCGGTCCAGCCCTCGGTCTTGAAGTCGTCTAAAGTGCGGGGTAGTGCGGGGTAAGGGCCAGCCCCGCGCTCGGGTGGGAATAGGAAGCGCACGTACCCCAGTCGGAAGCGGAGGCGCGTGTGTACATCTGGAAGTTGATGCTGCTGCCGCCGCCTGCGTGCACGATGTCAGCATCCCGTGTGTACGGTGGGAAGGGAAGGCTCGACGGCGCTCAGACGTACCGAGGATGTTCGCGCAGGGGACGATGGAGCGACGGCCGCGCAAGTGGGAGGATTGCATGGTGTCCTCGTAGAAGGTCGCCTTGTCGTTGCTGTGGTACAATCAGCATCGCGGATTGGGCGCATCTGGTCAACCGCACTTACACCCCATCCCGCTGCATATTGCGGACGTAGATACCGGGGCTGTGTACGTTGTGAGCATTGCGCATGGCCGCGTACGTCTGGCGGGGACCTACCGGTACACCCATGGGTCATCGCGGTTGTTCGCGCCGCCTGCGAGAGCAGATATGTTAGGGTGAGGATGTCGACCGACGAGCACCGCTGCGTACCCTCAATGAGCATAACCTTCAAGGTAGGGTCGGCATAGGCGAGACGTCCAGCGACAACGCAGCCCGCAGGGCCTCCTCTGCAGCCAAGACGATGTCAGACCGGCATGTCAGGAGACACAGGGAGAAGGAGGCAAAGGCGCACCCTGCCACGATCACGTCGACTTCCTCTGGGTGACCCATGCTGTTTCAGTTCAGGAGGGGGGGGCAGGTGAGCAGCGGTAAGAATAGAGATGGGAGCCTCGACTGAGGTTGGGGTCCCCCCAATTCTTTCGAGGGGCTTTTATGTCTTCCTCGAAGAGCCTCCCGAGGCTGTTATCGCTCGCGCGCCGACGCGGTTCCCAAGAGGTCATTCGCGAAGTCATGGGCCCTCCCACCGCAATCATCTTCGCATAAGCACAGCTGTCAGGTGAACCGAGGGACTCAAGAGGGTTTAGGCCAAAACGTCCGAGGGTCGCCTGTTTGCAACACAAATAGGTTAGGGCCTGAGAACACGGGTGCGTCCTTAGCGAGCGACGTCCGTCCTGTCCGAGCGTTTCAATACGTATGGGGCTACTCCAATGGTCGCCAGAGATAGTGAGAGTGCCCGAAGGTGTTCTATCGGCGTACTAACTTCCAAAGCTACCCACGTTTGCTATTGGACTTCAGTTCGCTTCAATGAGTCGGTAGAATCCCGCCACTCACCGCTTCCCCGCCTTACGGCCCCCAACAGCGTCGCGTTACGGGACATCTGCATTCTCCGTACGCACTGGCCTGCGCAGTTGTACGTCAGACCCTTCACATCCCGGACCGCTAGTCAAGGCTGTGGAAACAGGCTGAGACGCCGAGGAAGCCCGGCACTCGCATTCGGACGAACCGAGGGGATGCAATAGCCAGGTGGTGGTGCTCGACGATCATGAGGCGCGAGCAGATGACTGGAAGAGCAGCTTGTGCTGCTTCCGCATTCAAATGAAGGTGATCGGTATCTAGCATACAAGATTCAGAAGGGCGGCGAGCGGGATGAATGTGCGAAAACTCACCCTAATGCATTCTTACCCCGCAGTCCTGAGGACTTCTCTGTGGCGTCAGTGCCTTGCGACGGGGTGTCTTCATCTCATGTCCACGTTCCCCTGTGTTCAGCGGTGATGCAGGGCGGCGGCCGATGATGTCGCCCGGTTCCCTGCGTTGCCGTGCGCAGCTCGTCTAGCAAGCCCCACCCGCGGCCGGTGGACATCTGAGCGCCACGAATGGTCAAGCCGCTGGAGAAGGGATCTCTTGACCTCGACTATGTATAGCCCTTCACTCAGGGGTCAGAATTCCCAGACTTCGCGTTGTATTGCCCACCAAGTTCGTGGCTACATGCTGGTGCACCTGACCACTGATTGGCCAGGGGGGCTTGTGAAGTCAAACGCCAACCAGATTCTGTGAGAACTGATATGAGTCGTCACTTGAGCCTCAAGCGGGCACATGAACAGCTCGAACCTTCGTATCTTCGTCTGAATTGACTGGCGATGTTTGTGAGAGCCGCAACTCTTCGTAGTCGGGAACAAAGTTGTGCAGGCGCCCGAAGCACCTGCCAGCTGACCGCTTGAGTATAGGCGCTCAGTGGCTCCGACTTGGCCTCCACTTGCAGCACCTTCATTGGCGAGCTCTTTTCTTCTCTTGTACGAGCAGTCCTTCGAAAGCAGCATAAAGCCCTACTGGGGCGCACTCACTCATCGCGTGATTAGCTTTGACTGAGAAGTCGGTGAAGTGTCAGCCGGCGAGCGGTTGCAACTTCGCCCGCTGAAGCTTCCGGCGCGACTCATGGTGCTACAGCCGGAACAACAACCGGGCAACCAGGACTGTGCTCCGAGATCAGTGGATTCCACTCGTGACAAACGACATCCCGGTGAGCTTGAGCGCGCACTTCGTGTATGGAGCGAGCTGAATGTGAGTGTTGTTCTAGAGTCACTAGTCCGACTGGAACGCTGCGTGCAGCGTGATCAGCAGATCATAGCCCGTTATCCACCGGACTCGCATGTCGTCGGAAACCGCGGGTGCACGAGGGTGAAAAGACGGCTCACATGTCCTCACCGCATTTGAGGCAGTACCACGCTAGCCTCAGATGTTCGCGGCATCTGACGTACCACCAAGACGAGCCTCGTGTGCCGGTATGTCATTTGCGTGCGCGGCTGGCTTAAGCTTTCAGGTCGCTGATACGACTTCTTATGGAAGTCGTGTCTCTACTCAGGCCGACTCGAGAAGACTTTGTCTTTCAAAGTGCTGCTCATTATTGAAAACAGTAGCTGCAAGAGACGCGGTTGAGCTGTTGCCAGTACTAGTCCCAACTTCACAGAAGTCTATGGTTCCGACTTGATTAGCGTTTAGCGCTCGCATGGACGTGCGGGTGAATACTGCAGTGCTTGGCTTGTGCTCGTCGGTGTGCTGCTCCAGAAGGAGAAAGGATGCCCATAGCAGATTCAGCATATAGGATTGATAGGCACGTACTTACTTTGATTCAAGTTTGCAAGAATTCCGTACCTATCAACACACCGACTCAACTGCCGCCTCTTCCCAATGACATGAAGGCTTTCCACGGGAGAAAGGTATCGATCTTCCGTTGTACTTTGTCTCGCCATACGTGCTGGAGGGGTCGGGGATTGCCGTAGTCGGCTACGGCGTGCTGACAAAGCCGCATCAACTTCAACTGTGGTTCGCCACTTCGCTCGTGGGCTACTGTACTCGCATACCCTCACCACCCTGTACCAAAACAACCATAGCATATGATTGAAAAGTCATCTGTGCCAATCTATACCGCAAGATGCAACAATGGCGTCGACTTGAGCGCCGTTGAACTTCAGGAACATCCCGCATCACGCGCGACACGCCTTGTCGACGATACAACACGTTTCTTACTTGTCTCTATCGGAAAGCAGGTAGAAGACCACACACTTCGCGAGAGCTTGCCTCTATGGATTCGCTCAGGTGTTGAAATCAACACCATTCGGTCAGTTACATGAGCCATTCGGGCTCTGGCTTCTTCGCGCCTCGTCGGCTGACTTTCATACTTCATAGCTACCGCTTTCTCGGGTTCACGGAGTCCCAGGTGAAGGCCGGGAAGCTCATGTTCTTCCGCGAGGATCATGAGTGGACCGTTGAACGCCTACTAGCCAGCTTCGGGGACCTCAGCGCCGTGTACCTCAAGTCCGGATACGGCAAGTATTCCGCACGTCTAGGGTTGTCCTTCTCCTCCACGGTGGAGTCACTTGATGTATGGCGGCTACTTCATTTGCCGTGTCCGCGAAGGTTTTGAATACTGAATGTATACACATAGGTCCCGTCGGAGGCAGCGCACGAGATACCCGATCTCAAAGCGCCCGATGGCTCTCTCTATACCGACGGGTGTGGCCTGATTCGGGATTCGTTTGCCAAGAAGATATGCGCAGAGCATGGCTTTCCTCCGGACACTTCAGGTTTACATGCCCTACTCGCTCCTACGAGATGGTACTGACCGTTCTTCTAGTATTCCAGGTGCGCCGCGGCGGCATCAAAGGGCTTCTCGTCCGTTACCCCGATGAGAAGTTCGAGAATATCTGTGGCACACACATTTCGAAGCATCTCGTCGCGTATCGCCCCTCGATGTTCAAGTATGAGGGCGGGCCGACCGCGCTGGAGATCAACAAACACAACTCGCCACCATCGCCCGCAAGCCTCAACATTCAATTTACGGTCCTGCTGCTGAGCTTAGGCGTCCCTCTTGCCGTCTTTGCACGCCTTTTGCAGGATCAACTAGACCTTATAGATAGCATCCTGACGGACAGGGACAAGGCGTTGCAGTACGTCAAGGGCGACCTCGACGCGGGCGTCGAGGATGGGCTCAACCAAAGTCGTACGTCCGACCGCCTGTGAATCTGATGACGTCCAAATCAACGTTGATGTCATCCAGTCTATGCCATGCTGTTGGCCCAGCACGACCTCTCGGAGCCCTGCGTCCGGCAGCGACTGCAGCGATTCCAGAAGCTCCAGTATGACAGCCTGCGGCGCAAGATGAATCTGCGCATCGCCGATTCGTGCTATCTCTTCGGCGTTGTGGACGAGGACGGTGTTCTAGCCGCAGATGAGGTTTACATCAACCTCCCTGGTCGAAACGGGGTACTAGCGCGCGAGGTCATGGTTGCTCGGTAAGACCGTCCCTCACTGCTGCAGGATCTCACAGCTGATGTTGGGTCAGAAACCCGTCTTATCATCCTGGAGGTGAAGCGTACAACGTTTCGTTAGGATCAATGTACTGATACGATACACAGACATCCGAAAGCTTCGCGCTGTGGACCATCCTCTCTTGAGACACCATCGGAATTGCATCGGTAAGCCAATCCTGTTTCCTGAGCCGATGTAGATATACTAACGTCAACCAGTCTTCTCGCGCAAGGCAGCTCGCTCCGTCCCTGACACTATTGCCTCGGGGTATGTTTCCGATCGCTATCATACTCCTCTCTAAATCACTGATCTCGTGTACCTCAGAGATCTCGACGGTGACATGTATTTTGTCGCTTGGGAGCCGACTTTGCTTCCTCCAGCAGAGATGCAGCCTTTGAACAGGGCTCCATCCCTGTCTGCTAGTCAGGCGGCCACCTCCACGACCCATGGAAACACCCGTCAGCTTTCGGACATGCCGCGAGCAGCTGTGGAGACCTTCATGCAGTTGCGATATAGTCGGCTGTTGGGCCGCATGGCGAATGAGTGGACAAGGGCGGTGGAACTGACTCCAGACCTGGCGAACGGTGACTTCCCCCGGCAGCTCGTGCCGCTCATCGAGTCCGCGCTGGTGCGCGTTTCTCTTTATTGCCAGCGCGCAATGATACTCACGACCCCTCAGGATATCATGAAGACGGGCGACGACTATTGGCGGCTGCAATCTGACTTCAAACGGCTGTGTCAACGCTATGCGAATCTGCGATTGGACGGGTATGCGAGCCCACTGCAGACCCTGCGGTCGATGATACCTGACGTAGAAGACATCACTCCGCGAGCGCTCGACTGTGACCCGTCCCTCATTCTCAGGCGCGAAGACCCGCGGCTGTGGCAGGAATACATCAACGAGGCTGAGAGGGTGATGCCACGGTACAACAGAGAGCTTTCGGGGGCGATCAAAATAGACCATGAGAGCGGTACTAGTAGGTCCTTCCGTTTAAGTGTTCGTACTATCGGCGCTCAACGGATACTTCTCCGCAGCAGAGGTTGCGTCGAGCTCACGCTCCGCCCCGCACGATCGGGAGCCTCGTCAGGCGGATCGGGTCAAGCGCGACTACCAGAGTCGTTTCTTCGGAGGTCGGCCGCCCGTTCATTCCGGAAGCCGTCGGGTGATTGATTTGTGCTCCGGAAACGTAAAATAGGTGGACCGCGCGCCGAGTACGAGCGTCAGCGGATCAGGGCGTCTGCGTGGTATGTAGGACATGTTTGTGCATTAGGAGGAGATCTGAAAGGATGCCGTCCAGGTACTACTATGGCTATAGTCAAAACAAGGGCGCCTTTGCGTGGCTCGGGGAGAGGTACCTCAATGAGATCAAAGCCTGTGAGTGGCGGAACCTCTGGATTGGCTGCTTGATATACGACCTTGCTCATCTCGAGAACAGTATCGTCGAACGGCAATAAGCCCGTCATGTACGTGGGCGCCAGGAACACACGGCCGTCGAACCCCTCGCCACTCGTACGCGAGGAATCCCAGGCGACTCTTGTCGGCTCTCCGAGCTCTTCCTCGCAGCTGACCCTGAAACTGGAGCATGACGATACGGACATGGAGGTCGATCCAGTCGACGACGTGCCTATTCATAAGCGCAGCCCTGCGTCCGACGGCAGCAGAGCGCGTCGTCAACGCCAAAATGAGCCCCTCGAGAATCCCGAGACTATGCGCACGCGGATCCGCAACCGATGTCTCGAGGCGCGGGAGCTCCCTCATGTCTCAGTCCTCGATCAACCAAAGCCTCGAGCACCGGTCACTGGCCAGTACGTGCGCGCGTGCTCAGGAAGTCGTGCAGCCGGGCATGACTGGCAGGTCACGGCGAATGGCTTCTCGAGACGATATGTGTGCAGGATCTGCGGCTACGACGTACGCGAGAAGAAGAAGGATGGCTACTGGGAGCCAACCAGTGCGATTGTCTCCGAGCGTAGGTCGTGGGGTACGCCCGCCACCCCGGCGACGCCTAGGGAAGATGCGCCAAGTCCTGCCGGCCCGCGGACGCGTTCTCAGGCCCGTGGTATGCGGCCCTCGCACCCTCCACCGTCGGGCTCGAACCTACTGTCTGCCATACAGTCAGCTGCCGAGGAAGACCCTCCTGCCGACGCTGGCGGCGACGTCGACAGCGACGACGCCATGTCGGAGTATGAGTCAGCCGTAGAGGAGCTGAGCCCGAAGATGCCTCGCCGCCCTCAGCTTCAGCCAGATGCCCCTCGCCGCTCCTCTGCGGGAACGATGAACTCCGACGCTCCGAGTTCACTCGCCGGCATGCCCTATCTACGGCGGCTTCCTGGGCGTCCGGGGAGCGACGTCTCGAGTCCCATCGGACGGCCGCGACAAGTGTCCTCGCGCAGGGTGTCCGGCAGCACTACTTCGACCCCGACGTCAGCGGTCGGAGCGCGAGCTATAGTCGAGCCCTCCCCTGCCGCCTCTGTCTCTGAGGTCTCCCCGGAGGAATGGCCTCTCGTTAGGGAGAATCCGAAGCCTGCTCAGCCGGTGGTGAGCGCTGTGCCTCGCTGCCAGGCAGGCCCAAGCCATGCGTGGAAGGTGTGGGGCAACGCGTTTAGCCGGCACTATACCTGCAGGTTGTGTGCTTTCGTGGCGAAGGAACGCAAACATGGGACGCCGGAGGTCTGGGTCCCCATGCATTGAGTGCTACGTCCATCTTTGCTATGCTTACGGCCTGCTCTTGTCCTCGTCCGGATCCCTTTGAGTCCCCACTCCCTGTAACACCACACTTTCTCGATGATCCGCTTCTGGTGTCTCAAGTAGTCCCCCTTGAGGTGTTTCTCACGGGCATCGACCGTGTTCCCCGTTCCCATTCTTCGTTGGTTCACATCCTCCTCGACGGTACTCAAACCCTGTGCTTGTTTCGCATGATTACAGCCTCGTTCTTGTATACTATACCCCGACATATGTTGCTACATAGTACCAGAAGATATTACATCCGAAAGATTAGCTACCGAGTATTCGGATGCGAAAATAGAAATATGCGTCGATCCACGTCCATGAATATATGAAGTTCTGCCTTACTACTCCTTGCTGCCGCTAAACGGTTTGCCCAGTCTTCAACTCAACGTCTCGTACCAGGCTGGCATCGGACCCCTCGCTCAAGCCGTAGGTGTCGTCGGTATGCTTCCTCATTGGGACCTCTTTGAGAAGGAAGAGGGTGAGGATGCCGGCTCCGCACAAGCCGACCATCACCTTCCAAATGACGGTCATGCTGCCCGCGAACGCAACGCGGACTTCGGAACGCAGGGGTTCCTCGAGACCATCGATGAGAGGGATCGCCGCGTAAGAGATGTCGACGCCGGAGGGGAACTGGGTCGTAAACGCTGCGGGGAGCTTGTTCTTGAGTTGATTCTGGAGGATCGTGCCAGAGATGGCGATACCCCAGGTCTGCGCGGGAAGGTCAGCATGTGGTTGCTTTTGTGCGTATTCGAAGAAGGTGCATACCTGTGCGAAGGTGCGGGAGAACGTGTATAAAGCGAGCGCCGCAGCATTCCGAGAGACGGGCAGGGGCGCCAAAATGGCGAAGACTGTCGACGAGTACTGGGAACTTCGTCAGCTACGAGAAGTAGAGCGGATTGCACTGCGGAAAACCCACTATGATACCCGTCCCTGCAGCCATCAGGAACTGGAAGCCGACCCATTGCGCTGTTGGGCTGTCCGCGCGCAGGAGGCACAGTAGACCGAACCCGACGATAGAAACGATCCAACCGACGATGTTCAGTGGGCGATACTTGCGTATGGTCTTGACGACGAGCCCGCTAATAAGCGCGAAGGGTGCGATGACGAGGGCGACGGGGAGCGTTTGTACACTGGATCGTAACGGAGATGATCCGAAGCATGCCTGGAAATAGACGGGCATGTAGTCTTTGGGAGCGAGCTCAGAAGGGCGGCATGGAATAACGAGGATGGTGCGGACTTACATATGGCAGATATACTTGTGATTCCGTGGATGAAGGTGGCGACATAGCTGTTGGTATGGAGTCAGGTTCACTGCGGTAGCGGATTTGAAGGTCAACGTACGCAGCCGCACTTGTTCGATTCGCTACAACCTCCAAAGGCAACGTCGGCTCGACAGGGATGTTGATCTCATACACGAAGAACAGACCCATGAGGAAGAGGCCAACGACCAAAGGCGCGGCGACGTGGGCCGAATCCCATGGATATTGGACCCCTCCCCAAGTGAGACCGAGGAGCACCAGAGTGGATCCCGCCCCCATCAGGATGTTGCCGCTGAGGGTGACCGTGAGATAGTGTTCAGTCACGCGGGGATATTACGGATACGCACATCCAATCCACTCGAGAGAGTTTTTCCAACATCGACCCCTGAGGAGAGCGGACACGGAGGAAGATTGAGACGAGGCCGAAAGCGATCCCAGTGAGGGGCAGGTTCAGGTCTATAGTGAGACGAGGGTCAGACCATAATCGAATATTATCGAGAGAGGACTGACAGAAGATCCATCGCCACGAAGCCTTCTGAGCGAGCGCAGCACCCTGAATTGTTGCGCATGAGTGGTCGCAAGCAGCATGAGGGATGTGGAACTCACGATGACTGGCCCTACACCTGCTGCCAGAGCCCATACCAATACGACGATGCCTTGGTAGGCGCCGCGCTCCGCGAGCGGAACTAGGTCGGCCGTGATGATCTCGGCCATGGTGATAATGGAACCGCCACCCATTCCTTGCACGACTACGACGGGACAGTGGACGTTCAACATGATTATAAAGAGTGACATTCGGTAGTACTCACCTCGTGCTGCAATCAACATATTCATGCTCTGCGAGACGCCGGCCAAAACGCTGCCAAGCGTGAAGAGCGCGATGCTTGCAATCATGACGGGCTTGCGGCCAAATATATCCGCAAGACGTCCAGCTAACATGAGGACGGCGGCACTAGCGAGCCCGTATGCAGAGCCTATCCAGATGAACTTGTCGCCGCCATTCAAGTCGTCGGTAATCGTCGGTAGAGCGGTGGGTACGGCGGACAAGTCCAAGGCACTGAGGAATACAGAGACTAAGATAGCGAGGAAGGATAGCCAGAAAGCTGAACCCTTCTTCGACGCCGGTTTGGCGTCCAGGCTGGCCGTTGAAAGGGAGGCTGTCTTGTGCTGAGCGAGTGATGTCATGGTTCCCTGTTTGAGGTCTGTGAGTTCTGGGGTGACCATAGACATCGATAAAGGGACTTGCGACGCAGCATCGTATTTATGAGACTTGTATCATCCCCTCACTGGCCCGCCAACATGGCGGAGGCGTCGGTAGTGTTTGTCCCCAGCTTGTCATAATCCGCGTCGGCTTAGCCTGAAGTGGTGTCCACAGCTGATGGGTCGTTGAAACGCCGCCCGCGGTAATGATGGAGCCTTACAAAAAGCAAGTTACCGTCGACCGGTGGAGAGACTCGAAACGCGGGCCGGTGTCAAGGGCTGGCATCGGTTGGTTGATACCGCTACGGGCGCAGTATGTGCAGCGCCTGCGGAACCCAATAGAATGTAGCGATACCGCTCGTGAACGCTATTTCAGACGGCATGAAATTCGCTGGGTGGAGGGCGCGACACCGAAAACCCAGTCAACGTGATCTATCGCAGTTGTCAGCAGTTTGTGCCTTAGTATGCGACGGATTCCGGAGTAAGACTCCCCTTGAGACTGTCATATACCAACCAGAACACCTATACATGTTGGGATAGATAGCACTCCGAGTCGTGATACGAATGGCGACTGCTGCACCTCTCTTGCTGAATCACAGAGGTCCGTCGCCTACGAGGCACCGCCTCTGTGGTGATGATGCCGGGGCGTACGACTGGCGAGTGTCTCAGCGCTCAGCAGCTATGCTGCTCGAAGCTGGGCTGGAAGTACTCACCTTCTGCGGCCGACGTCGTCATCCAGGAGAATGAGACATCATGAATACAAGGGCGTCATGGAATATTGCGTCTGAAACGTTAACACAGAAGATACAGAAGAGTCAGTGGATCGCAACCCCTGTAAACGCACTCGGCAAATGCAAACGCTCAGATCGCTCCTTAGTAGTCGTAGGAAATTGTCTCCCTCAATCGCTACCAATGCGCGAATATCATGTCCTCTACAGGGAACGATTAATAGACTAATCTTGAGGTAACCGAGAAAGGAGTTGATAGTAACGCCACAGCTGATCTGAGGTGTGAGTGCGGCTGGCCCTATCTGCTTGATGCCGACGAGTCAGCGCCCGATCATGAAGACACCAGCAAGGTTGGTCAGGTTGCTCACCGAGACATGGACCTCAGCTGTGCCTCAGTGGGTCCATGTGTCGCCATCCGCATCTACCCCTGCTCGGCGCCTCCCGCAGAAGCCCCATGCAATCCGCGACAAATTCTGAGGGTTCTGGATTCCTGTGGCGATCTCATGTACATCGGCATCATATACCTGTGCACGCCACCGCGAGTCGGTGCCGAACACAGTACAGGCATCCCGATGATGATCAGAGCTACCACAGCTGGTACCAGTGCTAGTGAACGTTAGCACTACGCCGGAGCGACGGCGCTTACATAGGTTACAGGCAGAGGAGTGATCCCGACACCGGCGAGAGAACATGTTCTATTCTTGCGCTGGCCAACATGTATGACAGACAACCGCATTCAGATGCTCGGAAGACATCAGCGCACAAACCGCGAGGGAGCAGTCGAAACTTCACAGGACTGAGGCGATAAGGCTGGGCGGCATCTTCTTCGACAACATCGCCCTGTCGTGTCGCTCAAGCACGTCTGTCAGGTTCTGACTGAGCTCGCGGTTCGTCTTCATCCAGTCTTCACTGCCGCGTATCAGCCCGCGACCAACGGTCGCATACTCAGCTTCGAGGTCGACAAGCTTGTTGAATTGAGCGACGCTGCAAGCACCGATCAGCCAAGCGCATCACAGTTCATGAATGAAGCAACCTCTCCGCCCTCATGGACCCCAGGTCGGCCACGGCGCAGCGCACTAGCTCGTTGCGGCCTAGGCGTGCGTGGTGACGAACGCCTTCAAACTTGTTCTCCATATTGTAGAGGATCGTCTACCAAAAGCGATGTCAACACTGAAAAACACAGAAGGAGCGGCACATACGTCGTGTAACTGCCCTATCACATCTACCAGCCGATCTGAGCCTCGGTCTACACCGAGCCTGTTCTTGATATCGTTCTTCTCTTGCCGCAGACCCGCGACACCTCTTTCACGTGGCGCCTTGGTCGGAAGTACTACACACCATCGTCAATCTATCGCAGTGGCGAGCACCCACGAGCGCATTACCTGGTTCATTTCTCTGACACGCCTCATTCGAAGGTTTCCCTTGGCGTCCGCGACGGTCGACGATGAGCAGAGAGTCGCCCTCCGGCTCAGGAGTATGGATCCGAGGGCGAAGAGAGGAGAGCTCGTCTTGGTAGATTCGGGCCTTGCGACCTTTCTCCTCATACTCCAGAATGTTGTGATCGTCGTCGTCGTCCAAGTTAGCGACGACGTGCTTTGGCTCGTGAAGCTTCGTCGTAGCCGAAATCGTGGGAGGCCTCGACGGGGATGGCTCCGTACGATCCTGCACAGCGAGAGCGCGCTTTGTGTACCTCGGAGGAGAGTCAAGGGTCAAGTCGATAGTCTCCGGCTCTTCCTTCATGACGGCGGAGAGGGGAATTGGAGCCTATAACCGAGTATCCAGTCAGTCGGCAACTGCGTGATAGAAACAGAGAGGCTCACAGATTTGGTGGCAGAGGCTATCGTGCGACGATTGTCCGGTATTGCAGCAGTCTGTATGAGTACGTCAGTGAGATAGTGCGAGTCCGTCGATTGAAAACTACCTGTCGGTCAGCCTTCGATATGGTCGGCGCCGTCTTCTCGCATCGCAGATCGGCAAGTGACGTCTCTGCCGCGTGCACCGTAGGCCTCAGTATGTCCCCGACCACGGGCTCTGGCGCGACAACGCTTTCCGCAATCGGATGTTGCAGCGAGGATATACCATCATCATCGACGTCCATCATCCTATCGTCGCTACCGATATCCGCTGCCGTACCCGTCGCCTGCGGTGGTACCTTCTCCACACGGGGTACAATCTCAGACGCATCCCCGAAAGCTGCGTCCCAAGGAGTCGTGCTCGACTTCTTAGATGAGGTGACAGGTACACGTTCTATGATCTTCCGGACCTCGACCTATGGGCGCGGATGAGTTCAAGATCCGACATGATCATTCTGTGATCCACACTTACACGAGCAACGAGAGCGGGGTTGGACAGGGCGGCATCCGATGTGTCCCGGGCATCAGAATCGGCCTGGGGCGTGCTGGCGATGTTCGCGAAGTCGGCCGACTGCAAGGCTACTCGTAAACATTGGCAACCAGACATATCGACAAGCTCACGTTGGCATCGAACAACGCGCCACCCAGGTATTCGTCGATAGGAGGAACCTCTTCTAGATCTGTGTTGTTCTCGTTCGTGATCTCCGCTGCAGATTCTTCGGGAGCGTCCTTGCGCTGCGCCCGCCTTGGGCGGCGTGGCTCTGTCACCTCGGGAGCGACGGGAGCGCGATCAACCGCCGGAGCCGTCGTCGACACAACCTCCTCGGCGCGTGTCTCGCCCTTGTCTTGCGCCACCTTCTTCACCGGGCGCGGGCGAACTTTTCGAGCAGGTGCCGCGCTCGCTGGTTTCTTGGGAGCGTCATCGGTGATCTCACGCGCATTCCTGTCTTTCTCGGGCCCGGGCTTCGCGACGGCCTCTGCCTTCGCTGGAGCCCTCGGTTTCGGTTTCGCCGCCCGCTTCCCTTTGGGGGCGGGCGACGGTGGCCTTGCGATAGGAACGGAGGGACGAGGGGGACTGGGCAGTGCATCGTAGTCGACGGAGGATGTTTTCGCTTGGGGTGGGCCGTCAGGCGGTATGGGAGAGGAGGTTCTCCCTTTCTTAGCGTGGTACTTCTTCGTAGCACGCGCAGCCGCAGTGGCGCGAGGACGCAAGATTTGTGAGTCAGACCGTTGATTCAGGATGCCCTTTGGCGCTTCAGCAGCTCCGTCGATCGGCGAGGCTAGCGGCGAGGGAGATGCAGGGGGCAGAGCGACGGTGCGTGCACGCTTGGCAGCGCGAGAGGTGCCGTTGTTGAGCGCAGTGAGCGGTTCCGGGTCGTCATTGTCGTCGTCCGGCGCAGACGATTTCCTCTTCTTCGCGGAAGCGGTGTCGGATGTCTTGTTACTTTGAGGATGATGATCTTCCTTCTTACGAAGCTTGGCTTTGACGGTCTTCTTCACACCAGGAGTAGGCGAGCTAGAGGGCGGAGCTGATATTTCGTCAGACCCTGTCGGCCTCCTTATGATGATAGAAGCACACACCTAGGTCGTTCAAGATGTCGCTGGCCTTGATAGCGGACGCTGTGAGGTCCTTGGCGGAGGCAGTCGGGACAGGAGCAGACTCAGCATCGGAGAGAGCAGGTTCAAGAGCGATAGATTTAGAGAGTCGAGACGGAGCCAGCTTCTTCGCGAGAGCACTTTTGAGAGCAGACTTTGGCGCCACAGCTGGAGAAGACGAGGGGGCATTGAAGTTCGGTGCAGGGATATCGGAGAAGCGCAAGACCTTAGGACCGTTTGAGGACACAAGCGTAACATCGCCAAGCAGAGGAGACGGAGTAACCGGAGAAGCAGGAACGAGCGCATCGGGACGGACGAAAGCAGGCATAGCAGCAGCAGACTGAGAGTCGTCAACAGTAGGATCACGTGCAAGTGCAATTTTCTTCTTAGCAAGTCGGGAAGCAGCAGAGGCGGGTGCCGCCGGAGGAGAGTCGTCGTCTGAGTCCAGTATGACCTTCCCAACTCCTCCACGAGCGACACGAGTCGATGAGCTGCTCGCACCGGTGGTGCTTGTGGCGTTGAGTGGCTGGAACGAGATCCGTCCACGCACGAGAGTGGCAGTACTAGATCGTCGAAGGACCTTAGAACGGGGCAGCGGGCTATCATAGTCAGATATTTCGGAGAGCTCCTCGTCGCTGAGACCAAAAACGGCAGCGCGAATCAGATGGCTGTCAGCGCGAGTGAGACTAGTGCCGCAGCCAGCCTCCAGATCCTTGGTTGTGTCGCCAGTCAGAGGTCTGAGGTTTGTCTGAGGTGATGCGGCTGGTGACGGCGATGGTTTCGGAGCAGGCAGTAGGGATGGGCTGCTGGGGAGAGCCTTCTGGGGTGAGGGGGACGCGTCCACGACTGCTTGGAATTGCTCCGAATCTCCAGGAGACAAGATAGGATCGCTTGGCTCGTTCGTTTGGTAGACTACAACAATTGTAGTGTTAGTCTCTTGCAAAGGCATCGCTACGTGAAGACTCACATTGCGATACATTCTCGATACGCTGGGAACAATGGGGGTCAGAGATGATTTTATGATCGACATGAAATCACTGCACCTCTGTTTGACTGAGCTCCTCCACAAACCTGCCAGCGCTGTCCAGTTCGAGATTGGCTGGTTTTGCGGCAATGGACAATTTGGGCATATGTGGCGAGCGGAACGTATCAGCGATCTCAACGCCGGCATGGCTCTATATTTTCCGGTGTTAATGTCAGCGAGCTTGCCTGGTCGCAGCGAGGTTTTGTCTTACCAAACCTCTCGATCGAAACACCTCCACCAACCCGCCGACATGTTTCGAAGGGATCGTGAAGAGCACCATACCAGTAGTCTTCCCCTCGCGAACATGACTCTTCCCAAGCCTGGGAGGCTCGCGCACAGAGACGGTAACCTGCGTATTATCTTGCGCCGACTGTTTGAAGTCCACGTCTTGTATAGTCGAGTAAGGGATCTCGAGCGACTCATATTGGTCGTCCTGGAAGCGAGATAGCGAGAATATTCAGCCACCATGTTGCCTCCCAGTGATGTAGTACCCACATCAAGCAAGACGTTGACCAGGAGGGTCTTATTGTCCGCATATAGTCGGTCTGAACGGTAGTTGTTGCCGCATGCGGTCACTCCTGTGACTGCGAATGGTTGAGGGCTATTGTTGTGCACGGTGAGCTGAGATCATATTCAGCAATGGCTGGCTACGCGTACTAGGTGATGTTTCCCTTCGCCAAAGCGTCGACGATCTTCATAGCAGTATCGTCCCAGTTACTTGTGGGGACATTCTCCAGCAGCTCGCAGATGTCGCTGCCCGTGGAAGCAGCCTCCGGTGGGGCACAAGACACGAAGACGGAGTGGATATATGCACTTCGTTTGGACCTGCCGGAAGGGGTATTGTGTGTGGACGGTATGGTACGCGCGAAGAGATTGAGTAAACCTTCGATGGCGAGATAATCTACAATGAACGTGGCTTTATCCGATCGTGCCGTCGAGACGATATCGCAAAACTCACCTTTCGTTCGCCATAGGCAGGACCCAAGGCGCTCTCCACCGAGAATGTCCTTATCTCGGAGCTTCTCCTGATTCTCTGGATGCGAAGCCGCCGAGTCCGACAGTATGTTATACGCCTTCAGACATGGCGTAGTCAGCCATCAATCTCCCAGACTCGTAAGGGGAGCTACGCACCGTGCAGCGCAAGTCGACGCTAGTCTTCGGTGCGGAGAGAGAGGAGCAGACTTCGCAGAGAGATGAATATAGCGCGACTCCAATCAGACCTTTCACTTCTTTGGTGTCATGAGTATCTAGATAGTCCTGGACAATGTCGGCCTCGTCTTATACGACACGCTATATATGCAAGGAGAGGACTAACCAACAGACCAGCAAGCAAAGCGTGCAGAACGGATTCCCACAAATTCTGTTGATCTGGTTGCATGTTGCCAATAGCCGGAAGAAGCCTCTCATGATAGATTGACTGCAGGATGGCTGAAGCTAGACGCAACGCCGCTAAGCCGACACTGGCGTAGAGAACAGGTAGCGATTCGCGCAGGAAGACCACCAATTTCTGGGTAATCTGTGTGGAGATGTATTGGAGTTTCTAAGTGAGGTTTTGAGCTACGTTTCGTCGTTGCAGAGCATGCTTGCATACCAGCAACACCAGATGCGACGAAGCATGCCCCGCGATCTCGGCAAGACGCTTTCTATCCTTGGGCTTATGTTTTGCTATGGTGGCATCTAAAGCCCCTAAAGCAGTTGTAATTGAGTCCATATCAAAGCTCCTATGTCAGTTGAAGCAGTAGGCGTGCGCGGGCAAATGAGAGCGAGATGCAGAAAGCAAGATGGGACGCGACGCGTCTGAGGCGCGTCGCGTCGCGGGCGTGAAAGCATTACGTAATGACGAGCCAAAGAATGGCAAACACGGACCGTAAGTTCAGCGCCGGCGCTGTCGAGAACGATGTACTCGCCTCTTTCTACAACCATCTCGATATGTCCGAACCTCCGCCCTCTGAATCCAGTCTTCAGGATAGCTCTATGGTGGTAGACTCCGGTGACAAGGCCGAGCTGTCTCAGGACATCATGAATGCCCTGCGCCAGCTACAAACTGCGCCACAATTCTCGCCTACACCCACACCCACTCAACCCAACAGTCAAGAGTCCGCACCTGTCAAGCAGGAATCGACACCACCACCACAATCTGAATGGGATCGGCTGCGTGCTCAGCTGCGAGAGAAACCCATCGACGCAGATGCGTGGTTGAAGCTGGTCGAACTCGCCGAAGACTCGGGTGACATTGAGAAGATCAAGAACACATACGAAGGCATGCTCGAAACCTATCCAAACACTGTCAGATCACCCGTGTGCATGTCTGCCTACAACGCTTCCCGTCTGACTGCCAGATATCTAGCCCTCGGTGCAAATTGCGTACCTGAAGCACTTCTTGGACGACCCGTCTCAATTCGGCCAAGCTGAGGCTCTCTTCAGACGATTCCTGCTGAGAACTACCCCTTCCGTAGAGCTGCTCAAGTTCTACTTGACGTACATCAGGTATCGTAATTTGCAACATCGTGATTTGTTCGACACACTCAGACAACGAGCAGGAGAGTGACAACCGGTCCGAATGCGCGTGAGGTTATCCGGAAATGTTACGATTTCGCGCTTGGCCACATTGGCCAGGACAAGGACAGCTTCGAGATCTGGCAAGACTATATCAATTTCTTGAAGGCTGGAGAGGTACGTGATATCTCCAAGTCTTGTCTTTTTCCCCGCATTTTCCGAGCCCCCTTCCGGTTGTGGAGACGTCTTACCCCACCATGCGCTGCACCAGGGGTGATGTCCAGCTGTTTTGCTTGGCACAGTAGCCCCATCCTGCTAGTGGTGCGTACGGCAACTCTGCGACTACCTCTCCATGGTTTCGATGTGGCAGACGGCGCCGATGTGGATAGCTACTATGTGTAACCCGCTCTGCTCGCATAAGCGGTGGGCTTGGGATTACATGGCGACGTGCATTCTCCGATCCTCAACAGTCGTTTGCCACGTCAGACTGCAGACGCAGTTGTCGACCTCGGGCATGATATCGCAGTGACGATGAGACTCTCCGTTGAAGCACGAGCTGGAGCATATCGGGTTCGTGCTTCGCCGAGGTTCGCAATCGTCTTGTGCGGTTGTCCAAGCTGCGTGGATGAGGCATCATGTCGCTTACGACTCCATTGTGATCTGATATATCGTAAGAGCTCGATGCGGTCGCAGGGTTCACGCACAGTTCTTTCCCCGCCATGCGTGGCGGGCAAAGGTTTGCGATCGTGAATCGGTCATGCCCGCTGCATATCACGGTTTGGCGAACACTGCAAGCATATGCAGCATATGCCGCCATGGTTGTTGCGTGTCTCGCTGGATATTGAATCTCCAGACGCCTGCGCATGTGTCAACGTAGTTGGTGTACTGCAGCTTCGCTTGAATCGCAAGGACCCGCTTTCTTGGAGCTTGGTCATTCTGCAACTTCTGATATTCGCTGCATGATCTTCTGTACTGTCGTTAGACCCGCTGTACGATCTTATAGCCTTCCCAATCGCCACCATCTTCCCCTCCACACTCCTGCGTGCACTTGCGTGAGGCTGAACCCTTTGCGAACGACGTTTGCCCGACCTTTTTGCCTCTTGTGGCACTGTTCAAGGAGCCCATTACTGACTGCTAACGCCAGACGAACACGACATGGGAAGAGCAGCAGAAAATGGACGCGGTCCGGAAGGCGTACCAGCATGCGGTGCAGATCCCGATGGAAAACGTGAAGAAGCTCTGGGAGGAGTACCAAGAGTTTGAGAATGGCCTCAACAGGATCACGGTGCGCCCGTCGGCGTACCACGACAATGTACAGTGTTACTAACAGCGAGTACGCCATAGGCCAAGAAGTTCATCTCCGATCTGCAAGAAGCGCACATGCAAGCGCGCACGGTCCTGAATCAGCTGCAAGAGCACCTCAGCGTCCTCTTCCCGCCGACTCCCCCTCCGCGCGGTAACCGCCCGTCAATATGGCTGCCGCGCCCTCCGACGTTCAGCCAGGCCGACAAGGCGCTCGTGCAGCGCTGGCGCCTCTACCTCAAGTGGGAGGAGGGCAATCCACTCGAGATCGAGGAGAAGGACCGCGCGACGACGCTGTTCCAGCGCATACAGAGTGTATACCGCAAGGCGGTCGTGCGTATGCGGTACTACTCTGAGATCTGGTACGTCGTTGTGGCGCTTGCGCGTGACTATATGCGCTAGCTGACCATGTGTCCATGCATAGGTATATGGCATACGCGTGGACGAACAGTGTCGGTAAGACGGAGGAAGCGAATGCGCTTTTGAAAGCCGGTATTGAGGCGAACCCCTCGAGGTAAGCCCAGTGCGCCAACACATTCATAAATGGAGCACTGACCGCAGCGCGCAGCTTCGTTCTGAACTTCGCCTACGCTGAAGCGCTGGAGCTGCAGAACAATCTCACTGAAGTGCACGCCGTCTATGAGAAGTTCATCGAGGTCCTGCGCAAGGATCTCGAAGCGACCGAAGAGAGAGTCAACGGGAACAACTCGTCCAGCAGCTCCATTGGCTCCCAGAACACCGTGAAGAGCGACCCTAACGCGATGGACGTCAGCGCGCCTGGCCTTTCGCAGTCGCAGCCCCCATCGCAAAACTCTTCGTTCGCCTCGCAGGCGTCGGATGACAAGCCTCCCAAGTCGAAGGAACTTGTGGACAAGCGCACTGACTACGGCATTGTGTACATCACGTATATGCGCTTCGGTCGTCGTGCTGAGGGCCTCAAGTCGGCGAGGAACATCTTCGGTAAGGCTCGCAGAGATCGCTGGACGCCTTGGGAGGTCTACGAAGCTGCTGGTAAGTGCATATATCGGATCGGAGTTGCTGTCGCGCTGAAGCAAGATCTGTGCAGCTTTGATGGAGTACCACTGCGGCAACAAGGATGTACAGGTCGCGAGCAGGATCTTTGAAAAGGGTATGGAGACCTTCGGCGAAGAGGTTGACTTCGTCCTGCGCTACCTGGGCTTCCTCATTTCCATCAACGACGAGAACAGTGAGTTTCTCGAGATTTTTTGGGGGAGCTCCGCTGATTACGAACGCACCTCGTAGATGCCAGGGCTTTGTTTGAACGTGTGATTGGCAATTTCCCACCTGAGAAAGCCCGACCCTTGTGGGACCGCTGGGGGCGCTATGAGTATCAGTATGGTGACCTTGCAGCAGCTCACAAGCTCGAGAAACGCATGGCGGAGGTGTACCCCAATGGTCAGTCTACGCCGTCGTTCCCACCCTACCCCACTAACGCCTCCTATAGACCCCCCTATCAAGAGGTTTGCTGAGCGTCACAAGTACCTCAACATCGACGCTATTGCAGTGCGTGACTTGGGCTTTGTGCTCGGACGGCAGGGTTCGCGTGGCAGCGGCAGCGGCGGGAACCTCGGGCGCAACGAAACGCTGCAGTCCATCTCCACGCCCCAGGCCAAGGAGACGCAGCCTGCCATCTCCAGCAGTGCGAAGAGGGCCGCGTCGCCCGAACACAGGAGGCGCGATGAGAGCCGGTCTGACTACCCGTCCAAACGGCAGCGCCCTGCGAGCCCGGTGAGAGAGCGTGACCGCGACTGGAGAGAGAGTCGGGATGGACCGCGTGGCCGTCGCCATAACTCCCCAGCGTGGGAGAGAGACCGCGAGCGTGATGCGCCGCCCCGAAGGTCGTTCAAGGCTGAGGAGAAAGAGGAGGACAAGGGTGTCGTCATACCTAGCGTGCTCTCGTGGTTCATTGGTACATTACCGACGGCGAGCTCTTTCGATGGTGAGCATTCTGTGGACTACACATGCAAGTGTTGCTGATCAACGCTGCTTCCAGGGCCTGTGTTCCGGACCGACGACCTCATGCAAGTATTCCGCGGTGCCGTGATCCCCGCATCATCCACCGCCAGAGCTCGGACGCCTCCTTCGGTTTCGCGTCCAGGTTAGCAGTCACGTTTATGCCTCCTGTTCAGAACTAACCTTGCGTCCCTGTAGGAGGCAGACCCCCGCCTGACTACGGACCTTACCAAGGCCCTGGGAGTGGGCGCCGAGGACGCTGGTAGATACTGCATGTGTCCCCGTAGTTCAGTTTTGTCCGCCGTTTCCGTGGTTCGTTCAACTTCGCGTGCGCCGTACGTTAGCGCACGGCATCGCCGGACCGGAACCTACATCGTACTTAGTTCGCAGTCGTTTACTAGCCGCTTTCGACGCATCGTCTATGTTCACTACCACCACCTACGCGAAATGCCCATTCGAGGAATCAATCACTCGTCGTTGGTCCTCGATGATGCGCAGTACTTCAAATCGTTGTCTGATCTAGACTTGTGGGCTGCCAAGCCTCAGAGTTCAAGAAAACTACACGGTGTATTGCCTTACACTCCACGCAAGGATACAGAGGGTGTCCACGATGCCGGGGCCGCGGGCAGACTCCTTGTGAGGATTGGCTACATTTATTACACTGGCATTAGTCTGACGAGGAGGAGAGGCTAGGTGTGCCATGATTACAAGGTAGCTGCTCAACTACGCCTTCGCAAAACGGGCCTTTTCGAAACGACTGACTGACTGGCTTGGCGTAGGGAGGTTACACCGAATCACCCACTGCTCCGGCATATACATTCAATTTCTGGAGCCTCTGTGACACATTCATATAGTGAGCTTTCTGCTGTTCCATGCAAACACCGCTAATATTTGGACACGACTTCAGCTTTGCGCACCATAGAGTTACCATCCCTCCTTCGGGATGGTCAACAGCAGCACATCGTCATGGTGTGAAGATGCTGGGGACGCTGTAAGTCTGGTCGCCTTGCTCTCCAAGCTTGCTTGCTTTCAGCTCACGCTGTCCTGCAGAATATTCGAGCACGCAGAATCCGAGGCAGACTGCTTGCGGCTCCTCGTCGGGCCTTTGCCGAAATCGCTCACCGGACCTGCGAAATCCAACCCAAACATGACGCTCCCGGTCTCTCCCCACTATGCGCGATTGCTTGCAGAACTTGCGCACCAGCGCGGCTTCGATGGGTACCTGCTCAATATTGAAACTGCACTCCGTGGAGGCGTTGAGCAGACCCGCGCGGTTACACTTTGGATTGCTCTACTCGAGCGAGAACTGAAGCGTGCCGTAGGACAGCACGCACATGTCATTTGGTCAGTCCTACCCCTCTTTGTACCCTTTTCCCATGCTAATTGATGGGCTACTGCAGGTACGATAGTGTGATTGTGGATGGTAGACTCGCCTGGCAAGACCGGCTGAACAGCATCAACCTCCCTTTCTTCCTACCATCCACCGGATTCTTCTCCAACTACACAGTAGGATCTTGTGATCTGCGTCCGAAAATTGTGCACTAACGTCTCATCACAGTGGCGTTCGCATTACCCCAATGCGACTGCCCAGTATCTCCTAAGCCTCGACCAGTCGTCGTCCTCACGCCCGAAAGGACTCCAGGATCTCTACATCGGCGTCGACGTATGGGGGCGCGGCTCGCATGGTGGCGGAGGTTTCGGTCTGTACAAGGCCCTCTCCCACATCGACCCCAAATCCCTCGGCCTCAGCGTCGCGCTCTTTGGCCACGCGTGGACGTGGGAGAGCGAGCAAGACAAACCCGGCTGGTCGTGGAAATCGTGGTGGGAGTACGAGCGCAGGCTATGGCTTGGACCCACGAAGAAGGGTGAAGTCGTGCCAGTCCCGGAGTGGAGGACGCGCGAAGGCGAGCCGGAATGCGAGCATGGGCCTTTCGTGCCAATCGCCGACTTCTTTCCCCGCTACCCGCCCCCGAATCCCGCGGATCTGCCGTTCTTCACCTCATTTTCGCCCGGCGTTGGCTGGTCGTGGTTCGTGCGCGGGGTGAAGGTGCTGCACACCGACCACGGCTGGACGGATGTGGATAAGACGACCTCAATCGGATACCTGGTCTTCCCAAGGCCAACTCTCGCTTGGGACAACGGCGAGCGCGAGGAGGCGCTTCCTGAGGCTACATCGGAGTTGTCCATGGACGATGCCTGGCTAGGAGGCAGTTCACTCGTCGTATCCGTCTCGGTCCCAGGATCCGATGCTGAAGACGCGTTCTTCCGCTGCATATGGTTGCCCATTCAATCCCTGTCCATCACGCCCGGGAAGTCCTACCGCATGTCCGTGATGCTCAAGACCCGAGGCGCGGTGGACATCGACGTCGGCGCCTCCATCAAGGCCCTCGTCCCGGGCCTCGACGCGGAGTTCGACATCACGCACGTCCCCACAACCCCCGGCCAAGCGCCACTCCCTGAAGGCTGGTTCGAGGTCGCGGTGGACTTCAAGCTCCCCGTCGAGCGCGAGACCGCAGTCCTCAGCGCCGCCGGGCTCGTTGTCGGCTTCGCGTGCGAGGACCCCTCCGAGCCCGCCGAGTTCTCCATCCACGTCGGCGCACTCAGCGTGCACGCGAGCCCGCCGTCCCCCGAGCACATCGTCCCGCAGCCCAAGGTCGTGTGGGCAGACCTCACCGCCGACTCCCCGGCGAACCCATACGTCGGTGCGCTCACGTGGGGCACGGGGCTGTCGCTCGGCCCTGTGCGCCCCATCGCGCTCACGTCGCCCGAGGATCCGCGGCCGTGCTGGGTTATCGACGACGCTGTGCCAGGGTTCCTCTACTTCAATGTGTACGTGCAAGCGCATGCGGGTGAAGGTGTGGCCCTCGCCCCGGAACAGGCGACGTTCATCGGGACTACGGGGTTGGACGGTCGGGCGAACAGGTTCTACGTAGACTCGGCGTGCCTTCCTGCGGAGGTCATAGGAGCGAAAGCGGCTAGGTTCTACGTGCAGGGCGTCACGGATCGCGGCCAGGTCCTGGGTTGGGAGGACTGCGTCTTCGTTGACATACGCAAGACGTGATACAAGTTATAGAATCGCTGTATTGCTGATGTGATTGTTGTACGATGGTGGGTAGTAGTCTCGAACGAAGAAGGGGTAATCTGAGAACGAATCATGTAGTGCAAGCAGATATAGAGATATATAAAGACACTGGCAATACATGAGCACCACGTACTATAACAAGGCCATAATCTAGAGTACAATCGTCCCGGTCCCCAAGCTCATGACAGTGAACCTCTGGCTCGACGGCGCGTTACGGTTCACTTGCGTCCATCTCGTCCAATGACACCTCCTCGACGAACTCGCGCACCTGCACAAGGAGCTCCTTTAGCAGGCCAGTCCGATCCCATTCTGAGCGATGCCTCCAGACAACACCCAGACATGTCGCGCGGAGCTGCTCGAGCTGCTCGACGTTGAGAGACCCGGTGGCGTCGCGCAGCAGGGTCTTCAGCTCGACGAAGAGGTCTTCGTCAAGTTGGAACTCGGGAAGTGGTGTCGGGCTGCGCTCCACCTCCATGGGCTGTTCGGCCTGTTCGACTTGCGGCTGATCTGGCACCTCGTTCGCGAGGATGGGCGCTTCCCCTGACTGCGAAGTTTCCATCAGCAGATCCAGGTCGCCGCCGTCGAGGACCACCCCTGCATTCGTGGGCAGACTGGGAAGGGGGGGAGCAGATCCACCACGCGAAGCGGGAGCATCGGTGGTCTTCGGGCCCGTGGGTGTGAAGGGGTTGTCTGGCGGATCGGTGGGACCATCTGACCGGAGGTTCGTGGGGGACGGCAGTGGATTCAGGAGGGCCGGGTCGAAACCACTCCGGCGGGGTTCGTCGGACTGTCCTTCCTCCGGTATCGCAGCTGAATTATCTGGTTGAGGCTGAGGTGACGAGGTAGGAGGCCCAACTTCGTCCGCAAACCGCACACTCATCGAGCGCCCATTGCTGGTAGGTGACTGAGGGCCCGCCGAGGCGCTCACAGGCTCCTCGCCGTCCTCGCCCTCGGTGCGCGACTTCTTTACCGCACGCTCGCCGGTTTCGTCCCCCGATGGTGTCGCAGCAGCCTCATTCGAGCGCTGCCTCTTCAGCCGGCGCTCCTGCCGCTCCAGCTGCGTGGGGTCGTCCGTGAACTGGACGTCCGGCTCTTGGCCGGTGTGCCGTGCGCTCCGCCGCGTGCCTGGGGCATACGTCTGGCCATTCGGCACGAGCTCGGTCGCCTTGTCCTTCTCCCTGCTGCGCCGGTGCTCCTCACGCCGTCTGCGCTCCCGGACGGCCATGCGCTGGCACTCCAACCTGAACTGCGGGTCGAAGTCCTGGATGCTGACCTCGGCGGCGGTGAGCATCGCCTGCGCGCGGAACAGCCGCTCGGGGTCCTCGTTGATGCGCACGTTCGCGTTGTGCACGATCTTGCGGATGTCGTCGAGGAAGTCGTCGGGCGTGAGGTACCGGCTCTTGTACAGCTCGACGTTCATGCGCTCGAGGTCCATGTCGAATAGCGGCGGTTCAGGAGGGTACGCAATCTGTTGTTGAGCCTGGTTGTCGATGGGCTGCTCAACGATCTGTTGCGTTCGAGTCTCGTTCACGACCTCGGTCACGCCGTTCGGCGCCGTATGGACTTCGATCGTGGACGATACGATCTCGACTTGTGGAGGCGGCGCGTCAAAGTCGTAGTTGTACTCCTCCTGCAACGAACTCGTTAGCTTGATGAGGGAAAGTACAGCGCCAGCGACTTACCATCGCGCGCTTAGTGAACCGCTTGAACTTCCTCTTGAGCTCGGAGAGGATGGGTCCAAGGCGATACTTGAGCAGAGTGATGACGCGCTGATCGCTCTCCTCCTGCACAGCGAGCTCTGCCGCAGTGGGCTGACGAGGTTCAAGAGGTGGAGCGACGTCTAGCTTCTCTAACACACGCTTCTTGCGCTTCACGCCATCGGGGAACTGGCTCGGAGGCCGCCGGACGTCATTCAGGAGGCCCTCAAAGAAAGCCTCCCTCTGCGACGTAGTCGGGGCGGTCAACGCGACACGATTCTCCCGCGTGGGCCCGAACCACTGTCGCACGTCCTTGGGGAGTTGGGAAAACGGCCCGTCGACGACGGCGAGAAGCAGCACAGGGTCGGTTGTCGATAGCGAGTCGAGCATTGCGCGGACTGTTGTTCGTGCGGTTTCCGTGACGGCAGCACACCAGCCCACTAATGAGGGTATGTAAAGCACGGAGGGCTGGTGGCGCTTGGCCTCGACGAACAGTTGGACGATCGCGGCTTCTGGCGTCTGGAGACATCCCGTCAGATATGGATGACGCAGAAGATGGCAGCAAGCATACCCTTGTTGAGTCACTCATCAACGACCCCAGGTCAAGGCTCTGTATGTGATATCCCTCGAGATGGTGCAGGGCAGCGGCGGCAACATAGCCTTGGCCCATACCCACAGGTCCGTGCAATACGACTCTCGGGCGGTATATGCGCAGGGTCTCCATCGCTACACAAACTACTCAGTCGAAGTCGCTTTGCATTCCGCGAGAGAAACATACATTGCAACATCAGCTCGCGCTCGAGTGCGTTCTCCGAGCCCTCGTCCTCCCATTCCGCTTCCTCAAGCGCAGTACGCTTCTTGCTGACGGGGAGTACCTTGTTGATGACCTCCTTGATCTTGTCGAGCGGCTCCTGCAGCAGAGGAACAAGTTGGGCAGGTAAAGGTGAGGCAGCGGATGACACCGAGCGAGCAGACGAGGGGACGAGCTCTAAGAAACATGGATGTAAGCGCCCATGGTGAGGTATAAACCGCGATCGACAGGGACGTACTCTTGATCGAGATCATGAAATCTCGGAGCTCTGCTGAGATCGTCTCGGGATTGAGCATCAGGCGATCGTTGGACTTGTAGATCTGCGGGTAGCGCCGCTGAACAGCGTTCAGAGCAGCCTCCGTGCACAGAGCCTGTGATGTACGTTGAGGTCGTACGCCGTGGCATTGTCGCGTAGAGCACTCACCCTCAGGTCGGCACCGCCGTAGCCCTTGGTCAATTTCGCCAAGCCCTTGACGTTCTCCTCGCCCTTTTCACCCTCCCAGCCAGCCCACTTCTTCGTCATTATACGCAGGATGCGTTCCCGCGCCTCAAGACCAGGCAGCGGGAAATAGAACTCGCGGTCAAATCGACCAGGTCGCCGAAGAGCGGGGTCGATCGCGTCCGGCCGGTTGGTAGCGCCGATCACGATGACCTGCCCGCGACCGTCCATGCCGTCCATGAGCGCAAGCAGCGTCGACACGATCGAGGCATGGATCTGATCCTGCTTGGATGACCGGACAGGCGCAAGTCCGTCGATCTCGTCGAAGAAGATGATGCTGGGCTGCTGATTCCGTGCTTCCTCGAAGAGCAGACGGAGCTGGCGTTCGGCTTCGCCAACCCACTTGGATAGACAATCGGCACCCTTGCGCATGAAGAAGGCTACATGCCATGAGACCGAAGTAATGGAGGAACGTAAGCGGGGCGACTCACAAATTCCTTTGCCATTGGACCGACAGCTGGCAGCAAGTGCACGAGCCACCAGAGTCTTACCAGTACCGGGAGGACCATGGAACAGCACACCACGAGGCGGAGTGACATCGAACCTCTGGAAGACTTCCGGGTATAAGAGGGGGAGGAGAGTCATTTCCTTCAGCGAGTTGATGTCTTTGGTAACACGGCGTTAGCAAACTATTCTGGAGAACGTTAAAGTCTCTTACGATCGTCCAAGCCGCCAACCTCATCGAACGTAACGTTCTGGTTCACACCGAGGGGATCCGCATCTGCAAGGGCTAAGATGGCAATCAGCACATGCCTCATACGTAGATGCATGTAGACCTACCAGCATCTCCCACCTTGCCCAGATTCGATGGTGTCCCTGCTGCTGCTGCGAGATCGCCTGGAAGGTAACCACCGGTATTCCCGGCACCAGCGAATACACCTCCGCCGCCCGCGCCCGCTAGGCCACCAAACGGTTTTCGAGGGGTTCGAGTGGCATGATCGGAATCCTGATGACGGTGTCAATGGTGTCCAGGAGTAAAGGAGAGATGGACGCACCGAGTCATCAGCTGCCGCACCCATCCATCTGCTAAGCTCCGCGCCCGTCGCGCTCCATCCAGGGGGTTTTGGTCTGCCATGACCTCGATGGCCCCGGTTGGGGCGAGGCTTGGGCGGCGGTGCTCGCATCTCCTCGAGCGGCGGGGGAATGGCGTAGTTGATCTTCGCTCTTTGGCGCAACGCGTAAGGTTTACCGTCGGTCTCGGGTTCCCCGTCGCCGTCGGCATCTCCTTCTCCATCGGCGTCCGCTTCATTCTCCGGCTCCGGGGATGTAGCAGGGGCCAAATCGATGGAACCGTCGCCGTCCGCCGAGCCGGAGGATGGCTCATCGACATAGCCGTCCTCATCTTCGTCATGGGGAGCGCTGGAGCGCGTGCGTCGCGTCGATACACGCTTCTTCTGCGAGCCGGATGCTTGAGGCTGGGATCGGCCGTTGGACTGTCGCGTGATACGTCCGCCGCCATTCGAGCGGCCGTTACTGGCGGGGGCATTCTTGCTTCGATTGCGAGTCGGATATCGGCCTACTTTAGCATCGCCGTCCTCTTCATCACTCACAATGAACCCGTTCAGCTTGTTTGAGTGTCCGCGAGCACCCGAGCGTCCACGAAGGGCGTAGCGACCGACGGGTTCTTCGTCCTCCTCATCCTCCTCCTCGACCACCGGGACGACCTGCTTGGCTTTGCCCTTCGGAGAGCTTTCTACAGCATCATCATCTTCGCTGGCAGACTCTCTGTAGGACTTCTTCGCGATGCGGCGCCCACGGGAGGTTGTAGCAAACTCGACCGCCGGCTCCGGTTCTTCTTCCGGGGGTTGGTTCTCCTCCACGTCCATGGACGCATTACTTTCATGGTATTCGGAACCGGAGGCGGTAGGGCTGCTGGGTTCGTGGCGAGATGTACGGCGGGTGGAGGGGGCCATAGGGGGGAGCTTGATGCGTAGACTAGTCGCCGGTGAGGGGAAACCGTCTGGTTGGGCGAGCGGTGGCGGATTAGCAGCGACGTTGCCGTATCCGTTGTACTGGGGCTCCTGAGCGGGAGGGAACAGATGGGGAGGGTAGTCCTGAGGGATGTAAGGCTGCTGAGGGGGCTGCTGAGGAGGTTGAACGGGCTGGGCGTAGTCAAATTGCGGGAAGACGTATTGGTTGCCCGGAGGTATATATGGCGGGTTCATGGAAGATTAGAGTGCTCGAAGTTGTGCGGTCACAACTTCTACAGCGTTCGTATCTTCCTCCTGTACCCGCGCAAGCAAAGTCCGACGATCCCAGCTGTCCAGATGGCCGTCCCAGATCCCAGAGAGACGTGCCGAGGACGGATGGAGAGAGAGAGTGAGCAGAACAACGTCGTCGTTTGTCTCGAAGAGCCGTAAACGCCCAGCCAGGTATGTTTGCGCGTATTTGGCGCCTGTGGCGATGCCCATCAGCATGCAGCTACCGTCGCGCCGAAACGACCGCCCTCCTCCTGCGAGTCCGCTGCGTTTCGGCAGCATGAGCCATCGTATTTAGCACGACCTCGCGGTTGGCGGGAACTGCTTGCGCCGACACATCGCTCGGGCAGCGAGTCTGTTTGAAAGGTACTCACGTATGCCCTTGTTTCCCCACCGAGCCTTCTGCCGCTTATCTGCCAGAACCTGTGTTGCATGTCGTCCCCCCATCCTCCCTCCAGCCTCCTCGTTCATCGATGGACACGAAAGTCGTCATGTCGAATGCGCGAGGAAAGTTTGCAGTACAAGTAGGAAGGGTCGCCCGAAGTCGAATGGTGTGCGATTCGTTGGGAAGGTAGAAGTCGCAGGATGCCCGATATTCCAGCGTGCTGGATGTCGTCTAGCCAGGTGGTGTACGAGAGCAAGAAAAGCGGGCAACGCCTTGGTGAACGACGGCATCGACGCCCTGAAGGTTCACCGGCATTTACCGGACTCTGTCCCAGTCTCCTGCCATATACGGTAACTGTTACTACCAGAAAGGCAACCAAGTTCGTACCCTTCCTCAACACAATTTAACGCTGCACCAGTCGCTGTAGTGAGGCAACACACAAGGCCACCGCTGCTGAGCTATTTACTCCAGCTTGTATCGGCGCTAGCATCGCGAGCATCCCACTCAACGCTGGACAAATAATTTGAGGGCTTGAGCTGGTAAGCCGAACCATTACCATCCCCAATCCCAACAACAATTCATCAACAAGTGCGACACTTCTCTCGTTCAGGAGTAGAGTGATTGACCCCGGTAGTACAAACGTGTTCATAGTCAGGAAAGTACGCAACCGAGGCAAGATAAACACAAGAAGGCCGGAGCTGTAACGTTAATCACCACTAAGCGTACACATTACTCGAACAACGGTCCATAGCATACTCCCCCCAACCTCCCACCCCTCCTCCGCACCCAATGCAGATCGTCGATATAACGTCGTCCTTCACCGAGCGTATGGGTGGTAGCCGTGCTGACCACGCTGTCCCGTGCGCTGCGGCCCGACGCCGCCACTAGGCCCCGTCGGCGCGTTGCGCGGGCCCCGCGGAACGTTCGGGCCCAACGATGCCGGACCAGTCGGCACACCGCCCATGCCAGGGCCTCCTCCGCCACGTCCTCCGCCCATGCCCATCCCTCCGCCTCCACCGCCCATCCCACGCATCCCCATACCGCCTGCGGGGCCGCCCATGCCGGGCCCGCCGTACTGGCCGCCCATCATCGCCGGGTTCATAGCGCCCATCATGGGGTTCATGCCGCCGATTTGCGAGATCATCCGCGTATAGAGCTGAGCGAGGGCCTGGGGGTCGAAGGGAGCGTTACCAGCCCCCTGAGCGCCGCCGCCACCTCCGCCGGCGAAGTTTTGCGTGCCGTAGGCGGAGGCGTTGTTTCCGTAGCCGCCACGGCCGCCTCCGCCTCCGTTACCGCCACCCTCGGCGAAGCCTTCGCGCTGCGACCGGGGTTGTGCAAGCTTCACGTCGATCTTAGGAGCAATGTTAACGATACGTATTGCGACGCATAGAAGATAGACTTACCAGCTTCCCGTCGATTTGCAGGTTGCCAAAGCCGAGCATAGGCTGCACGTCCACGTTCTCAAACGAGACGAAGCCGAAACCCTTGCTCCGCCCCGTCTCGCGGTCGAGCATGACGGTGGCATCAACGACCTTGCCAAACTGGGAGAAGTACTCCCGCATAGACTCCGAGGTGACACTGCCTGGCAGGCCGCCGATAAAGAGTTTGGTGGCGCGCTGGTGCTCTTGCCTGGGAATCGCGCGCTTCGGGTCGATCTGGACAGAAGATCAGTGCTACGACTAAGTTCGTTTAGGATGGTGCTCACAATCTTGCCGTCGAGGAAGTGCTCGCGGACCATGACCGCATTGACGGACGCGGGATCCTCGAACGTCAGGAACGCGAAGCATCGTGAACGGCCCGCGGCGTCCCGCATGATAGTGCAAGCTTCGACCTTGCCAAATTGTGTGAAGTACTTCCTCAACGACTCTGCGACGACACCGCTTCAGTACTACGAACCACAGGAGAGCAGATATTACGAAGTATGTACCGTCCGTCGTATCCCAGTTGAGGCCGCCGATGAACATTTTGCTACATATACAACCGCCAGGATTGGAAGCACGCGCGTGGCACGAGATGCGAGGCGAACGACGCGACACAGGGGCACATGGAAAGAAAGAGCGCTGGTATTAGCATCGGTAACCTAGAACAAACGGGTCATGACAAGGGGAGAAGGAAGTGGACGACTCTACTGTGCATGACGGTGCTAGCCTAGCTTAGACCTAGACCTAGGGACGCCAGATGTGCTAGAGCGTGGGCTAGAGCTAGCTAGTTGAGGCTAGGTTGACTACCGGAGGCGGCATCGCCATCGTCCCACATCAATGTTGAAAGACCCAGAGCCGACACCCAACCCAGCCATGCTACACAGCGAGCGTCACGGGGGGAAGCCTGGCTGTGCAGGTCAGCGACAGGCAGGAAGCGCATACTCACCCTTCCTCTTTCATTTCTGAAGGCCGCACCGGTCGGTCTACTCCAGGCACGCCGGGGTACCCTGCATCAATCCTCGGTGGTGGGGGCTCTCGAAGATCTGAAGGCTGTCTCTCCTCATACGTGGGGATTTGCTGAGCAGGTGGCGACATGTATGAGGGAATGGTGTTGGTGCTTTGCGGTGCATTAGATTGCGTAGCGTAAGGCTTGACGTCCTCGGGCTCAGTTGTCGGCTGTGGCTTCGTGGCTGTTGTTGGCGGTAACGATTCCTGGTACGATGATTCCTGAGGATGGCTTTGCTCTTCCTGCTTGACTTGCTCCGGGGACTCTTTGGCCTGTGGTTGTTCAGATGGCTCCGTGGTGGGAACGGCGAACTCGTTCTCGTCGTTGCCGTAGAGATCTAGCCAGTTGCAACCTGAGCTACACAAAACAGCTATGCAAACAAGCAAACCTACCTCCGTACAAATCAGCGTCCAAGTCAGACATGGTGAGGTTAGAGGGGAGAAACGTTGACTGGGGTAGTGGTCGTAGTGACGAAGTGGTGGTAGGAAGAAAAGCGGTAAATTAGCGCCTAGGCTCCAGAGGTGACTGGTACAGTGGATGAAGCGCTTGTTTCGGAGACCGAAGAAGTGTAATAACCAATGGCCTCTGCCGGCGTGCCGCTTACTCCAAGCACTTGACTGGGTAAGAAGCGCCTCTTTCGGAGCTTCAAAGCCCCACGGCTTCCGAGTCAGTGGTGGCACCAATGCTGCCCGCAGACTCTCCGAACTCAGCTGCCAGCCACGTTCCCACCAACGTCTCCTCTGTAACGTCTGTGTGCCACTCGCCGGCAACTGTAGTGGTACGACGACGGAAAGTGCGTGCCGCACTGCAGAAAAAATTGTAGCTCGAGGACGGGCCGCAGGGTATCTTGCCAAACTAGGCAAGCTCGCGAATCAGCCACACACATCCAAGTACCTTCACAAACATAGTCTGGATACCAGTATGCCTCAGCGATCGTCTATTCGCGAGGATGTCACGGTCGGCATCTTGGGTACGCCCTCATCATTTTTTCTTGTAAACCTCAACGAGCGAAGCTCATCGTTTGGCACACAATGTCTATTTAGCTCTCCAGGGCGCCTTCGCCGAGCACCAGGTGATGCTCCAGAAGCTCTCGCTCAAGCGCAAGGTCGTCATCGTCCTCGTTCGACAACCAGAGGACCTTGAAAAGTGCGACGCGCTCATCATACCCGGCGGAGGTATGCCTCCTTTCCCCTCAACTCAGCCTCAACCTCAGCTTACGCCACATGCGCCCTCCGCAGAATCGACGACGATCGCGCTGCTCGCCCGCCTTGCGGGTCTTCTGGAGCCGCTCCGCGAGTTCCTGAAGACCAAGCCGGTATGGGGTACCTGCGCTGGCGCGATCCTCCTCGCACGGGCTGTTGCGGGCGGCGCGAAGCGCGGCGGACAGGAGCTGCTCGGTGGTATCTCCGTCTCCGTTGAGCGCAACGGCTTCGGGTCGCAGGTTGAGTCCTTCGAGGCGCCCCTCGAGGTCGAGGGCCTTCGCGAGTCCAACCGGCCCTTCCACGGAATCTTCATCCGCGCTCCGGTAGGTCGCTACGCTCATGTCGTCAATCGACTGAAATGCTGACCAAGAGCGACTGCACCGCAGGTCGTCATGTCTCTCGACCCTACGCCGACCGATCCACCCATCCAGATCATCTCGCGTATCTCCACCTCGCTTCTACCAGAGGGCCAAACGGCAGTACCGGACGACGAGGACGACACGGACCCGCGCGACCCGCGCACAATCGTCGCACTCCGCCAGGGCTTGCACCTCCTCACGACATTCCACCCTGAGCTCACGAAGGACGATCGCTTCCACGAGTACTTCATCCGGGAGTGCGTGCTCCCGACGCTCTCGCGGGCGTCCTCGCCCGCATGAGCAAGTGTATATATCGACCTGTATTATCGTAGGGGCTTCATGCTGTCGCTAGAGATAGACATCTGTTGTACACCGCTACCTTGCTGTTTGAATGTATGCTGATTCCGTATTCTGTTGGTAGATTCACTCAACGCTGCTATAGCATGCACGTTGCTCAGGCATCGTCGATGTGTTCGGGCCATACGGGCTCGAAGAACAAAGGGTTCAAGACCACTACGAGCGACGATACCGATGCGCACGTCTAGAAGAGCTGTTCGAAGCTATCGAAACAACGCAGCGTTCCCTCTAGGATAACCCCCCGGCGCTGTCGTCCTGAGTGCACAAACTGTGAAGCTACCACGACAGCGCCTTCTCGAGACCAAGAACTTGTAGCGAGCAACCATGGCAGAGGTAGCTGGAAGAGCTCTCGGAGACGGTGGCGCGCCGCCTACGCCAACAAATCATACTCAAAATGTGAAGTCGAGGGGTGCACATCTAGCAGCATATAGCGCGGCTGTCTCCCGCATTCCTCTCAGCTCGACACCATACTGAAAGAACTCTACCTTCCTTCCGAGCGTGCACACTGCGGCAAAGAGGGAGGGGCATAGCTAGGGTACCCAAAAATTCGGTCAGAGACCCCCAATTCGCCATGCTGAGAAGCCCACGACTCCCGGCCCGACGGAGGCTGTAGTCGAGCTCGCAGGAGGACACGCGACGTCCCTCGGTTGGGCAGGCCCCGCCTGCAACACAATCGCGCACAGCGCCCTAGGACCGCGATACGTTGGTTCTTGATTATCTCCCGAATCATCGCGGGAAGCGTCCGGCGGGGCTCTGCTGTCTTCCAGCTCCCTGGCCACCAGCAGCTCGTTCGGGCAGCCCGACTTCGTGCCCTCGATCCGCCCAATTGGAAGTCAGCACAAAACGAGGGCGATTGCGCCTGCTGACGCCTCCCCGCGCCCTGTTGCCGCCTGCCAAAACCAGCCGTGCCCTTGTTCTCCCCCGCGCGGATGGGCGCCGCTCTCTTCCGGGGAACGTCCGATGCTGCGGCCCCAAGACGTATAAAAGCCCGCGGGTCGTCGCCCTCTATCCTTCAGCTCCCCCACCGGTCCAAATCCCCCGAGGCCTTTAGATGCGTGCGCTGCAACGGCTGCGCACGCCGCCCTCGTGCGGGATTGACCAGTACGTCGCGCTCTCAATTCGCGTCACCGCAACGGCTACTTACGTCTGGTCATTCGCGCCACCGTCGCCTTCACAGTTCACACCGCTCGTGAGTACCAGTTCCTTATCCTCGCTTGCATACCACTCACCACGACCACAGGTTGCCTTTGCCGCGACAGCCGATGTGAGAGCCCGCCCTTGCGACGGGCAGCGGTGGTCCCGGCTTCAACTGTAAGTCGCCCGCTCTGAACGTAAACGAATACTCAATCTCGCCCAGTTCGTTGACGTCGGGATTTCCTCCAACCCTGACGGGGCCATGGGGACCCGCTGCCGCCAATAGGGCGGATTTCGGGAACCCAGACCCTGGCGCGGCCGTCCACTCGGACGGCCACTAAGGGGCGCCACCCAACGCCCCCGCGGCGCTGCGCCTCTGCTCGCAACGTCGGTACGTCTACCCTCTCCCGCCGTAGCGGCTCGCTCCGAGCGGAACGCTGACATCGGGCTTGTCTAGCATCCCAGGCGCTTTACTGTCGCATGCCGCGAGTTGAGCGGGAACGCTCTCTGGGCATCCACGCCCGTTTATGGTCTCCAAACGCATAACTTATGCTTATGATGGCTCGAAACACGAGCGCCGGTACGCGCTCAAACCCGCTCCTTATGCTAACGAAGCCTTTCTCCTCTATATGCCCAACGCCACGCGCCCTACCACCACGCCTATGCCGTCGGGCGGCCCCAAACGGCTCCGCCTCCGCCTCACCACCACGCATCAAGGGGCCGGAAAATGGTCGTCGCATGACTGCATGCGGTGCACCAGCGTCTCAAGCCGCCGGCGAAGACCCCCAACCACCACCACCACCCGCGCCACCACCACCCCGCCGCGTAAATGGGCGTCGCGCGCGCGCCGATAGGGCGCGTCGCGTCTCAAGCCACCGGCGAAGGCCCGACCAGCAACAGGCCGCGTAAATGGGCGTCGCGTGGCGCCGCCATGGGCAGCCACGCGTCTCAAGTCACCGGCTGAAGACCCCCGGGGAATCGCGCAGGCCTCTCCGTGGCCCCCGGGACTAGTACCCGCCGCGCCGCATGCGCGGCGGGGAAGCCAACTGCGCGCGAAGACTGGCGGTGGACCGCACACCCGCAGGTGAGTAGCGTCTTCTTCGTTGGCTACGTCAGGAGATCTGACTCTTCGTTCTCAAGTGTGATACTGTACTGCCGTGGAAACGTACGGCCTCCACCTGTGTGCCTCAAGACTGCGTGCCTCAAGATCCCCGAGGTACGGGGTCGAGCGCTCGAGAGGACGTGCTCGGCTCCTGGCGCAGGCCTTTCCGTGGCCCTCGGGATAAGTACCCGCCATCGCCCGCGGCGGCGGGGAAACCAACGTGCGCCGAAGGTATCGTTGAGTTAGACCGAGTATCTTCGTGTTATACACACCTTGTAGGCCTTGTTTGAATGTAACGTTGCGCGTAGTAGATCACAAAATACTATCGCTATGGGCTCGTATTCGATCAAGCACCCCGGTGCGCATGGCTTCGCGATGGCTCGACAAAGTCACTATGAGAGATAGCGCACAATTCACAACCAGGCTAAATGCCAGCGAGCGAAGTTGAACGATTTGCTTACGCCTAGAGGTTCAGTTGCGGCTGTTGGCGCAGGTCGCCGATGCCTGCCATCCTGTGATCTTCCCCGCCACTACTGCCACCGCGATGACCAGGGCAGATCAAAACACCTACTTGGTCGCGGAGCAAGGATTCCTGGCACATTTCCGTCGGAACAGGTAGTATGGAAGGTAACGCGACATGGTTATTGTGGACTACATACTGTATGAAGGCATAGTTCATATAGAAGGAAGGGCGGGAGGGGCATAGGTCGTTAAAAGAGAACGAAAAGTTCACGATGGTACACATTAAATGACGGAGAAGTTCGAACGAAGATGTACGCTAGGACGGTGGCGCTAGGCACACCAAAGACAGATGCAGGACGTAACAGGGCGGGTACAGAGATACAAAGAAAGCGGGAGGTACGGTAAACAAGGTAGGAGACGGTACGAGGCAAGAGTATACAAGTACTACGATACAGGATGCAAGGAAACGGATGTAGCGCAATATAGGACAGCGGTAACAATCAAGCGAGGTGCAGACAGCTATGGACGACACAGAGGGATACTGTTATGGAGACAAATGGGGATCGAGCGGGGGGAAGGAATGCTCACGAGCTGCGGGCAGATACCTAGAAGCGGAAGTACTCGGTGTCCATCTCCTCAGAGCGAATAAGGAACGGAGACGCTAAAGCGCGAGAGGGTGGTCCACCAGATGCGATGGGCGAAATGGGAGAGAACGCCCGCTCGGGTTCGACGTCCTGGCGCTTGAAATCAGAGCCCGAGGAGCTGCGCGTCATGAGAGGGCGAGAGGCGCGAAGCAAGGCTGTCCGGGTGAGGCTCGACGCGGAGTTATTGCGCGATGGGCCAGGACGGCGTTGGAACATCGCTGGCGCTGACGACCCCTCGCCAAGCGGCGAAGAAACCAATCCAGATGGCGAGAGGGAGCGCGGGGAAGACGCAAGATGGTTATCGCGAAGTTCCACGTCACCCGCAGAGCACGTAACCGGGATACGCAAGGGCTTGAGAGCCGGTTTCCCAGGATTGCCGGGGTTGAGGATGTACGGCGTGAACGGCAGCGAGGGCGACACGAGGGGAGAGATGTCGTTGTCGTACATCTGCGCATGAAGCTGCGCCCAATTACGAGGCGGAGGCGGAGGCAGACGAGGCATCCTTGGGGGAGAGAGCGGAGTATGCGTGATCTGTTCTATGGGTGTGACAGGACAGCGGGTGCTCTCCCCAGACGAGAGCGAAGAACGGCGAGACAGGCTGAAGAGCGGGCGAGCACCAAAAGGACTGGAGGGAGAACCAGAGGCCGGGGACAGGAATGTCGAGGAAGAGGGTGGGATCACTAAACGGGATTGGAGAACGGGGATGTTGCATGCAAGACGGCGACGAGACATCGACGAGGGTGTTCCAGTAACAGAGGGCCGAGGTGGTGATGTAGGTGTAATCAGGATCTGGACTGGCTTAGGAGTAGCCGCATTACTATCAACCCCATCGGAGCGAGGGGAGTCGCCTGCGAGGTTATCATCAGCATCACTGTTCGAAGTAACGATGGAGATACCCACTGTCTGCGCAATCCTTCAGTGCATGAATTGACGCGACGACTTGAGAAAGAGGAAAGTAGCGACCGGTGGCGCGTCTCAAGTCAGCTTGTACGCGTCGCGCGATACTACCGAGGGAGCGAGTCGCGTCGTACGGTCCCGGTAAAATCACCGCGGAGGTGTTGGCGTTGTCGGCAGCGACATTGCGGTTGAAGGCTGAGGACGCGCCGATGGATTAGACATGTGCATAGGGAGAATGCGTCAGTGAAGTTCACCTTCCAGGAAGGTGTTGCGCAGACTTGTAGCGAGAAGGGGCGCTCTTCGGGAGCCTTGGAGACGAGGCATGGTGCCGAATGCCTGAGGCGAGGGCAGAAAGAGTGATGATAGATGATACAGGGAGGTCTAATAGACAATTAAACTGTGTGCGAGCGATAGCGAGGAGGATCAGAGCAAGAAACGAGGGCGACGACGGGGAATGGTGGTGGTTTGAGGGCAAGTTGGGTTTGGAGCCACAGACGCGTTCGGGTAGTCACGAACGCGCTGTGACGCAACGTGACGGTTGTGGGTCTCGGCCGTTTGTGGCGCAGACTTGTCCGCGAGTCTCGGAGTGATTCTCTCTCTCCCTACTTCCTTCTCTTCCCCGCGGATGCTGCTCCCACCAGTGCGACATAGAGCGCTTCCACCTCTACGACTCCTGACGGGAAACACTCCTAGACACCATCTGGGAACCCGAACCGTAGCCCACAACTCGTCCACCTGGTCGCACCTCGCAGCCTCGAAACAAATCACCCTCCACAAGTCCACCTTCCAAGGATATGCCAGCTTCATCACTCACCTGTTGGTCGAGTCCCCTCGTGGAGGGGATTGGTGTCCTTTCATGAAAAAGAAAGTCATCCCGAGCCTCCTCACACATCTCCACGACGTCGAACCATGGACGCGACGCGCTACTCACGTCATGTACGCCTGGAAGGTGCGCGCCGATTGGGGCAATCCCTCCAGCGGCGCATATATAGGCTCTTCCGACGGCGGCGAGACGGGTGCCGGTGAACGCCTAGAACGCTTGCTGCAGCATCTCGTGTTCGACGACATCATCCTAGTGGTGATCAGACGACATGGCGGTACACAACTTGGTCCCGACCGCTGGAAGTGCATTTCTACCGTCGCGAAGGATGCTCTCCAGGCAGGGGGCTTTCGGGATGGAGGCGCCGGCGAGGGTGCTGGATCGGATTGGGATACAGGCGCAACTGCAGCCAACAAGAAGCGACGACGGTAGCTGATACGATCTGTAGTGGGCACCCATGCATAGGCACCCCCGATGGTGAGTACGCAGGTGATGGCGGTGACCTCTCACCGACCACATACATTGTCAGGTTTTGTAAACCGCGATTCCTCGCACCGCTACATACTAGTCCCCAGTCTCTGACGTTCGTAACAACCGTGGTTATCCGGATGCGCAGGATCTCGGGTGGGTCCTCCTCGCCCAGCGAGTGTTGGCTCGGCTCAAAGCTAACATCTTCCCGTAACGCCTGTAAGTTCTTGCCATACGATATGCGAATTGACCGATTGCGATGGGGTCCGTACCAATCGGCGAGGCGACGGGGTCGCGCGGAGACAACATTGGCATGCTGGCTACGAGCATAGGCACAGGATAACTGCCGGGACAGCCACAGGACACAGGCTGGACCGTATACAAACACAGCGTCCCGGTCTGTTCGGACGCACACGACTTGGCATACGCACGATGAGTTTCTCCACGAAACCCGATCTTGAGCACTCAGTGCTTGGCAGCCGCAATGAGGTGCCTAGGAATCGTTGGTACGTCTCGAGCTCTGAAGTGCCGACGATCCGACGCCAAGCTGAAGTATCTAACTGCTTCGCAGCACTGCCGTAACCACAAAGGCTCCAAGTTCAGCAGGAACGGCCGCTGTCGGGTTTCGGTGAAGCATTCACCCTCGTTTCTTGATGGCTGCCCCGGACAGTCGCTTCGTAATGAATCCGGTCGGTTCCTATGAACGCGCTGCCAGAGCCGCTGCGAAGGCTTGATAAACCGGATTTGGGACTCGTCTGTCGAGCATCTCCCTTCTTGTTTCTCCCATTCCAGGACGCCGTCATTTTCCCCTTCTCGATGGCGTTCCCCGCCCTCTTTTTCTTTCTTCTGCTCAGCACCATAGCCAGTGCCGCCTTTCCCGGGTCCCTTCCCCGCCGCAGCAATTGGCACAGCCTGCAGTTACGTTCTACGGAAGTGTGGCATCGGGACAGCGGCGTTAAGCTACCGCCGCTCAATACCACATACTACTTCGACCAGCTCATCGATCACGATGACCCCTCTTTGGGCACGTTCAAGCAGCGGTATTGGTTCGGTTACCAGTACTACAAGCCTGGTAGGTCTTCTCTGCGTTTGCATCTATATTCTGTCTGTTACAATTGACTGCAGGCGGACCGATCATCGTATACAACAACGGAGAAAGCGATGCCAGCGGTATCTGCATATTCCTGAGCTCGCATCGGCTTGTCGTCCACTTACAGCCGATATCTCAACTCACAGGCGCAATACCTTTCCTGACCAACGAGACGATAACGGGGGCGATGGCGGGGAAGTTCAACGGCGCCGTTGTCGTCTTCGAGCACCGCTTCTTCGGGGAGTCGAACCCATACCCCGACCTGTCGGCCACGAGTTTCCGCGTGCACACCCTCGAGCAGTCGATTGCGGACCTCGAGTACTTCGCGACGACCGTGCAGCTGCCGATGCCGGGGGGCGACCAGGTCTCTGCGCCTGGGAATGCGCCGTGGATCCTGATGGGAGGGAGCTATGCCGGGGCGCTGACGAGCTTCACGATGCATGCGTGAGTGTAGCATTGTTCCGACGCTTTTTTTACCGTTGCTGACGATATTGGTATAGGAAGCCGGGGCTGTTCTATGCGGGCTATGCCTCGTCCGCGGTGGTACAAGCTATATCGTGAGTACCATACCTCCTCAATGCTTGTAATCGAATGAACTAACGCTTGGCCAAAAATCCTCAGCGACTTCTGGCGCTACTGGGAGCCGATCCGGGAGGCGATGCCCCAGAACTGCTCCGCGGACGTCCAAGCCACGATCGCCTACGTCGACGACGTGCTCTCGTCAGAGAACGCCAGCGGAATCGCTCTGACGAAGGACATTCTCGGCCTCGGTGGCCTCGCGCACGACGACGACTTCGTCTGGTTCCGTAAGCCTCCTCTGCCTTCGAGCTACCGGGCCACCGCGCTGATGCGAAATATTCTCATGCACATGTGCAGTTGCGGATCTCCTGCACAGCTGGCAGGAACTCCAGCCTGCGGCGGGGCCGGGCGGGATATTCTACGCGTTCTGCGACGAGCTCGAGGTGGACGAGGATGGGAACACCGCGGGGCCGGAAGGGCGGGGCGTCGAGCACGCGCTCCCGGCGTGGGGGAATGTCATGAAGGAGTACTACGGTAACGGCAGTGAGTGCTTCGCCGCGGAGAAGACATTGTCAGGAAGCTCACTCGAACCCAGCACGATGCGCTGGTTTTCCCGACATCGAGTACGTAGCTTGTTGTGTCTGGTGCAGACGATGAGCTTACCTACCTCTTCACGTTCTGCTTAGGTCGTGTCTCGGTACGTACAATGCTTCGGCGCCGATGTTCACGAATGTCACCGTCAACAACAACATCAGATCGTGGCAATGGCTTCTGTGAGTCCCCCGTCTCCCGTGTCCCTCCCAGCTTTTCCTTCCGTGCTGGAAACTCACTCATTCCGCAGCTGCAACGAGTTCGGGTTCTGGTTCAACGGCGCGCCTGAGGGCCAGCCCACCATTTTCTCGCGGCACATCACCTCCGCGTATAGCGAGGTGAGTACCCTCGTCCGCTCAACAATGCACCCGCTGACCGCGTCCATCATGTGTCAGCGCCAATGCGCCAACTGGTTCCCGGAGGCCTTCAACGCGAGCAAGCCGGTCAGCTTCCTGAACGCGCTCGACGTGAACATGCGGTACGGCGGCTGGAACACGACGACCGAGCGGCTCGTCTTTGTCAATGGTATCCGTACGTCGCCCTCTTTCCCTCCAACCACTCCTGCCAGCGATAGCTGATAACGAGCTCGCGCGCAGGCGATCCGTGGCGCGAGGCGACCGTCGCTGCTACGGGGGTGGAGAATGTGGGGTCGGAGATGCAGCCGCATTTGCTCGCGGACGGGTTCCATTGTTCGGACGCGACTATGGCGAATGGGGAGGCGAGCGAGTCGATCCGTGCGGCACAGGAGAAGGCGCTGGAGTATATCGGAAGGTGGCTGGAGGACTGGACGCCGAGTGCGTAAGGCGAGGTTGGAAGGCTTTGGTAGACTTCTATTCACTTCATCTACCAAACGAAGGACTTACTCATCGCACATATTATAGCAAGTTGGGTATCTAAGGCCCAACCTCGATAGAGAAAACAGCGCTCCGGCCGGCTTGGTGGCGAAATTTGTTGGGCCGTCTCTAGTATAGACGCCGCAAAGGAGCACCGGTGACTCCTCTAGATGACCTTGATCGACTTCCTCTTCAGCACGGTTTCGCTACTCTTCCTCTGACTCTGAAGGACAACTGCACGCATACACCATTCCTTGCACATGGAACAACGCAGAGGGACACGATAGAACGGCGCCGTGATGAAATGTTAAAGCCACGCCATCGGCTCACGAATTCCCTTCCTATTTGTCTTGCGCGTGCGGTGAATACTGGATTCCATGTTTTACCGTTCCCGGAGCTGACCGTGTAGGCGCATGAACGCCAAGTTGACTCACATGCTGCGAAGGCTCGCATTGGCAGCACGCCAGGTTTCAACTCTGCGGAAACCGCTCACACATCGGGTCTTACGCGTGTACCCCTTCCTCGCTGTTGAACAGGCACTTTGAACAGGCTGAGGTATGAGGTCTTCAAGTCCTTCCCTTGTTGCATGACTCCTGATCGCCCGGGGACTCACCGCCGTTGCTAGTACTTATCCCCGGATATCCGCTGCGGCATCTGTCAAGCACGCACGTATCATTGATATGTGGTTGCTTGCGCCGGTCGGCGATAGCAACAAGCGGAGCCTTCGAGCCCCGCCAGCATAGGCGCACGCCGCCCTGAACCGCCACCTGGCACCGACGCAAGCCGCCCCGAACGCTTGCCGTACACGCCTTCTCCGCGAAACCCGCGGGGTCGGGTGTACCGTCCAGCAGGGCTTTCCGGCGGTGAGTTATCCAAGGCACCCCGATACTCGCCGGCCGCTCCTGACGCTTAGACAGCCTCAGAGCCTGAGTGTACTATTCCGGCCAGTTGGGTTGGGGCCAGCATTTGTACGTTCGTAATTTGCTAGATGGGTCGATCATATTGAACTGACACGCATTGCTGCACTGCCTTCGTCGGCTGCAGGTCGAGTAGAATCGCGCCCAACCCCTGATTGCCGCTAGAAATTCAGCGGCTACCGCATTGCACAGTACATGATCGGACCTCTACGAAGGCGTTGCGACACCCATAGCCAGGGCGGCCGCACAGATGTCTTATAAACCGTTCGCGGGGCCTGCCTGTCGACCATCTCCACCTTCCTTTCGCATCGTTCGTTTTCCTAGGGCGCCGTCATTCCATCCTTCTCGATGGCGTTCCCAGCTATCTTTGTGTTTCTTCTGCTCGGCGCACTTATTAATACTGTCGCTGCTTCTCGTCATCACAACCATTTGCACAACCTGCAGCTGGATGTCTCTACTGAAGTGTGGCACAAAGAGAGCGGCAAGAAGCTGCCACCCCTCAACACCACGTACTACTTCGACCAACTCATTGACCATGATGACCCCTCGCTGGGCACGTTCAAGCAGCGCTACTGGTTCGGTTACCAATACTATAAGCCTGGTGAGTCCGCTCTGCGTTACTTCTCGTGTTCCTGTTCTTATGTATTATCGTAGGCGGTCCGATAATTGTTTACAATCCCGGGGAGGGCGATGCCAGTGGTGCGTATTGCACCCCTTACCACCTTATACGAGCTTTCTTTCCACTGAGAGCTGACGTTCCGGCGCATAGGGTCGGTACCATTCCTGACCAACCTCACGATTACGGGAGTGATGGCGGAGCAGTACAACGCCGCCATCGTCGTCTTCGAACACCGCTTCTTCGGAGAGTCGAACCCGTACCCCGATCTCTCGACCGCGAGCTTCCGCGTGCACACCCTCGAGCAGTCGATTGCCGACCTTGAGTACTTTGCGACCACGGCGGAGCTCCCGATGCCTGGGGGTGACAAGGTCTCTGCGCCTGGGAACGCGCCATGGATCATGGTGGGAGGGAGCTATGCCGGCGCGTTGACGAGCTTCACTATGCACCGGTGAGTGACCTCGCGTGTTAGTGAATGTTGTAGACACTCAATACGATGGTCGATCAGGAATCCTGGCCTGTTTTATGCCGGCTACTCATCGTCTGGTGTCGTTGAAGCTCTCGCGTGAGTATAGAGCGCACGAATGATTTTCGGCTGTACTGCATACTAACCGACGCATCCTCGGCAGCGACTTCTGGGGTTACTTTGAGCCGATCCGGGAGGCGATGCCTAAGAACTGTTCCGCGGACGTTGAAGTGACTATGAACTACATCGACGACGTGCTCGCGACGGGTAACGCTACCGCGATCAAGGCCATGAAGGACATCTTTGGTATGGGCGGTCTCAAGCATGACGATGACTTCGCCGATCGCTGTGAGTTTGTACTCTGGAACACTCTTGTGGCTAATCTGACGGGATGATCGTTCGGTCGCAGTGGGCGGTATCATACAGCTCTGGCAAGAACTCCAGCCTTACACTGGACCGGGCGGGTCGTTCTACCAGTTCTGCGATGCGCTGGAGGTGCGTGACGATGGAAGAATCGCGGGTCCCAACGGCTGGGGCCTCGATTATGCACTTTCTGCATGGGGAAGCGTCATGAAGGACTACGTCAACAACAGTGAGTGATTTCTCCGCGCCGAAAGACACGCCAGTAAGCTGACATGTACCGCAACTACCTAGCATGCGCGGGTTTCGACATCGAGTATGTACCAGACCGTGCTGAAGAAAGCCAGTCAGCTCACCCATAGTGCAGGGCGTGTCTAGGCACGTACAACCCTAAAGCATCCGAGTTCACTAGCATTACCGTCAACAACTGGGAGCGGTCCTGGCAATGGCTCCTGTCAGTCCTTCGTCCCATCTCCCTACTGAATCGCTGCATGCTTACTCTGCCCGCAGCTGCAACCACTTCGGATTCTGGTTTGACGGCGCGCCGCAAGGCCGTCCCACGTTGTCCTCGCGGCACGTCACCCCCGCATACGGCGAGGTGAGCGTCCTCTCCGTGGCATCTCTCATACGGTCGTTGACCGAAAGCGTTCGACTTTAGCGCCAATGCGCGAGCTTCTTCCCGGAGGCGTTCAACAAGACCAAGCCGATCAGCTTCCTGAACGCGCTCGACGTGAACATGAAGTACGGCGGCTGGAACGTGACCACCGAGCGGCTCGTCTTCGTCAACGGCATCCGTGCGTATCCGTCACACACTCCCTATCGTGTCGGCTGCTGATGAGTGTATTCATAGGCGACCCGTGGCGCGAGGCGACGATGGCCGCGACCGGGGTGACGAATACGGGGTCGGAGCTGCAGCCGCACCTGCTCGGGGACGGCTTCCACTGCTCTGACATGACCATGGTGAACGGGCAGCTGAGCGAGTCGATTGGCGCGGCGCAGCAGAAGGCGCTGGAGTACATCGGGAAGTGGCTGGCGGATTGGATGCCGCCGAGTGCGTAGGGGCCCGGATGGTAGTTCAAGCTTTAGGTCGCTGTGCCACGGACTTTGCGCCGGGATCTGACTGGGGTCTGGGGTCGTGTAGTGGGGAGAATTGCAAAGCATTGTCAAGAAGTTGTCATTCTACAATCAATGCAGACTCCTATCAACTCCTGTGCAAACGTTTCCCCAAGAGGCGGACCGCGATCAAAGAGCAAAGAAGTGACAGCACGAGCATTTACCGCGTTCAGCTACAATTTTCGGGGCATACAGACTGAACTCGACACTTGGCGCGCTTCAAGGCAAGTATCAGGCTCAAGCGCTGAAGAGAGTTGCCTAATCCGGCAAAGTCGTATTCGCATTTTCGACTTTTTGCGTCAGTCGTGCGACTATATGATAGTCGTGCGGACGTTCGTACGACCGGAACATCACTGGGACTCAGCACGCTGTGCTGCTGCGAGCAGTGGCGACGGACCACTTAACCTCTTCAAGTTGACTATCCTCTCATTCTGAATGACCACTGGCACTACACTGGCATGGATGCTCAAGAACCCAACTATCTCTGCGCTCTAGCCCTGCATGTCGACACTCTTCACCCAGGCCCCCGCAATGTAGAGGAAACCCCACCGCAAAGTGGCGAATTGAAGAGAGCCGCAGTGCTGGACGCACTCGCCCGACTGCTCGTTCGTGAAGACAACGGCCAGGCGGTGGCGGTCGGTGCTGGCCTGGACGACAGCGGCCACATCGAACTATATGTCTCAGAATATCCGGCCGTCTCTTCCTTGACCGTTGCACACCTGCGCAACATATGCACGCGGCTCATCAACACCCGAGCTACCATCCAAGCTTCCCCGGATCCTGCCGCGATTCTCCGGCAGGTCTCCACCCCAGTGCATCTCACAGCTGATACCGTGGAGCCTGCGTTCGCCTCTCTTCATGCCCTCCAACTGTCTCTCTATAGTCATTCAATCCAACGTATACATGCCCGGTTTATGAAGGACCGTTGGCCCGATAGGCTTCGCTTCGCCCTCGCATGCATCAAGGGCCCCCCTGCCAGCACTCGGGATGATCTTTCTCCAGACGAACGACAAGCTTTGGGGATGCTCCAGAACTATGAGATGGTACAGGGCTATGCACACGGGATGGGCCGCGCCGTCCAGCACATACAGGATTCCATCGATCAAGGATCCAGCTACGACTTAAACAATGTGCGCGAAGCATGTGTAATACTAGCCACTGTCATTGGAACGCCCGCATTCGGGGAGCACATGGTCGAATTCAGTCTCTTTATACGAGGTTCGTGTTTCCTCTCCAAGTCGTTTTGAGTTCTCGTCTAACGTCCATCACTTCAGCATACCTCACCCGCATCGGCGAGCCTCCCGAGAAGATGCCCGACATGGCCAAGTGGTTCAAGGAGGTTTCGTTCGTGGTCACCGAGTACCGGAAGTTGGTCACGATCCTGACCAAGCCCGCTCTGTCCGCCATGTTCGGCAACCACGTTGCCATCCATTCCGTCGTCAACGAACCCCCGAAGACAGCGCCTGCCACAAAGCTCGAGGTCGACAACATCCTAGCGGCGTTCGACGGCTTTGGATACAACCCACGCAACTTCAAGGATATCGATGGACTCGCCACTGAGATCGCCGACGCAGCTAGCCGCAGTGCGTTGTCTTTGTATGGCTCCTTTGTGACGGCCTACTGACCGATCGACCGCGCGCAGCTCCAGCGGGGCTCGTACACTGCGAGTGTGTGTTACTCTGCCACCTCGACCAGCTCGGACGAGGGATGCTGCCGTACATCGGGGTCTCGAAGGCGCCTTGCCTGTTCTGCGATACGTACTTCACCTGCTACCGAGCGCACAGGGGGTTTGAGGTGCACACTCTCCGGACACATGGCCGGACGACGGACGCGTGGATGTGGCCCGACCTCCCCGACGACGCCCCCATGAAGGCTATGTTTTGCGAGAAGCTCCGCATCGATATCACGGACATGTTGTCTGTCGCGAGATCGCAAAGAAGGGCATGGGTCGACTCCCCAACTATCGACAAATCCGGTCAGCCTCCACGTCCTCTGTAAATCGCTGGGAACACTTGGCTGACGATCAGAGCAGACGGCTCATGGCTTACCCAGATGGTCATGTCAATGCTTGCCGACCAGTCGTGGTCCTGAGAAGCATCATGGTATGTGGCGACATCATCAGGAGTTCGCTCTCTTGCCCTTCTGCCCCCCTCACAGGAGCCTGCGTCCCGTGTACCCTCACAGCAGGCTCTCTCTCTCACCTATGTCTGTATTCCCGTCCTGTGATCCAATCACGATACAGCTCAGACAATGTATTTGTTCTCATGATATCGGCCTCGTTACCGCCCGCCCGCCCGCCTGCACGTCAGTGCACGACGTCCGCCTGCTACCAGTCGCCGCCGCTTACGCATGCGTCCCGTCAGAACGTCGGCGCAGGTGGGAGAGCCCTCGAGTCCGGATCACACTTTCAGTCAAAGACCACGCCTGCGCTGCACGCGCCGGGCTGCGTGCGTACATGCCCCGCCGTCCGAGTCTGGTGAGACTGCTGTCCGAATCGCATACAGCGACCCTATAGCGCAGCTGGCATCCCGGTCTACGCAAAGCGGGGTCCGCGCGTCCGTACAGTGCCAGTTGCACACACGCGCGATGTCGTGCAGGATTTCAGCCTAGTACGGCGTGCGAGTGGCTCTCAAGTGCACAAGGGAGAACTCTCGACGCTATGGAGTTAGAGCCACCCGAGTGTTGAATCAATATCAATCTTAAAGCCAATGAACTATGCGACAGTGCGGTGGGCCACTGGGTCAACTCCCTCTAACTGAGTTCGGACAGCGTGTTATAGAGTCATCCACTTCGTCAGTGTACATGTGTGGGTATATGCGTACAACATTCACAGAACATGCAACGGCGGGGCCGTGCGGTCGAGCGACACCGGAGGGCCGAGCATTCACCAGTCGGCGAAGCCCACAATCTTCCCCTCCCAAGCCCACCAGATCTCTTCGTCCTCCTCATCGCGCTCCCCGTCCAGGTCCTCTTCCAGCGGCGCATCACCCATCTTGTGCGCCTCTTCCGCAGCGGCGAACGCCGACCCGCCCCTCGACGCAATCCACACCCCCTCCGTCGTCACCCCCCGCGTCTTCTGCGTCTTCGGCTTCCCACCTCCCCCAGCGCGCGCCCCGGCGTCGACGAGCGACGCGTCGAGCACGCCGTCGAGCGAGCGCGTGAGGTTCTGGCGCGCGGCCCACGCGGGGTGCGCGAAGCGGCGCGGGGCGCGGAGGAAGATGTGCGTCTGCGTGGGCGCGAGCTCGGACGCCATGTCGCCGCCGCCGTCCGCCCAGGCGGTCATGAGCGTGCGCGAGAGCAGGCGCTCGGCCGCGCGCAGGGCGGCTTGTTCTTCGGCGTAGGTGGGGGTAGGTGTTGCCGCGGCCGCGGGGGAGGGCTGGCGTGAGGCGGAGGAAGGGGCGGGTGCGGGTGCGGGGGGCACGCTGGGAGGAGCTGGGGCCGCAGCAGAAGTGGCGGAGGCTTGGGGCATGGGCTGGGTTGGTCGAGGTTCCGAGGGTATAGCCAGAGGCTTGAATGATGTTTGGGGAGATGCGAGGGATTCCGGAGAAGGGGCAAGAGAGCGAGTAGGCGGGTCCGGCGATGGGGATCGAGATGCGGGTGGACCTGACGCTGAGTCGGACTCTACTTCGCTGTCCAACTCGTCCAGTTCGTCCTCTTCCTCCGAGGTCTCTTCGTCACCTTCGCTGGAATGCGCGGAGTCTCCTTCCTCGCTACCCTCATACTCTTCCTCGACTTCATCTGTGTCTTCTTCATCTTCGTCGGTGCCCTCGATGTCAACCGAACCCTCGTCGTCCGACTCCTCGGATTCTTCTGATGCGCGCACGTCTTCGCGCTCGCCCCATACTTTCACCTCCAGGCCGTCAATCGTTAGTAGGATGCGTGCGCGTGCCGCACCCACGCTTGGGCCAAGGATGAACATGAGGTGGGCGTGCCCGCGTTGCGGCCCCGTGGCGGAGGACCCGGCCTGCGAGACTTTCTGGCTGTTTTCGTCGCCCGGGAGCGCTGCCGCCTTATCTTTGGCGGATTTACACTTCGCATATGCGGTCGAGAGTGCAACGAAGGTGGTTCGGAGATGGGAGGAGAGTGTGTCGAAGGTGGCTAGTAGCTCTTCGCGTTTCTTCGCCACCTTGGCGTTCGACCCGCCGCCTGGCATTCGCAGAAGCTGTGCGACGGGGCTGCATGCAAGGGTCAGGATTATATTGGCAACGCATACATTGATTGACGTACAAGGGAACTTGGCTCTTCAGGAAGAGTGTATGACCCAGAAGTGCTAGAGAAAGCGTGGCGGCCATGTTGTGCGTTACCAGCGGTGCATCGAGCACGACAGTCGGCACGCTAAGGCTCTGGAAGAAGTCTGCTCCCGAGTCGTTTTCCTGTTGGCAGGCTTGTGCTTTCTGTGGCATGGTGGAAGGCACGGCCGGTATGTTGTGGCTAGTGGAGTCCCGGAGTGCAGCTACGGGCTTGACGGAGTCGGCTGCAGGCGATATTCCAGAGAAACGTGCCGGAGGGGGTTCGGAGGTCGGCATCAGCAACATCTTCAGCGGATGCCAACAGGAAACGCGGGGAGGGAGAGGTGTTGCGGAGGCTGCGAGTGGTGGTGCGGTTCAAGCTCTTCGCCGCTGCAAGCGCGCGTGAAACCCCCACCGCGAATAAGCGCCAGCGCGTTTACGCGTGGGTCAGGTGATGCTGCCTCAGGGCAGGTCTCTGCGTGATACCATAAATTCTCTCGTCTCGCTTCTTCATGCTTGTCTTGCTCCTCGTCGGTCAATACGATTCCCTACGCTTTCCACGCATTGCTCTTGCAAGTCTGCTTCGTCGCTATCTGGGTCTTCCAGCTTGGCTGTCGCCGAACAACACCCCACTCGCTCATGCCTAGGGACACGGCTTTCCATGCCTTCGTCTCCTTTACTAGCGGGATGGAAGATTGATTCAGATTCCCTCCACGCTTGATCGTTCGACCTTCGCGTCAATCCCGTGGGCGATTGAGCACTAAGAGGAACCTACAACTTTGCACTCAAGGAAGTCTGTACGTACACCGAATGTGGGCCGGCTACCGCGTCTTGTATGATCTCGATACCGTAGCATAGGATTCATCAGTACAATCGGTTGTCAGCAATAATGTCACCTCATTCACTATTTTTATCCTCCCGACATGGTTCTCCTACAAGTTCGCCATTGCGAGATACTTCCCAGCTGCAAATGGTCTTGTAGAGGCAGATCCTTCACGCTGTTGGAGGTGAGCAGACGGGATGTCGTTGAGGTCTTACAGTCAACGCTCTGAACCCGGACGTCGGGCAGATACCATCAAATTGCATCGATGCGACTTTGCACATGCGATACCTGATGGTCGTCGGCCGCCATCGAGGGAGAAGATCCACGAACCTCAAACAGTACTGCATCATGGCTTGAAGCGACGAGTGTTTCGGATGGCGTGTGCATATAAAGTCTAGGATATCTTCAGCAAGACTCCCACCAACTATATCCGCATACAACCCGCTCGACCGGCCGCAGCCAAGATGTTCGCCGCAGTAACGCGCGTACTAATCCCTCTGCTGGGCGCGACCGCGCTCGCAGGGTCATACGCGTCCGTCGACGCGAAGAGGATCACCAAGGCTGAGCTGCATGCGAAGCAGGCGGAGGCTGCGGCGCGCGTTAGAGCGAACATCCCGCGTGCTGCGACGCCCAACGCGGGGACGGGAGTGAAGAACATCACGTTCTCTGACCCTCGCGCATCTGGTACGTCTCGTTTTGTATATGCACATCGACGTTCGGAATACTGACGTGGTACGCGGTTTCTTAGAGTTCTACGTGGACGGGACGACTATCCCAGACGTCAGCTGGGATGTTGGGCCTAGCTGGTCCGGACTCCTCCCTATAAGCAGCGACCCGGACGAGAGCCGTAAGGTAGTACACCTCACTACCACCCATATGCGGCTCGCCATTCTGATTGGTGCGTCTCTGGACAGCTCTTCTTCTGGTTCTTCCCGCCAGGGCCGCAAGGGAGTCTGGACGACCTGATATTCTGGTACATCATCCCTAATGCCATTTGACTTGGTAGCTCACTGCGAGCAGGACGAACGGAGGCCCGGGATGTTCCTCGCTCGAAGGCCTCTTGCAGGAGATCGGTGTATGTGGCTTCAGTCTCCGCGGATATAGTCTGCTGACATTCATCGGGGGTGCAACAGCCGTTCCAATGGTCGTATGGCCAGGCACGCCCTACCCAGAACGAGTACAGCTGGACCAACCTGTCCAGTGTGCTCTTCGTCGAGCAACCGGTCGGCACCGGGTTTTCTCAAGGAGAGCCGAACATTACCGTGCGTCTAACATGTCTCCGAGATGGCGAGACGAACGCTCATGTGGCTGTTTGTGGATACAGGACGAGGATGAGCTTGCTGCCCAGCTTGTAGGCTTCCTGGGCCAGTTCTTGGATGTGTTCAAGGAGCTCCAGGGCAAGAAGCTATACCTGACTGGCGAGAGTGTACGTCCTGATGCTATGTCGCATGATGCAGAGTATACTGACAAGGGTACAGTATGCTGGAATGTATGTGCCTTGTAAGTCTCCCAGTACGAGTTGTCCGAGGTACATGAAGTCGATGTGACGCGCATACATGCAGACATCGCCAACTACATCTACGAACACCCCAAGGCTCTCAACCTCACGCTCAAGGGCTTCTCGGTCTCGGATCGTATGTTCGCTCAGCCCATTCTACTACCCACGTCTTCACGCTTTGACAAACAGCTGTACTCGGATGGGACGTCGTGCAGAACGAGATCCCAGCCGTCGACTTCGTGCACAAGTATGAACACAACTTCGCCTTGAAGTACGTCACCCAGCTGCTGTGCATATCCTACACTCATAACCATCGCCTTCTACCAGCGCGAGCTTCATGGCGCATCTCGACTCCGTCGCGAAGAAGTGTGGGTATGCGGGCTACATGGAGAAGTACGTCACCTACCCTCCGAAGGGCCTGCTGCCGCTTCCGGGCAACAGCATCGAGGCGACGGAGGGCTGTGATGTTTGGGACGAGATCGCGAATGCCGCGCTGGCGATCAACCCCGCGTTCAACATCTATCGCATCTTCGACACCGTAAGTCTAGTTGTGTGACACTATACCGCGGTAGCCTCAGGCTGACTGTATGCTACTTGTTTAGTGGCCGATTTTCTGGGACGTCCTTGGATTCCCGTGAGCTGAGAATTCCACTACCCGCGCAGCACTAGCTCACACGCTCCCCCTACCACAGCGGCACGTTCTTCCAGACGCAGTCCCCGATCTACTTCGACCGCGAAGAGGTGAAGCGCGCGATCCACGCGCCGCTGAACGTGACGTGGGGCGAGTGCTCGGACATCGACGTGTTCGCGGGCGGCAAGGGCGACCAGTCGCTCCCGCCCGCGTTCACGGTCCTCCCCAGCGTGATCGAGAAGAGCGAGCGCGCGGTGATCGTGCACGGGCTCGCGGACTTTATCCTCATTGCGGAGGGGACGCGGATCGTCATACAGAAGTGAGTGCTGTCGTGATAGTGCGTTGTAGGAATGTGGTGCTGATGGGAGACTGGGGGATAGCATGACTTGTGAGCTGCACTTCTGCGGGGGCGCGGGTTCTAAGCTGATCAATCTGGAAAGGGAACGGCAAGCAGGGCTTCCACACGCCGATCAAGGATGACAGCTTTGTCGTAGACGGGATGGGCGCGCTCGGGACGACGCACACCGAGCGCGGCCTGACCTACTTCGAGGTCGCCCTCAGCGGACACATGTATGTCCATCTTCTTTCTTCTGTTGGAGACCATGTTGCTGACTGCCCGATTGTAGGGTCCCCCAGTTCTCGCCGAGGGTAAGCCGTCTCGTATCTGGGATTCAGGATGATCACTGATGCTCTGTGGATTCTAGGCTGCGTTCCAGATCATGGAGTATCTCCTGGGCTTCAGAGAGAAGCCGTGAGAGCCGATAACTGTTGGCGCGAAAGGGACCCGTCTACTAGCAGCAGGAGTCTATCTGACGCTCTTGTGCATGTGCGTCTATACCCCGGCGATTGTTATTCATAGAGTCCCCTGGCAATACTCTCGGTACGCCCGCGCGATATTCATATTGCTTGTGTCGACGCCTGCGAGGTGGACACGATAACCATCATGGTGTGCGGGAGAACTGTACGCAATCCACCTGGAGACCGGCACAGCCGTGGAGGGCGTCTGCTCACCACATCCAACGTCTCAGACTCCAGGCACGAGGAGGCCTCGGACATCTCCTCCATCATACTGACAATGTCATATCGCAGTGGACATCCTGAGCCCGGGCGCGCCGTCGACCTCCGGTCCTATATCAGAGGCGCACCCAACGCCTCCGAAGCCTCTTCCGCCCCGCCAGATCTGACACCGGATAGGCACGGCGAACATGCTCGGCACGCCCACCACACGCCGCGCGCTCCTACTCGTGTTGGGCCTCTTGGGCGCGACCGCGCTCTTTGGGCCGCACGATGCCGTGGAGGCGAAGATCAGCAAGGCGGAGCTGCGTGCGCGCCAGGCGGAGGCGGCGGCGCGCGTGAAGACGAAGGGGCTTCAACGCGACGAGCGCGACGTGACGTCCTCGCCTCGGTTGGGCGATGGCCAGGTGAAGAACATCACGTTCGACGACCCGCGCGCGTCCGGTGCGTCCAAGCTCGACCTGCTCAATGTTTGACGATTCGTGCTGATGTGCACGATTGCTAGAGTTCTATGTGGACGGGAGGTCGATACCGGACGTGGACTGGGACATTGGGCCGAGCTGGTCTGGTTTGTTGCCCATTAGCAGCGACCCGGGCGAGCAGCGCAAGGTGGGCTTACCCTGCATATTCTTCGTTTTCAATGTACGGGAACGCTGACGGGCCGTGGTTCGGTTCGCGCGTGTAGCTTTTCTTCTGGTTCTTCCCTCCAGGGCCGATGGGGAGCCCGGACGAGTTCATCTTCTGGTCGGTCGGGCGCCTTAGCACGTCTGCTTGTCGTGCGCGCATTCACTGACCACCGACGCGCGACGCGATGGCATAGGATGAACGGCGGGCCAGGGTGCTCCTCGCTCGAGGGCCTGCTGCAAGAGATCGGGGTGCGTCGGTCCGAGCCCGCAACTTGAAGTACATCCATGATCCTATAAGCTGACCTTGGGCCACGGCACCGTGCAGCCGTTCCAGTGGCAGTGGGGCCAGGCGCGCCCGACGCCGAACGAGTTCAGCTGGACGAACCTGTCGAGCGTGCTGTTCGTCGAGCAGCCGATAGGCGTCGGGTACTCGCAGGGGGTGTCGAACTTCCAGGTGCGTGCGTGCTCGCTCCCTGCTACTTGAGTCGCGGAGGGGACAGCGTTGAGTTCAGGGGTGTGTGCGTTTGTAGGACGAGGAGGAGCTGGTGGAGCAGCTCGTGGGCTTTATGCAGCAGTTTTTGGACGTGTTCCGGGAACTGCGGGGCAAGAAGCTGTCTCTGACGGGCGAGAGCGTGAGTGAATACAGTATTTTCTGGGCTGGACGTGGTCTGACGTTTGCAGGGACGCATAGTACGCGGGGATGTACATACCATGTGAGCGGCGCGTACCGAGACTGCTTTGGCGAGAGATGCTGAACAGGCGTTCTGGCAGATCTGGCGAACTACATGTACGACCACCCCGCGGCGCTCAACCTGTCGCTCACCGGGATCGCTCTGATAGACCGTACGCAGAACGAATGCGTGCGCCGAGAGTACCTCTGACGGTCAAGCCTCTAGCCGTCATGGGATACGACCTTGTCCAGACCCAGATCCCCGCCGTCGACTACGTGCACAAGTTCGAGCAGGTCTTCGCCTTCAAGTACGCGTTCAAGTTCCTACCACTCTCCGCCCCTCTACTCCGCGTCCCTGACAACTGAGGCGTACGCGCTATATAGCCAGAGCTTCCTCGCGCACATCGACGCTGTGGCAGAACGCTGCGGGTACGCCGGGTACGTGGAGAAGTACGTCACGTTTCCGCCGCCGAGGGGCCCGTTTCCGCTCCCGGGCGGCCGTGTCGAGGTGTCGCCCGAGTGCAACGTGTGGGACGAGATCATGTACGCGGCGCTGGCGATCAACCCCGCGTTCAACGTCTTTCGCGTCTTTGACACGGTGCGTGCCTTGGCGAGGCTCTTGGGGACGAGGATCGGGACTGACGATGTGGTGTGTCTTGGTGCAGTGGCCGATACTGTGGGACGTACTCGGGTATCCGTGCGTACCTGCGTTTCTTGAGTTTGAAGACGCGCTACAAATGCTCATACTTTCGTGCGGTTCAGAGGGACGTACCCCAACGTACAGTCCCCGATCTACTTTGACCGCGAGGACGTGAAGCGCGCGATCCACGCGCCGCTCAATGTGACCTGGACGGACTGCATCGAGGAGATCTTCGCGGATTACGTCGACCGTTCCGAGCCGTCGTCGCATTCTGTGCTTCCGAAAGTCATTGAGCGCAGCGAGCGCGCGGTGATCGTGCACGGGCTGGCGGACTTCGACCTCATCGCGGACGGTACACGGATTTTGATCCAGAAGTGAGTGCATTCTCTCGTGGGGTCTGATGATGCGGACGTTGACACAGCTATGTCGCCGGAGCAGTATGACTTGTGAGTGGAACACGTCAGTCAGCGTATATGAAGAACTGATTCGGGGCAGGGAACGGCTTGCAAGGTTTCCAGAGGCCGATTGAGGTCGACAGCTTCGTGGTTGACGGGATGGGCGCGCTCGGTTCGACGCACACAGAGCGCGGACTCACTTACTTCGAGGTCGCCCTCGCTGGCCACATGTGGGTCTTGTTCGTCGTCTTCTTCAAGCTCGACGCTGAGATCAAATTGGTTATCGTGTAGGGTTCCACAGTTTTCGCCAAAGGTAAGCGTCCGCAAGGTTGACTCGACGGGAGAGCGTGCATTACTGATTATCCGCGTGCACTGCGATGTTCCTAGGCCTCTTTCCAGATCATGGAGTACCTCCTGGGTTTCCGCAAGACTCCATCGCAAAAGCCGTCGTTACACCCGAGATTCCAGGAGTATTCTGCTTAGTTCAGGAGTAACGCTAGCCTTTTACTAGCAGGAGAAGACATACATATCCCGCAGTCAGTGTCAGCCCAGTACACGGTCAAAGCATCAAAGCGGCGTGAGACCAACGCCGCGACGCGCTGTGACTCCGCAGGCACGTGCATGTGACTGCTCGCGACTACATATGTATCATGAAGGCCCTCGGGGTCCTCGGGGAAAGGAACGTTGCTCTTGAACTGCTTTGACATGCCGTCGGATCCGGTACCGCGGGACAGAAACTCCGCTTCTCCTGACTTCTGCCATGTGCTTGTGCATACACGGGCCGTAGGTACGCTCGCAAGCATCCTTATTCCATCGTCACAGATCCAATCCGGCGGGACCCGGGCCGGCCGCCCTATGGATGAACCAGTATCCTCCCCGGTTGCAAAGACATGTAGAGTATCGAGTCGCGACTCTGCTGCGCTTGCAGGTATGTTTAGGACTCCTTGTGTGGCCTTCAACTGTCAGGATCCGCTGACCTCCGACGTAGCAGTTCAAGAAGCACATACGATCTCTTGGCACAGCTCAAAATAGTCCGATAAGCAGCGTCAGCGAGCTGCAGTGACGCATGGCTCGTTGCCGTAACGAACGTCGTCGCGTCCCGGATGTTGCACCTCCTGATCCAGCAGAGTTCTCATGCTCGAGTGATCCGACGATGCTTTTCGAACGAATCGCGTTTTCAAGATCAGAGAGGTACTATCTGAAATATGACCTGCTCGTATATAATCGACCCCAGATGAGCCCTGTGGCCTTCGACCCCCTTGTCCAGTTCCGCACCCACACAGGTTGACGTGCCAGACAGCCCCTTGTCTCCACGGTCCTGCAAAGTTAGGACGATGTCGGGAGCGCTCACACGACTACTGTTCTCGCTCTTCGCGATTTCGACCTTCGCGGGTCTTCACACTCTGGTGAACGCGAAGTTCATGAGCAAGGCTGAACTTCACGCTAGGCAACGAGAGTCCGCAGCGCGCATCAAGGCCACCCTACCTCGCTCCCTCGACAGCAAAACAGGCACTGGTGTAAAGAACATCACGTTCTCAAATCCCCGTGCGTCTGGTGAGTCGGTTCAACTTCACTACGTGAAAGGCCAGACTGATAAGTTGCGTTGCGTAGAGTTCTACGTCGACGGAAAGTCGATCCCGGATGTTAACTGGGACATCGGACCCAGCTGGTCGGGCTTGCTGCCCATCAGTAGCGATCCGAACGAGACGCGTAAGGTATGTTCATACTGTCGCTCTTGGCTTACCTGGATTGTGCGCCGCTTCAGGCTGAATCTGACGACCCCTTCATCCGCTGGTCCTGGTACCACGCGTTGCATGATCTCGGACATGCACTTGCTATCTCCACGATGATTCTGTATCTATGACTCCCTGGCTTCGCCGCGCTCCGTGCTTTCCCCGGCCCGCAGCTCTTCTTCTGGTTCTTCCCGCCCGGTCCGCAAGGCAGCCTGGACGACCTCATCTTCTGGTACGTCAATAGATGATGCCTCAATGCATTCAACTGTACGTCGTAAGCTTATTCTGGACGACTTAGGACGAACGGCGGTCCGGGATGCTCCTCGCTCGAAGGTCTCCTCCAGGAGAACGGGGTACGTCAATCGTTCGATGTTATGCTCTCATTCCATTGAAAGCACGCTCTGCGTAGCCGTTCTCGTGGTCTTGGGGTCAAGCGCACCCGACGCAGAACGAGTTCAGCTGGACGAACTTGTCCAGCATCCTCTTCGTCGAGCAGCCCGTCGGAACCGGCTTCTCGCAGGGGACACCAGATGTTTTGGTGCGTGAGGTTGACACACCACGCGTCGGGTGATGACTGATGCTCCCGGTGTATCCGAGTAGAACGAGGACCAGGTCGCGGCGGAAGTCGTGGGCTTCCTGCAGCAGTTCTTGGAGGTATTCAAAGAGCTGCAGCACAAGAAGCTGTACGTGACCGGCGAGAGCGTAAGTTCCTGTTGGCCTCTTCGTACGTGGAGGGGTGCTGACATCGTTACGTAGTACGCTGGGATGTATGTCCCATGTCAGTACTTGTATTAATATGCGATGAGCATGGGCTCACGAGATATTGTTAGACATCACGAACTACATCTTCGAGCATCCGAGGGCGCTCAATCTCAAAATGACGGGCTTCTGGGTATCCGATCGTGAGCACCGATTTGACTGAACGTGTTGCTTGGTCGCCAATTCTCTTGTGCTTGATAGCTGTCCTTGGCTGGGACGTCGTCCAGACGCAGATTCCTGCAGTGGACTTCGTGCACAAGTACGAAAACGTCTTCGCTTTCAAGTACGTATGCCCCCGCCTCCTCAAAGTAAAATCTTTATGATGTGCTTTGGGGATACGCAGCCAGAGCTTCATGGCGCACCTCGACTCCGTCGCGGCAAGTTGTGGATACACGGGATACTTCGAGAAGCACGTCAAGTATCCTCCGCGGGGACTACTTCCGCTCCCGGGCAATAGTACAAACGGCAGAGCTGCGCGAGGATGCGACGTATGGGATGAGATCTTCGACGCTGCTGTGACCATCAACCCCGCGTTCAATGTCTACCGTATCTTCGACACTGTACGCATACACATACTGGTCTTTGCCTGCACCAAGGATACTAACAGGCGTTTGGTGTGCCAGTGGCCCATTCTGTGGGACGTGCTCGGGTTCCCGTACGTCCCTCCACCCATCTATCCGTGTGTCATGTCCCGCTCAGCCACCGTCTCGTGTATAGCGGCTCCTTCCCGCAAGTGCAGACCCCGATCTACTTCGACCGCGAGGACGTGAAGCGCGCGATCCACGCGCCGGCGAACGTGTCCTGGGAGGAGTGCGCGGACGTGCGCGTGTTCCCGCACGGGGACGCGTCGCCCCCGCCCGCGTTCACGGTGCTCCCGCGCGTGATCGAGAAGAGCGAGCGCGCGGTGATCGTGCACGGGCTCGCGGACTTTATCTTGATCGCGGAGGGGACGCGGATCGTGATCCAGAAGTGAGTGGCAGTGAGGTCGCCGGGCGTGGGTGAAGACGAGGCTGACTTGTGTTTGTTCGAATAGTATGACGTGTATGTGGTCGGACGAGATGGGTATGAGGGTGCGGTAGCTGACGCGAGCGGTTTGCAGGGAACGGGAAGCAGGGCTTCCACGAGCCCATCAAGCCTGACAGCTTCATCGTCGACGGCATGGGCGCGCTCGGCACGAGCCACTTGGAGCGTGGCCTCGCGTTCTACGAGGTTGCGCTCAGCGGACACATGTGAGTCTCTCTTCTCCTTCCTTCTACAGGCATCAACTGATGGCGTTGGAATCGTAGGATTCCTCAGTTTTCTCCGAAGGTGCGCAGTGCCATATCGAAAGAGGATATGGGGACTTCGCGGGCTGACTGATACTTCGTTGCGCAGGCGGCGTTCCATATTATGGAGTACCTGATGGGCTTCCGGAAGAACCCGTGAAAGGTTTGCTAGTAGGACGGGGTGTCGAGCTATTGCTCGCAGCCAGTCTCAGTGGTATGGTTGAGCTCGTTGTATGCATATGCGGGTGTACAGGCGCATCCAGGCTCAGTGTTGGTTTGTATGCGTTTCGAGATTCCCTGGCAAACGATCGAGTGGCCCGCCCACAGACATAGGTTCCAAGGAGGTCGCCGGTCTGTTGCTACTGTCGTAATGATAAGGTAATAAGCATCGAGGGGCACGCGAACGATGATTGGATTCAGACGGCGGCTGTGTTGCTAGATTGCTAATTGATCGCGGGTACGCAGGATGATTGCTCCCGTCGATCCACCTTTCGCCGCCTGCAGTGGTGGTACATACCCGGCCTCCGTCTTTGCTGCCGCGGCGTCCTGATTTGTGCTGATACTCCCCAGCATCACGGCGAGGCTCCTCGCTAGTGCGGAATCTGTCCTCGAGACTCGCTTGCATGAGGAGTTTTACACTTCGAATCCGTATGGGACCGTCGCGGACCTCCAATCACGGAGCAAGGTTCGTAAAGGCCGTTACGGGTGATCATGGCAGTCTTCGTAAGAGTCTTTACTATATGTACGAACGTGTTCTGACGAAGCCCCGCAGGTCTCCCGGAGTTCAGGTTGACTTCCAGCCCACCTACACCGAGGAGCGAATTGTTGACCAATGAATCGCTACCATCCACTACGAAAGTTGGGCTGCGAACTTGCTCATGCATATGCCGGTGCCAACTGAGAGTCGGGAACGAGCGGATAGCTCACTTCGGCATCACCTCCGTGACCTCGGTCATCAGCACACTCGGGATCAAAGCGCTCTTAAAGGGTCGTGTACGCAATACGCCGCCCGACAGGCACACCCGTCCCGCTAAACTGCGTGATGCTCGTGCCTACAGCTACAGCGGCATATAAAACATCTCGATAGTCCGAGAATACGTTCAACAGACCGACCCTCGTCCCTCCTTCGACCAGCGTACGCCATGTTGCTCCCGCTGCTGACCTTGGGCTCTGTGGCGGCGCTCGTGGGGGCTGAGGTTCTCAGCCTCTCGGAGCTCAAGTGGAGCTTGCGGAACGCGGAGGGCTTGATTAAAGTACCCGCGCAACAGCCGTCCCAAGTCCATCTGGATTTGAAGGCAGGGGACGTCATCACTGAGCCGCTGCTCGGGATCAATGGTGAGCATGCGTTCTTCTCGAGCCTCATGCCGATGCGTGGGGGCTGAATGAGGTCCGCGTAGATTTCACTCAGAGGTGGATCGTCCCCGACAGCTGGGTGTACCAGGCGGACCTCAGTTCGGTCATAGCCCAACGCTCGCAGAGTGATAGCACTAGCAAAGCTCTTCTCGTGTTCTATGGGTTGGATACCGTAGCGACGATTGTAAGTAGTCCAGCTACTCCGGCGTATATCCTTGACTGACAACGGAGCTGTAGACGGTAGCTGGTCACCCCGTCGCGTGGGTGAACAACCAGTTCCAGCAGTATGTGTACGATGTGACCGACTATCTGGCGTCTCCCGTGAAGAACGACACGACCCTCAACATCGCGTTCGAGTCGCCCTTCATCTATGGACAGAACGTCAGCGCCCGTCCGGATGTGCCTTCTCAGGTCGCTATCGACGTATGTACACGATCCTCCCGTACTGGTTCTTCCCTTACGGCCGCTGCAGTTTGAATGGCCCGGTGTGCGTCAGTTCATCCGCAAGATCTCGTGCGACTTTGGATGGGACTGGGTAAGCAGTTTTGTATCCGATACGGTGCTTCCCCAAGCCTCATATCGTGCCACAGGGTCCTGCTTTTGCACCTTCTGGTGTCTTCAAGCCTGCTTTTCTGGTCACGCTGTCGGACTCTCAAGAGAACGCTCCAGCGGCGGACACTCCTGCCTCGCATCCTCTCCTTGTTTCCCAATCCACCGGTGTCTTCATTGAGGAGTCCGCCCTCGAGATCTCGAAGGTCGGCCAGAATCACAACGTGCGCCCAGACGAGTCCGCGGACTGGCTCGTCAATGTCACGCTCGCAATCCGGTCCATTCGTGCCGACGCCAACCCGACGCTCTCCATCTCAATCCCTGAGCTCAACGTCGACTCGGGCCCGCTCAAGCTGTCATCGATCCCCGCGTCGACCAACGCGTCCACGTTCGTCAGCGCGACCTTCACCGTCCCGAACGGCGTCCCGCAGCGCTGGTACCCGTACACGCACGGCACGCCTCAGCTGTACGACATCTCCGTGACGCTGAACGTCACGGGCCTTCCCCCGGCGTCGTACACCACTCGGAGCGGGTTCCGGACGGTGTACCTCGCGCAGACGCCGTACTCGCAGGAGGACGTCGAGCAGCGCGGGATCACGCCTGGGGACCAGTGGCATTTCGAGGTCAATGGGAAGGCGATCTACTCGAAGGGGTCGAACGTCATACCTTTTGATCCGTTCTACCCTCGTATAACTACCGACAAGGTGCGGTGGATATTGGAGAGCGTCGTGGCCGGTGGGCAGAACATGGTAAGGTCCCATCTCCTCCTTCGCTTCCTGTCGCTTGCGCATGTCGCTCACCCCCCATTGTCACGGTGTGCGTGATACGTAGCTCCGCGTGTGGGGCGGCGGGATCTACCAGCCCTCGGACGCGCTCACGGGCGGGTACGACTTCTACGCGCTCTGCGACGAGCTCGGCATCCTCGTCTGGTCCGAGCTCGGGTTCTCGGACGCGACGTACCCGGTGAACGACTTCTTCCTCGCGTCCGTCGCGCGCGAGGTGCGCCAGAACGTGCGCCGCGTCAAGCGCCACCCGAGCAACGTGCAGTGGGCGGGCGGGAACGAGATCGAGCCCGCGCTGCTGCTGGTGAACGGGACGATCGGGGAGGTGTTGGACCCGCGGTATATCAACGATGTGAGTCTGAGTCTGGTCGCTTTGGGGTGGTGGCCCAGGGTGTATATTGAAGTGGCTGCGCGCAGTTCTTGTTTCTGTTCCAGGACTTCCTGCACGATATCGTGATGGAGGAGCAGTCGTCTGTAAGTGCCGGTCTTCTTCTCGCCAGGGCAAAGATCTCAGTATGACTGTCAGGTCGCATACACCGACTGCTCAACCACGAACGGTGTCCTGAGCTTGGAACCGTATGTTCTACGTTTGAACAACGTGACCGCAGGCCACATCTACGGCAACACCGGTACGTCTTCTCTTGACTTGAGCTTGCCATCACAGTACCTGACAAGGCTGTAGAGCTCTACAACTACGACAGCTCCCAATCGTTCAACTACAGCACGTACCCGGTGTCCAGGTGAGCTGACTTTAGACGCCCTGTCGCCCCCATGGGATTGACGGGATGCACCTAGGTTCGTGAACGAGTTTGGGTGAGTAACATGGGTCAACATGCTTCTGTGCTTTGTCCTCTGGCCACTCACTTCGCTTCTCAGATTCCACTCCATGCCTTCTTTCTACAGCTGGGAGGAGGTCCTGCAGTCCCCAGACGACTTCTCCTTCAACTCCACCGTCGTGATGTCGCGGGACCACCACCCGCCCGCGCTCGGCCTCCTCTGGCCGAACCCGCTCGCGCCCGAAGGCCAGAAAGAGATGACCGTCGCGGTGAACCAGTGGCTGCCCACCCCCGGCACCGCCGACTCCAACCAGACGTTCGCGCAGTGGTGCTGGAGCACGCAGGTGTTCCAGACGCTGTACATGCAGGCGGAGATCGCGTTCTACCGGCGCGGCGCCGGGCGCGGCGAGCGCAACCTCGGCGCGCTCGTGTGGCAGCTCAACGACGTGTGGCAGGGCGTGAGCTGGGCGGCGATCGAGTACTCCGGACGTTGGAAGGTGATGCAGTATGGGCTCGCGAATATCTTTGGGACGGTCGTGGCGTATCCGTTTTGGGTGCCTGAGACGGAGGCGCTGGAGGTCGCGGTTGCGTCGGACTCGTGGGCCGCGGTGGATGGCAGCGTGCGGTTGACGTGGTATGATTGGCAGGGGAAGTCGCTCAGCACGTCTGAGCACGCGTTCGAGGTCCCGAGCTTGAATAGCATCGTGGTGTACCAGGCGCAGGGTCTTGGCAACATCCTCCCGGCGGGATCCAAGCCCGAGGACGTGTGGATGCTGCTGAGCTTGACGGCGCAAGTCGCGGGCGAGACCGTGACGCACGAGCAATACGTGAGTACCTGGTCTCTCACATGCAGACGCACCCGATCTGATTCGTTAGGAACAGTTTGTGCCGACGTCTCTAGCCAACGCGAACCTTGTCGACCCGAAGATCAAGGTTACTTCTGGGGATGACCTTACTTTCACGCTCTCCGCTCAGGGGGGCGTCGCGCCCTTCACGTGGCTGGACCACCCCTCGGGGACTGTTGGCTATTTCGTGGACGCGACTTCCAACCAGCCGCTGAACGGCTTCTACCTCGTGCCCGGGTCCGATCGTACCGGTGAGTCTCTGAGATCTGTATGTATCTAGCGCGTCGTTTCTGATGATGTTGTGTAGTACGCTTCGTCCAGTCTGCGGCGCTGTCAAAGGTCGCGAACCCGTCCCCGTCGGACTTCGTCGTTCGCTCGCTCTGGAACAACACTCATCTTTAGTACTAACGTTTCGCTCTTTCGTGGAATTCTCTGCATCTTCACGCATTCCTTTACCTAATTTACAACGGAATATAATGCTTCATCTTGAGTCATGTTCTCAGCGCACATTTGGAGTGTTAGACCATGACTAGGCTGTCGCAAAAGTGGCCCTCCTCGAGAAGGAAGGACCTATGGGGTCTGTCAGTGAAAAGGAATGTGTTAGAAATGTCGATTGATCCTGAGCTTACTAGCTGAGGCTCATGGCTAGTACTGTGGTCATAGTCTATGGAAAGGAACTGCGGCCACCGGGCCTTTGAGCAAGAACGTCGTGATCGGTAGCACGTGCGTGTGACAGTGCGCGTTCGGGGGCCGAGACGATCAGCGCCAATCGGTTTCCGCGCGCGTCTCCCTCCGCATCTCACGCCGACATACATACGGGGTACCCTCACAGCCAACTGTCCCCGTATTGGCAGTCTTCAGCTAGTCGTGGCCGATGTAGATGATGCATGATGCATGGAAAGCACGTTGGCCGCCACCCGGCATGGTACGCAAACCATCTTTCGCTCTCGCTCCTCAGGCACCGGTCGGTCATCTGAGCGCATGGCCAACAGAAAACCTCGAGTCAGACCTTACAAATATTGAGGAAACCTGGCGATTCACCCTTTTTGTATCTGTGCCACGACTCAGCCTCTTCAGAAACGTGACTGCTCGGGAATCGGACTGCTGTATAGTCACCGTGATGCATGAAGCATGGCGCGCTCCTCCGAAAATAGCACGATAAGCAGATGGCAACGCATGGTTTCCGCGAACCATCCGTCCACTTCGGTGCTTTGCCACCGCGTCCGCGTCGACGGTTCGCAGACCACATGCTCAGCTCTGCTGCGCCACCAGGCTTCGAAGAAGCACTCATCATTCTCCGAGGAGGTCTACGTCGGCATCCGAGCGTTTCCAGCGTATATAAGGAGAGGTCCATCAGTCAAAGTGTCTTCGAGCTTTCTCGCCGGACCCCGCCAGTTGCTCGAGCGTTTGCCGCGAAGTAGTTCTATAGTACGTGCCTGGCAGCGCCTCGCTGGACGTCAACTCACTGATATTGTCATCACAGGAATGCTGAAACACGCGCTTCTCGCGCTCCTCTCTATCTCGGCGTTCGTGGGGTTGGACGCCTTCGTCGATGCGAAGTGGGTGACCAAAGCCGAGCTTCACGCAAAGCAGGCGGAGTCTGCCGCGCGCATCAAGGCGAATCTCCCTCGCGCCGTCAGCGCAGGCCCGCGCACTGGGGTGAAGAACATCACCTTCTCTGACCCGCGCGCGTCTCGTATGTGTCAAATGTGTATTGCGAGTTTATTCGACGTACTGAACAGAACGTATCCACCGTGTAGAGTTCTATGTCGATGGGACATCGATTCCGGACGTCGACTGGGACGTCGGCCCCAGCTGGTCCGGTCTTATGCCCATCAGCAGCAACGCGAACGAGACCCGCAAGGTGAGGATGCCCTCCGTATCGTACGGCGACCTCGTGCAGCACGGATCTGACTGCCGCCTTCTCCATTCGCAACATCTCATGTACCTTGCTCCGGATGATCTTCGAACTGCGCTCCATGCGGTTGCACTCGGACTTCTCAACTATCGCCTCGCACAACTTCCGCCGCGTAGCTGTTCTTCTGGTTCTTCCCGCCCGGCCCGGAAGGGAGTCTGGACGACCTCATCTTCTGGTACGTCATCCATTCGGTGCTCCATCGTACACCACCGGGAGAAGCACGGAACGTCCAGCGTGGTGCGGCTTCTTGCGAAGTACTGCGTGGGACACTGCGTACTTGATTAATCTAGGATGCTGTCGAGTGATCGGACTGTGTGAACTGATGCACATGCCCCCGCCACAGGACGAACGGCGGCCCCGGGTGCTCCTCTCTCGAGGGTCTTCTACAGGAGAACGGGGTATGTCTGCGTATTTGTGTCTTCCGTCGCACACTGACTGATGGAGATTGGTACAGCCGTTCCAGTGGTCATACGGGCAGGCACACCCGACGCAGAACGAGTTTAGCTGGACGAACCTGTCGAGCATCTTGTTCGTGGAGCAGCCCGTCGGCACCGGCTTCTCGCAGGGAAGGCCGGATGTTACCGTATGTGTGCTCTGCATCTCACAGTCGCAAGCGATGCTGACAAGGTCGATCGCGGGATGTAGAACGAAGACCAGGTCGCGGCAGAGGTTGTGGGCTTCATGCAGCAGTTCCTGGACGTGTTCAAGGAGCTGCAGGGGAAGAAGTTGTACGTCACGGGCGAAAGTGTAAGTCGCTCTTCTGATATCGTAGTGATGTCGTGACTGATGTGGGCGCATAGTATGCGGGGATGTATGTGCCATGTAAGTGCTAGCCAGCTCGAGTACTCGGTGCACGACGTCATGCTCACCGGATGTTGCTAGACATAACGAACTACATCTTCGAGCATCCCACTGCGCTCAACCTCACTATGACTGGATTCTGGGTCTCTGATCGTACGTATCACTCCCAGCCATGCGTTGTCACCCTCCCTCACGTTATTCGGTGCTTAGCCGTTCTGGGCTGGGACGTCGTGCAGACGCAAATCCCGGCTGTGGATTTCGTGCACAAGTACGAGAGCGTCTTCTCGTTCAAGTGCGTATCTGCTCTCCGCATATCACTAGCGTCTGAATAACATGACCATGTTCCTGCGAACCCGTAGCCAGACGTTCATGGCGCACCTGGACGCCGCGGCCGCACGCTGTGGATACACGGGCTACTTCGAGAAGCACGTCACCTACCCGCCGAAGGGCCTGCTTCCACTTCCTGGTAGGAGCGTCGAGGCGGACCCCGGGTGCGACCTCTGGGATGAGATCTTCGACGCTGCTGTGACCATCAACCCCGCATTCAATATCTACCGTATCTTCGACACGGTACGTCCTCGCTCATCCACTCGACGTGCTCAATACACTGACGCGCGCTTCGTTTGCAGTGGCCGATCCTGTGGGACGTCCTCGGCTTCCCGTGGGTCTTCGCGTTCTCTCCAGCTGCGGCGGCGCGCTAACCTACCCCTCCTCAGCGGCTCCTTCTTCCAAGCGCAGAGCCCGATCTACTTCGACCGCGAAGAAGTGAAGCGCGCGATCCACGCGCCCGTAAACGTGACGTGGGCGGAGTGCTCGGACATCAACGTGTTCCCGCGCGGGGACCGCTCCGCGCCGCCCGCGTTCACGGTGCTCCCGAGCGTCATCGAGAAGAGCGAGCGCGCGGTGATCGTGCATGGGCTTGCGGACTTTATTCTGATCGCGGAGGGGACGCGGATCGTGATCCAGAAGTGAGTGGTGGCATCCTCTCCGAGTCTGTACAGTGTGTTGCTGGGGTACTGATGAGGGTTGTCCGTGGCGTGTAGCATGACATGTGAGTATGAGTAGCTAAATGCTTTTCTGCGCGAGGCTGGGAGCTGACGGGAGTTTCGTGCAGGGAACGGCAAGCAGGGCTTCCAGACCCCCATACAGAACGACAGCCTCATCGTGGACGGGATGGGCGCGCTCGGGACCGCGCACAGCGAGCGCGGCCTGACCTACTTCGAAGTCGCGCTCAGCGGGCACATGTGCGTCTCCGTCTTCCTCATTCCCTTTGACGTGCGGGGCGGGTAGCTGACGTGGGGTTGGGGTATACTAGGGTTCCACAGTTCTCGCCGAGGGTAAGACTCATTGCCTCGAAGGGGCGAGGCGTTGCTAACCCTGCGTACAGGCCGCGTTCCATATCATGGAGTACCTGATGGGCTTCAGGGAGAACCCGTAGAGTATCTCAGGCTGTGGCTAGATGACGACTGCAATGATACAGGTCCGTTCGGTGCGAGCCGTCAGAAGGGTGTGTCCGAGTCCCGCTTCACGGGGTGTGTGTGTGATAGGAAGAGCGTGCTTGTGCCTGACGCGTTTGACGTCAGCGTATGCGGGGGAAACTGCTGGCTGGGATGCCTGGCTTGCCAGATGCAGAAGAACGACCGTTGCTGGCTTGCGCTTGGCTAAACTGACAGCACATTGTTCAGATCCTAGGCTTCGGATATTGGCTTTTTGGGTGCGGGTAGGTAAGAGTTAACTCGACCTGGGTTTCTGCCCTAGCTCACCGTTCTCTTGGGCCAGATCCCCCAGATGCTTGAGTAAGGGTGAACACTCAGCATTGAGTGGCCATGGGCGGCGCCTTATTGTCCTGAAAACGATCGCGGGCCCGATCGACGCATTGTCCCCCCTTTCCCGTTCCTTTCTACGCAGCCCCAAACAAGGGAACGCGACACCCTGCCACCCTCTGAGTCGCGCAACCAAGCGGATCAAAATTGCCGATACATGTCCTGCAGCACTTCACAGCCCACCGTCGAAATGAAGTGCTTCTCATGGCGCGTCTACGCGTCCGCCCCCCCACCGCTGTCTAGTCGCGAAGGCGACTGGCTTTGCGCTTGCTAAAGGGCTTTCGGGGAGACGGTGACCAAGCGTGGGCGAGCGAGCAGGCGGGCGGGACAATGAGGCGTACGCTTGCGCCTGGATGTGTATAAGAGGCCGCCCGTCCTCCACACTTTGCGGTAAATCCGAGTCGACCTCAGCGTCCTGCATCTCCTGCTCTCCTCGTCGTTGCTGTCTTCCCGACGATTCCACCTTTACCGCAACCTGTCAGAATGGAGTCCTCTTTCAAGTCGTTCGGGAACGACAGCGGGTCCGCTTGGCTGGCCCAGTTGGATCGGGAGTACACCGAGGCGCCATACGTGAAGTGAGTAGCGGACGTCGCGTCTCCGCGTCAAACATGGTGAGCTGACGTCTGTCCCAGCGATGACTCGCCGATGGAGGGCCTGCTCGACGTCTTCCAAGAATCGCTCTACACATATTCGTCCAGCTTCCCCGCCATTGTTGATCGCAAGCTGGAGGAACACGGGATCCTCGGATACCCTGGGTGCGTCCTTTCTTCCCAGTGTGGGGCGTGTCGCGGTCTCTGACGTGCAGTAGCTATGGTGTTCCCCGCGGACACGACATCCACACCGACTTCGCTCCCGGGCGGGTCGTACAGGAGGAGACGTCGGGGTACGCGCCGGAGTCCGAGGCGTACTCGGAGGACGACGACGACGACGACGCGCACAGCGTCATTGTCATCTCGAGCCGGGAGCCCTCGCCCGCCTCCTCCCCGGTCAAGGCCCGCCCAACGAGTCTTCGCGACTACCCGCAGCAGGCGAACTCTGCCCTCGCTCACGCGGCTCCCGCGACGCACAAGCGTGCGGGCTTCTCGTCTGCCGCCGCGCCCCGCGCACCTCAGGCCGTGCCCGTGGGTGACGAGAACTCCGGTATCCAGTTCGTGCAGGTCAAGTTCGGGCCGCAGACGCCCCGCCAGGAGCGGGTGCGCGCGAAGCCGACCGCGCGCAGCTTGAAGCGCGCTGCGCTGGTTGACGACACGAACCTGGTGAACCCTAAGGATAGGGGCACCCGGGCGGTCGCTGTCACCGACTCGGAGCCGGACGTGGAGTAGGCGGACGTCGGGGAGTGCGCTCGCGGGTGTGGTGGCGGGCGTCCCGCCGTGTTTCTGATATCTTGTCTAATGCCGTGTGGTATAGCGCTTGTGTTTCGCTTTGTTCCTGCTCTATGTTCTCTGACCCCTCTCCGAGTCATGTCACGGTCCTCATATGTGTAAGACTCAGATCGTCTAGTAGTATGCTCTCTTGTTTCTATTGTTGTGTTACGATCCGCTACGTGTACTTAGTTCTCTTTTTATTGAGCAATCATATTCCACAGCCGCCGAATCCTGCGCATGAGCAGGTGGGGCGGGACTACGGTGGCGGGGCAGCGGCGCTTGGCCTCAGCGAGTGGTCTACACTGGTCTTGTGGCTAAGCGTGCTCCTCGGGACCTCGGAGTCGCGCGGCAAGACGATCATCAACAGCCGGGTTAGGGTTTGAACGTACCCACAGGCACCGGATTAGCGCCCATTGTACTTGTCCTCTCACCTCTGCGTCGCCGGTCAGCGGACTCGCACGAGTCTTGCTTGCAAGCTCAGCAACTCTGAACAGCATCTCTATGCAGATTATATTGCAAATAGCTACCCTCACGCTATCGCGCGAGAATGCCCGAAGCGTTCGAACGGTGGAGTCTCCAGGATTTTGCATCAGGTATGATCCTTGCGGTCCGATCGAATTCTACCCCTCGTTAATTGTGCACCAAGAAAGTGTACTCTGTAGGGTGATACACGCCAAATGTATTGCATTGCTGCAGCGAGGCGATCCAATTAGCCAGGTTCCCACCTCCGAATCGAAGTTTGCCATGCTCGATCTCGGCTGTCGTGCGGCACGCACCAGAGGAAGTCCAAACCCTAGCCCATGCCTCCAGAAACGGGCTATCAGGGTAAGCGAAATTAACTCTGACCTTCCGAAAACGACTCTGAATGGGTTATGGCCCAACCAACAGGCCTGCTCGGGCGACGAAGCTCTGCTTCTCGAGCCACGAAGGCTATGCCATCATTTCTGGCTCAGGCTGTGGCATTGTGCCACTAAGGATCCTTTGTGTACTCTCTGGCTAATTGCGCGCTTGTGGCTCCGCCCGCTTTGCTCTCTGCAGGCCCTGAACCATTGTTCCTCAGCATGGGCGAACTTGACCACTACGAGTGTCCAGGATATAAGCCGCAGATGCATGCGCTTTTCTCCATCTCCCCAGTCCTCCTTGTCCTTCACCCAGTCTTCGACAAAGTCTCTTCACCCCAGTCCTGCACGCTTCTGTAACGATGTACCCCGACGTCAGCAACGACAGCGAAGAAGTTCGCGGTTTTTTGACCTTGTAAGCATGCCCGTCCAGTGCGTACTCGATCTCGGTACTCACGCGGAGCAGGGGTGGTCAGGTCGACTGGGCCGTCAACGCCTACAAGTACTTGGATGCCGCGGCGCGGGCGGAGGCCCAGGAGCCATTGACCGCTGCGTCGGACCAGTACTCAGAGACGGAGTACATGCAAGCTCCCACAGAGGACGAGTTCTGGGGTCAATTTAAGCTCTCAAGTACGCTTTCCGAGGATGGCGCCTACGGTTCCCTTCACACCACGGCGATGGACGAGGAGATGAATGATATTCCGTAAGCCACAACCTATGCTTGTTCTGAGTCGCGTCTCACTGACTGTGGCCTAGCATCCCCGCCCCATCGCAGTCGCAAGCGCTACCACTGGATCACGATGCCACATTCCTGGCTGTCCACACCAGGACACTATCGGACACGCAAGTCACGGCGCGCCATCCCCAGGCCCCATCTCAAACGTACGCCTCGTTTTCATACTTGTTTATGCTATGCTCACCCTCGATGCTACCGCGCTTATAGGCCCGACCCACACCAATTGCAGGCCTCATCTTCGTCTGCCCACGTCGACTCAGCTTCCGCAATTGACGCCGCGGTGCTTGACACACCCGGGTTGGCACCTATGGTCACGCCTCCGGGCCCCAGTCGTGCCAAAGCAACCCACTGGAATGCGTCCACAGAGAGCCTAACGGCTACGCAGCTCACAGTGCCCTTGCCACAGGCCACACCCCCTCCGTAAGCCCGGTAATCGTTACCTTTCTCTATGCACATACTCACTCCTCGCTCCTAGGTCCCGCCTCCTCCGACCACAGGATTCGTCGCCGTCGACCCAAACTGCAGACTTCGCGGAACACGACCTCGACACTTCCGGGCGGGTGCCGGAGCTTGGCCCCACGCGCGACAAGGGCAAGGCTGTTGCCCGTTCATCAGCGGCTCTTCCGTATGCACGGAAATCTGCGAGCCGCGCCGTTGCTGCTCCCGCCACCCAAAGCCACGGCAAAAGGACGAGGGCTTATTGCCCCCTCCAGAACCCGCCCCCCGGATGGGCGACCTACTTTAGGAAGCGCCGGGACGCGAATTGGGTCTGGAACGGGAAGGCAATCCCGCAGGACTGGGAGCCCGGCGACGTGTGGGATAAGCTGCGCCAACGGTACAAGCTGTCCAAAGACAGCTTGTGTCGGTGGAAGGGGTGCTCGGCGCCGGAGAAGGCGGGCGAGCTGCGCAAGCACACGCTGGGCAAGCACCTGGGGTGTTCGTACAGGTGCTTGGGGTGCGCCTGCGTGTGCGGGCGATACGATAATTGGAAGCGGACGCTGGGGAAGACCCACAAAAAGGGGTGCCCCACGGACGCATTCCATCGGGGCCTGATCTCGCAGGCAGACTTCGAGGCGCGGATGGCTGCTGTACCCGGTGTTCAGGGCCAGGCGCCAACGGGCGCGGCCGATGTCCGAGTCAAGGTCGAGGACGAAGACCAGGAGATGGAGGACGATGAGTACGATGAGCTGGAGGACGAGGAGGACGAGGATCAGCTGGACTCCGACTACGAAGAGTGATAGGACGTGAGCATTCTCGCCTTGCGTTGTTTTTCCCCTTGTATCATTCTTGTAAGTTTACCATCTTAAAGTCTCCGCAGTGTACCGGTACAATCCCGCATATGATCCCTGTTGTACCCATCTATACCCTACTCCTATCGTCTTCCCTCTGGTACTGTACTCCATGATATTATTCTACGTTACCGACATCTCATCCTGCAATCACATTGTTTTACACCAAGACGCTCTGGTCGGTTGTCGACTACCTGCTGCACTGCGGCTTTGATAGTAATACCTCAACGCGCCGGCACGCGCAGACGGAGAAAGGAGAGACGGTATCATTAGATCCACCGATAGGGTGCGCCCCGGCACACCCTTCCTACATTGTACAATAGCGCAGAAAGATGAACGAATGTTGCGCGCGCGGTCGTCCGTCGTCTGGCGGCACGTGCGACTCTACCCCGGTACCTCCATCTTCCCAACCGCAGATCTTGGTATAAGATGCTGAAGGCGGTCAGACCAGCTCGCCCTTGCCGCTCTTCTGGCTGAACGTCTGTAGGCCGACGCAGATGGAACGAGGTTAGGGTCGCGACGAAGTGCGGAGCGCGGCTGGGAGGACTTACGTCGACTTCGCCGCTGTCGTGCATCACAACCGTTTGCTGGTGCACCGCGACCTGCGGCTATCAAGATCGCAGTGTCAGACCCGCAGCGGAGCAGAAGAGGAAAGACGAGACGTACGACGGTGAACTCTGGGGAGCCGGGCGTGCGGAAGCGCGGCAGGCGCGCCGCCGACGCGCGTCGCGGGAGCTGATACGTCGGGGGGAAGGAGGAGGCGTTCGAAGTCTTGGGGTCGCGCGCGACGGCGCGCACATTGAGGCTGCCGAGAAACGAGTTCGCGTACACTGCGCGGAGTCGGGTGCGGTCAGAACGTATGACACGGGAGGTGCGGGACGGACGAAGAGAGGAGGGATGCGTACGCTTGCTCTGGATCTCGACGAGCCCAAGGAAGACGAGGCTCTGTTTCTGAGTCGCAAACTGCACCAGATCACAACGTTAGTACCCGTCGCGGGTGAGATGCAGAGGATAGGCTTACAAGAATGACACTAAGGAGGGAGGCGAGCCTGGATGCAGACGTGGTATCAGCACGAGGGAAAATATCCTACTCTGTGCGATGGTCAACGTACGCAGTGATGGCGCCTGTGTTCACGGCGTATATGAGAATGGTGTCGAGGCGACTGTCGCTCTCTTGCTTCCCGCTACAATTTGAGACATCTTCAGCCTCCCGGACGACACACGATATCGATTTATAGAACGCCTTACCTCTCCCATTTGCCCCGGCCATTCTGGATGTAGTAGCTGAGGGTCAGCGCAACGAGGATGTCGACGGCGGACGCGCAGCCGAGGCCGAGGGCGATGGTGACCTGAGGGACGTCAACAGAAGAATGCGAAGGATTGGGGGAGATGAACTTACCAGCGGACCGACACTAGCACGAAAGGGCGTCCACTCGGTGGTCTCCAGGCTTCAATAACGTGTCAGCGTGTCCAGCCAATACGCAGCATCAGTGTAAACCCTACCTAAGGACGAACGAGCCTAGCCATCGGGGCGTCTCGTCAAGAGAGTTTCATTGCAAGGAGGAAAGATACGCACCAACGCCGGAACCTGGCGGACGAGAAGTCATTAAGTAAATGTCTCCGAATTCGCAGGTGAGGACTCTCACCGAGCCGACAAAGAGCGAGGAGGCCCTGGTTTGTACAGTGTTGAATTATGCGGCACCCTTGAGTCAAGGTCTGGAACTCACGATGAACCCGGTTATGAGAATCGAGCCGCTGCTCACTGTTTGGGATGGTCATGCGTGAGTACGTTGAACTTGCATGAAAGAGTTGAAGACGCACTAATCCAGACCCTCCGAATGTAGAACCTGAGCACCAGTTAGACTGACGCGCCTGATGATTTAACATATTGTACTACTCACGCATGTACTAGCGCGGAGATGAAGACCTGTGTTGCAAAGCTTAGTACCAGATCCTCGCATGAGGAGGGTCAATAACGTACCCCAACCAGAATGCTCGCCTAGCGAAGCCAATGAGGATGAGCAGAGCTACAGGGCGCCCACAGAACATGACTTACTCCTGCTCCCCTATAATTTCAGCGCAGACGATCAACTTGCGAATGTGATGCGATTCCGTAGACCAGACGTACCAGTATATCTTCCCCAAGAACTCGAAATCCCCGAAATGTGATACGGTATATGCATAGACCATTACTATGCACAGGACGGTGTGCAGAGTCTCAAGTACCCTGCCGTTCCCCTTCTGTAAGCGACGCTCCGGTCTCCGAGGATGGCACTCACCAAACTGTCCCAACCATGCCCTTGAGGAAGCGGCCGTCGTTGAAGAAGTTCTGGTAGTAGATGAACATCTGCAGGGTCGTGATGCCGTAAAGGCTGCGCAGAAGTGGTGAATATGCGATAGAGCTTCCAGTAGAGCGTGCCGGGCGTACATGCATGCGAGGCAGACCTCGATGAGGAGAGCACCCGCCATCTCGTCGATTAGAGCCATGGTGGCAGCGCCCTAAGGCCAAGGAGTGAGGGGACTTCGCGGAAGAGGGGAGCGCAATGAGCGTGGAGAAGACGAGGGAGACGGGCCCAGTTGTGGCGCGTATACGAGCTGCATAATAATCATTCGCGTTTCGCGCGCGGGAAGGACTTGAACCGGTTCGTCGAGTGTATGCCGGGACCTCCGACCTAGAGTTTCTAGAGAATACTGCGAGGCTAGCGTGGTTTAGCCGCGGAATGCAGCCGCCCCTTTCGTCTCCTTTCGTCCGAGATCGCCATAGAGGGCAGGCCTGGCCAGGGGACTAGGAACGATCGGTGGACAGATCGTGGCAGATCGTGTGGGTCCACATTTTTGCCGATGCAATGGCTCAAAGTGGTTCAGCACAAAGTGCCGCGCGGCCTCGGAACGGTAACGGCATGACTGTGTATCTGCATTCATTGTCCACAACTTGACCACTTTTGACTTATGACCAGACATCGGGAGCACACAGCAACGTCGCATTCCTGTCATCTTTCGTAAGTACGACGTAAGTCTTCATAACGTCATATGTGGCATGCGGCACATACCGGAAGAGCTGAAGATTGGGCCAGGACGATTCGCACTTCGGACATGCGCAGGAAAGAAGAAACGACTCCGCGGCTCGGCAAATGGTCGGCGCCGACTGGTAGTCTGTCCCGATTTGGAGTTTCCGGTAGTCCAGGTCGCCGGAGCGCCCATCGGACATTCACGCGCCCATGACAGACGGATGGGACTCAACTTCTGCCCCGATGCCTCAGGACAAAGCTTCGCCGTCGGTTATTTGTCTACACTCTGCAGAACGTGGTGAGAGATGTGAGTAATGCATTGGCCGAAAAACAAAGACTCGTACACATATATCCTGAGGTCTTCGCCTGCTCGGTAGCTTCACTCCCAGTTCAATATGCCTTCAAGTTGGTTTACGGGTCAATGGACTCGGGAGACTCACGTATAATCAAGAAAACGGTATCATCTAACCCACACAATAACAACGTCCCGTGGCCCCTCGACTGTACGGAGAAATCGACATAAAGCTAAGCGCTAGGAAGCGCCAGCCCCAACCCCTTCAGGAACTCATCGGTGGTCTCCCACAGCTCCCGCCGGAGCTCCTCGCTATCCCCAAGCGGGTTAGCTTTCGCAATCACCCCGGGAGGCTTGAGATATGCAGCGCGGTAGGCGTTAGGCTGGGCCCGCGGGACGGGAGAGGCGGCGGCGAACGCGGGACCGCGCGCGCCCTTGGCGGGTGTCGTGAAGGTGAGGTCAGCGATGAGCTTGTAGATGGGCGAGAGGAGCGGGCCGACGGAGGCTGCGTATGCTTGCACGCCCTCTATGTGATGTGCATGAGGGGATCAATATGTGCGTTTGAGAGAGGGAGAGAGTTAGTACACACCGGTGTTCACCTCTCCGGGGTCGACCGCAATGACGAGGACGGGAACGCCCTCGTCGTCGAGGCGGCGCTGCAGTTCGCGGACGAAGAGCAGCTGCATGACCTTCGTGTGTGCTGCATCCGCCGTCAGTTATTACGCGCGCATCAGTTCAAACGCATGGACGCGGACACACAGTATCGGAGAAGCTGCGGGAAGGACGTGTCCGTAAAGTCCCTGTTGAGGTCGTCAATGCTGCGGAAGCGCACGTCGCGCGGGCATTGGTAGTGCGTCCCCGAGTTGAGCTGATGCATTGTGAGTACAGGACGGTCGATACTCGAGAATGAGTGCTCACGCAGATCACGCGGACGTCGCTGTTAGGTTCCTGGGCCGTCGTCTTGAGGAGGGGTAGGAGGGCTCTCGTGAATACGCAAGTTCCAATGTAGCTGGGGGTCCTGATTGAGAATGAACGTGGTGGCGCGCTCGACATACTCACTTGACCATCACTATGTCTTGTAGGCCTGGCAAAGGATCAGCGTTTGACATATGTGTGCAGGAGCGTCGGGCTTACCATCGCGGCTCTTGAGAGAGGGAACCAGAAGCCTTCCACGACATCAGCATCTAGGACCGCGAAACTGACCGTGCCGCTTACAGTGCTGCATTATTGACTGCAACGGGAAGTACGATTAGCGACCGACGCGTTGCTTGACCGTCGTGCGTCCCACTCACTGAGTACGTCTAGGCGCTCTTCTCGCTGCATGAACTCTTCGGCGGATTGCTTGACGGCCCGCGGGTCGCTCAGATCGAGCTTGTGCCAGAGCACCTCCCCGTTTTCCGGGCCCAGGCCCTCTGCGTGCAGGCGCCCTATGGCGGCTTTAGCCTTCTGCTCATTACGAGCGGCCATGTAGACCTTCGCGCCATGCCGGGCGAGGTGGCGTATGGTAGCGTAGCCAATCCCCGAGCTGTACAAACGCCAGCCATTAGTTTCATATCAACCGGATACGGTTTGAAGACGAATACTCACTTTCCCCCGGTCACGATAATGACCTTGCCTTTAAGGTCAGGCAGGTCTGTGTCCGGGTCGAATCCCCTGGAGAAGAATGCGCCCATGGTGGTTAGCTGGAGGCCTGGTGGTGGCTAGTAACTGATGGGGCCTGATGTTCCTGGAGCTCCGTCTCAGATCCTGAGCTTCCCAAGCAAGCGGTGGAGCTGTAGGTCAATAGACCGGACCAGGATCTAGACTTCTGATAGTGAGAGCTCGAGCAAGAGAGCACCTGCGTGCCCGCGCGACACACATCGCGACGTGTCACAATTGGATTCTCGGGCCCTAGTTGCGAAATCCGCCGACCCGGCGGCACCTCCATCAGCGGGGGTCTTCGTCAGTTGAAACAATTCCAAACCAAGTGTCCCCGGCGATGGATGCTGGCATCATCCTCCTGCAGGCAAGCCGGCAATGGCCGCCGCTCTAAAGCCGTTCGCTTGAGATTGTGGGCAGCCGTCGTGAGCACCTGCGTAGGCAATTCGGCCAGGCCCCCGTTGTCTAATGGCTATGACGTCAGACTTCTAGGGCCTATTTCCCTTCATCTGGAGGTTGCGGGTTCGAGTCCCGCCGGGGGTAGTTGGATACAGTTTTGGCTCTTTTTTAAACTGCATGCAGCAGTGGCATTCGATCATGAGCCATCACGAGAATCGTACATAGGAACATGGAGCTTATGGTACCGTGAGTGGCCGGGAAGTGTCACTTTTGCACCGCACCTCGACACTCTTGTCCCTCGCTCAGTTTCGGACCTCCGAATCTCTTACGGTCATCTCGCGTACGTCTCAACTACCGCATCCAATGGCTGCGCTGAGGCACGACTTGCTCTTCGATCTCACGTACCCATTAGCCAGAAGTCCGATAGCGGCCGTCCACATCCCTATATCTACAGTACACGTTAGTCTAGTATTGGAGGCCGAGCTACGCCGTCTATATCACCCAAGAACCCTCACTCCTCATCCTCCCATATAACCACCGCCGGGACATCCGCCCTGGCCGCATAGCGCCGCTGCCGCCTCATGTCCCGCCACCCGGCGTAGATCCCGAGCCCGAGCGCGAGTGTGCACGCGACCATCGTCAGCTTGATGCTGTCCCGGTAGCACTCGCGCCCGACGATGCAGTGGTGCGAGGACGGGAGGCCGCCGCGGGCGTGGATCCCGCCACTCTCACCGGTGGGAGACGCGGTGGATGCGGCGGAGGCGAGGGAGGAGAGAGCGCTGGTGGCCACGGAGGCGAGGGTGCTGTTCCCGGCGGGCGCGGCGTCGTCGTCTGTGCTATGCGCATCGAGGTTGCGCCCGAAGGCGATGGAGAAGACGTTTCCACCAAGCATGGGCGAGAGCGAGACGAAGCCCCAGTTCTCCGAGAAATGGGCTGTTACGGGGGCACGCCGTTAGTATATCTGTGTGCCGCATGCCAAAAAAGAGGAACCACTCACGCAGACCGAACCACTCAATGACGAGCGTCGGGAAGAGCCCGAAGAGCCCGCCGTACGCGAGACCGAGGAGCGCGCTCGCTTTCCAGAGGTCGCGGATGCTCTCGATGGAAAAACACATCACTTGCGAGATGATGAACGTCGTCGCGACGAGCACCATGCAGTATGAGCGTGGGAGCTTGAGCTTGCCCTTGGTGAAGTCGGCAATGACGCCTACATCGCGACCATTCGTCAGTGGGAGGACGACGCAGGAGTCAAGGAGGTTTAGGCGGACCTATGATAATACGCCCGAGGCAGTTCATGACACTTATTGTCGAGACTTGGGTGGCTTGCCACTGCGCGGCCTTGACCTCATCGTAGTCCGGATTGTTGTTCGCGAACAACGCCTGCGAGATGGCGCCGACGTTGTTGATGTCTAACGCAGGTTAGTTCCTGCCGTTCGCAAGATTCGGTCGAACAGTGCAGACATACACATGATGCCCGTGCCGCTCACTAGAGAAGCGAGCAGACCAACGTTAGCCTAGCCAAATTACGACGGGTATAACCTTACATAAGGAGCAAATGGTGAACAACAGCCAGAAGTCAACGGTCTTGAACAGACGCTTGCCGTGGATGTTTCTCTGTCCATCCTGAGTGTGGTCCGCATGGGCTCGGACGCTCCTCCTAGAGAGAGACCGCCCGCTGTGAGACCGGTGACGAGCAATGCTGTCTCGGGAGGGGCTGAGGGCGACGGCGTCCGTCTGGATGGGAACGACGTAGTCGGACGCGACCTGTCCGTGAGCAGACGACGGCACGAGAGGTTCTTCCTCTTCGAGTTCGATTGCCGGCTCATGCGTCTGGTCGTCTTCATCCTCGTCAATGTCGCGCGCAAGAAGGTGCGTATGGCTGGTGTTGTCTATGGAGTAAGTGGTGGGTGAGCTCGTGCCGAGGCCTTCGCCAGCGCCGTAGTCGGTGGGACTGTCGGCGCTTCCGTCCTCGAGCCTCCCTGCGGAGTCGGTATGGGGCGGGGGGATTGGGCGAACGAACAGGTATCCGACGATCATCGGAAAGGCTGTGCCAATAGCGAGCGAAAGCAGGAACGAGGATGTGTTGCCAGGAAAGAACGTGTGCGCGATCGTGGAAAATAAGAACGCCGAGAGGCCAAAGCCTGAGATCACGATTCCGTTGGCAGTTGCACGCTGGAAATTCGCCGCATTTAGCATCTGGGTATACGAAGTCTACCATTACGCGTACTGTCTTATCCGGGAAGCTCTTCGCTGTCGCATTCATGGAACCGACCAGCCCACCGTTGCCGCCGATACCAGTGAGGAATCCACAGAACACCAGGAGGCATAGCGACAGAGTACCGATACTCTCTGTCCCTTCCGGAAGGCCGTTGATGAAGAATTGTCGGATTCCCAAGTACCCAATCAAAAGCGCGAAGAACGCCATGATCATGAGCATTCGGGGACCTCGTCGATCGACGAGGCCGCCCCATATTGGTGCGGTGCCATATACACCAACTGCAAATACGCTTAGCACGGAAGTCATACAGGCTGAATGCGCGCTCACTGTTTCCGGACAGGCCAATGACATTGATCTGGGTATGCGTGAGTTGCAGACGCGCCCCAAGCTGCGGCCCATAGGCTGTAATCAGACGCATGAGCTTATGACTCGAACTGAGGGCATGCTGCCAGATAAGCTCGCTCGGTCGAACAGCGCGCATGTCCGAGACGGAGGACTATCGGCAGGACGAGACGCCCGCCTGCGGCGCCGGATGGACGGACATCAGCGTTGCTGAGAACACAGCAATGCTAGCACTCGGGTCATGCTGCAGGAAGCGGACTGCTTGACAATCTCGAGTTGGCGTGGAATTGGGGAGTTATGCCTTCGCCACGGCTTGCGCTGAGTGCTCCAGTCCGGGCCAGTCAGACCGTAGATAAGCGTACACATACCTGAGAACACCTGGACGAGACGTTAGGAGGTACGCGTTTCGCGACATGGCACTATCACGCACATAGTTCGTCCCCGAGGCCAATGCAACCAGAATACTAGACAAGAAGCTTGATATTCGTGGCGCGCTCAGCATTGGTGGCGGATGGCTGGTGTGCATGATGGGCGGGCCGGAGACCAGTGCGGGGTATGGGGAGTATCTGGGGTAGGTTCCTGAGTCGATGTTATTGCAGAACCATGGGCAGTGAGAGGTTGAGGATCCGTATATGCGGTGTTCGCAAGAGAGGAGAGACCGTCTGCGGGCGGTGAGGCCTGAGGGTGAGAGGGTGAGAGGAGAGTGCTTCACGACGCCCGGCTCAGCGAGCGCGACACGGCCCCCGGATCACTGACGCCACGATCACGTGTGCCCTCCCCCAAAGATAGCGCGTCAAGCCGGTCGGCTTGTACGCAAACGGCCTCATCGCACACGCATGCTAGGAGGCAGGAGATTAGAGGCACACATTTAGAGGCGATACGAAGAAGATGCATATGGCGAGAGCAGGACGACATCGGAAGCAGGGGTGATAACGAGGACAGCGGGCTAGTTCTACAGACAATAGGGTGGAGGGTGGTTAGGCTGGAGGTGACTACTATCTAGACACGATAACTAAGCTATGCTACACGGCAGCATGGAGAGCGAGAAGGCCTATCGAGACATCGAGGCAAGGGGGGACAGAAGAGAGCGCGGATACACTGCCAGAGGGGGGAGAGTACCGTACGAATGTCAATAACGAGGCACACGTTCATAGGTCGACCATACACTCCGAAAAGTGTTTGGGCAGACATATTGCGGTGAAGGAGAGGGGAGCGAGTAGCGAGGACCAGAGCGAAGGCGATACAGATGGCGAGGGATAGTATGTGAGTACGACTAGCGTACGTGTCGATTAGACGACGGATAGAATGGTGGCGAGTATTGCGCCGACCAGGACGCTTGGGCCACCCAGGGCCAAGACGTGGTGAGCAGCATTGGCTTGTGCAAGTATGTTGTCGGAGACGGAGGCAGAAGGGATGACCTGTAGGACTCTGTATCAGTAGTCGTCGAGTGATTATACACTAGATAACTTACGGGAGAGGCGGAGGATGGAGCTGCTGCAATCTCGGTAGACACGGGCGACTCGGGGTCGGAGGCGGCGCTCGTCGCAGCAGAGATATTGGTAGGTTCTGCAGAGTCGACAGAGGGAGGAACTGCAGCCTCCGAGGAAACGACGGGGGTGTCTTCAGATTGTTCCTGATCGTCCGCTGCGACTATGACGGGGGTGTCGACAGCGACAGGAACATCGGTGTTGACGACGTTGTCCGCCGCGGACGCAGGAGCGCCTCCGTCGGCCCCGGTAGTAACGTCTCCTTCAGGCGCCTCCCCGTCGGGAATCGCGTCGAGCATGTAACGGGTCATCGGGAGGATGAAGGCGGAAGCTTTATGTGGCATATGCGTCAGTACCTGTGCCTGACGATCGTGTCGCAATCCACGTACCTTGGGGAGCCTCCATCGCCACATACGCGAGGGCAGCGAAACCGAAGACGAAAACGGAGCGGAAAAGATGCATGGTGTGCGAGTAGGGAAAAAGAGCGGTGGGTGGTGAGCGGAATAGATACGAATAGCTTAGAGACAGAGCGAGCGACGCGAGTCTATCTACTTTCACAGTAGACTGCGGAAGTCCTCGAAGGAGAGGTAGTCGCTGGGGAGCTGTCAGGGACACGCCGAGGAGCGGGCGGTACAGCACGAGAGCACTGGTTGCAATTGGCAACGGGTGGAGACAGTCTTATAACACATCCCTTGCGAAGACTCGGCAGGCCTCAAGAGACGCCGTCCTTGTAGTCCGTCAATGTCGCGCCCAGATGCACTTGGGAGCGGGGGCGCGCGAGAGCTGCGAGAACCGTCTGTGCCGAGCCCACAGTACTAACACCTGGCCACATCGGGGAATCAGCCAGCATCTCGACAGAGTCCGCAAATCTATAAAGCGGGAAATGAACATCTTCGCCGAGCGCGGCGGCCCGCTGGCCGTCCTTGTACTTTCTGGGGGGCGGGAGGCATCGGAGTGCGCGGGAGGAGGTCGTGGATGCGGGGCAAGAAGCGTTTTGCCTTTTCGGGCAGGGGAATGTGGCCTTCCCACGGTGCACATGACCTCGCGTTGTTCCCACTTTGTCTGTTCGTTTGTTCTGAACCCCCATCTCCTCCTCTGCCTGCCGCTCGACTTCTGTTGCTGGGATCTGGAAGATGGCGATTACCTCTCTCTGAGTGTGCTCGAGGCTGGATTTGAGTGGCTTCTAGTGCTGACACGAACTCTGTACCTGAGCGTGACCCGCCGGCTTCTAGGATCTGGTGTTTCTACTGCGTCAGCAGGCAATGCAGCAGAGCGTTATGTCTTCTGCGCATGCTGCTATGTTATCCTGGGAACACAAGGTGAGTGGGGGCATTAGGAAGTATATAGGCGCATAGTAGAAGCGTCTGTACGCGAACACGCGTAAAGATAACTACAAGGCGGCAGCGGGCGGAGTTGCAATACACCTAGATGCGTCAGCGTGTCCGGCGTATCGAGGTGCCTTGCAGGCCGTACATGCAGCAGTGTAGGAGCCATTGTGCCTGAAGCACATCCCGAGCACTCCAGAGCGCGTTTGCATGGCTACACGGCTGTGTGCATTCGATTGCGGTGAACTACCGAAGTGCCAGTGACCTCCCCTCTTTTCTATGCCAACTCTTGTGTCCCACAATGTCTCCGAGGGCATGCACAGCATGAGCTGTCAGACATAAGGGCAGCGTCATCATGCCAACTCTGATCATAGTCTATCTAGACCTTAGACGGTGAGCAGGGAGACAAATGTCATCGTACGGCCCCGCTCAAGCCTCATGGGACGGGCCGGACGTAGGGTCGTGCCATTGGAGGCGACAAAACATTGAATCGCATTCATGATTTGCTTTGATTCCCTCTAGTGTACGCAGTGGCCCAGGCTACTTGAGACTACTGTCGTCATTCATTTTGGCGCGATCGAGCGACCGCGCATCAGGCATCCGCGCTTACTCCCATTTCCAAGCAACACTCAGTGCGTTATCTAACCTTGAAAGCTGAAGAGCATTCCTTCCGCAGCCTTCGCCTGCCATGATATGCCGCAGAGCACGCTGATTGCTCAGGCCGACCTTAACGCCGAGTGCATGACTGAAGTACGCCTCCGAGTCATTCCCGGCGTCAAGGCAGCCCACAGAAACTCGGTATAAAATGCTTGAAGTTGCAGTGGCAGTTCACACTACAGGTTATCTACTTCTCTGCGGTGCTCCGTCGCTTGAAAGTCCTCTACAGCCGACATGGCGCACGACACGCACCCTGGGACTACAACCGCCTACGATGTCTTCTCCATACCCACGCCGCCCACTCCCTCCGATATCAGCCACTATCGTGAGACGCGGCTTACCGCCCTCCAAACGGATCCGAACAACTTCCTCTCCACGCACATTCGGGAGGTGGCGCTCCCAGAAGAGACGTGGCGTGAACGCCTGAGCGGCACCGAGAAGGCGACCTTCGTCGCGCGGCTACGCACCACGCCGGACAGCTCGGCGGAGAGCGGCCCCTTCGTCGGGATGGTAACCGTGCTCCCTGCGCAAGGGTCTCCGCTCCCGCTCCCGGTTGCCGCGGCGGATCCCAGGACGGCGTACATCGTCGTGGCGATGTGGATAGCGCCGGAACACAGGCGACGGGGACTCGGGCGGAAGCTGTTGGACGCTTCGCTAGCGTGGGCGGCCGAAGACGCGCATCGGAGAGCGCCGGATGCGGACGTGGAGAGGAAGGCGGAGGTATTTCTGTTTCTCGCGGTGGACAATCTCATGGGGCGTGCCTTGTACGAAAGTGCGGGGTTCGAGCCGGTGGGTGTCACGACCTCCTCTGGGGGACGTGGAGATGTTCAGTGGATGAGACGATGGGTAGGAGCTCCAGATTTGACGGCCCCCACTACCGCTGCATGAAAATCTAGAATTGTTACACTCTGTATATCCTGGTTCGTTCATCTTGTATGCATAAACTGAGTGCGGTGACACTTCCACGGGACGGGGATGCGCGCGCAACAACACTTGAAAGTCACACTGTTCGCCCCTGCCAGTGGGTGACATGGTACGTCACATTCTACGAATCGTCGGGCGCTTCCTGAGCGTGCTTCTTTGCAACAAACTTCTTTGTCCCTATCGACTGCTTAGTGTCACGGCCCTTTCGGGTACCCGTTTGAAGTGACTAGCTCTTTCACGAATGCAACGCAGCCCATAGCCCTTTCAGAGTCGATGAGACCATCATCCGCGCCACTTACTTGCCGAGCACTGGCATGAAAGGACCTTGCTCGACTGGGGTGTCAATGCTCGCTAAGTTGCACAATGTATGCTCTGAGAAATCACTGAGTGACGCTGTGTTCTCTTTGAATGAACGTTCTACACACTTTGTGGGTGTACTGACTATGGAGCTTTTGACGGAGGTCGCCACTTCTTTCGGTGGCACCACGCAGGAGTGCATATAATATGCGAGAGCTCCCGGAGCTCAGAACCGACACAAACCACACAGAGCCTCAGCTTCTCCACCTCCCTACACATTCACCTGCAAGAGCGACACAAACATGTTACCGAATCCAACGCTTCCCGGGAGTCTTCTCTCAGGAAGAACCACTAAACCCATCGGTCAACTTCTCGGAGCCTCCGGTATGCGCTCTTGCCTCTTCGGTGCCTGGGAAACTAACCCAATTGCGTCCCACAGAACGATAGCTCTTTTGAGCCGAATGCGGTGACTGCGACGGTCGAGCGCGTCGATGTTCACGGCCGAGCGCGTCGATGTTCATGGCCGAGCGCGTCGATGTTCATCGGTCTAGATGTGGAACTCCTCGACGGGAGGATGTGTGTATTTCCTGCCCTCCGTGCTTCTCAGACTTGCTCACTGGCTCACTCTTACAGCGCACGGAGTATCAATCGAGCATCGACCCGAGCTTCATCATAGCGCACCCACCCGGAAGGAATGGCCCAACGGGCGAGTCGATCGAGACGGCGGTGCCCTAGAGCGAGCGGGTTTCCCCGGATTATAGCCCAAAGAACCTGTCAAACTCGCGTTCCTGGTATGTGACACACGCGCGCCCCAAGTAGTCCAGCAATTGATGTACCGCTCGTCTCGGAAGGCGCCCTTCAGGGATTCTCGCAGCACAGAGTGCGGGGGTTCCTCTTCCAGCATACCGCGGAATGTGCCCATGGAGCGAAAAACCGCGGAGGTTTACGCGGCCATATCGGCGGCGGCACGCGAAACTCATGTATACTCTACCTGAGCGCGACGCCCTGTATGGGGTCCATGCGCAGCCATCAGCCCGGATTCGCGAGACTCGATGCAGGGACCGTCGCGACGCATCCCGTTCCGCCGCCTGGTCACTGGGACTCGATGGTGAGTGCGCTGCACGGTTCACGGCTCAACCGCATAATGGTGCGCGTGTGCTGACTCTGGGAGCGTAGCAAGATCGAACTGCCGCGGTCTTGGCGGACATACTGGTCAAGGGTGAGTGCGGCACTCCTTCGATTCGACCATCCGGGCGTGTGCGCTGACACGGGGTCTGGCTTTCGCAGGCGGCATGCACATCCAGGCGGCGCGTCGACTTGACCCGGCCGCGGTTCCCGTCCCATCCCCCTGGACCACAGCTCGCGACGAGAGCATGGACGGCTCGGTGGCCGCGGCTGCGTCGTACTCACGCACTCCGCCCCCCCCCCTCTCCCGGCCTGTCCCGCAGCCTATCCCCACTACGACCATGAGGACAAATTCCCAAGGATGGGTCCTGCCTACCCCAACCACAGGCCCCGTCGTTGTCGACACAGGCCAATATTTCACGGCGGAACACGCGCTCGGCATGCGTGAGCGTGCACCGGATCCCGATTCGGCCCCGCACGCAGACTGTAGTAAAGGCAAGTCCGTCACCGTTCATCCGCGGCTCCGCCGTATGCACGGATGTGCGCGAGCCCCACCGCCGCTGGTCCCGTTGGTCAAAGCCGAAGCGAAAGGACGAGGGAGTACTGCCCCCGCCAAGACCCGCCCCCGGGATGGGCGACCTACTTCAGGAAGCCCCGGGACGCGAATTGGGTTTGGGACGGGACGGCAATCCCCCGTGACTTCGAACCTGGCGCGGTATGGAACGAGCTGCGCCAAAGGTGCAACCTTTCGGGGGACAACTGGATGGCAGGGTTACGAGGTGCTGGGCAAGGCGGGCGAGATCCGGGAGCACACGCTGGGGGAGCACCTGCGTGTGCAGGCGATACGACAATTGGAAGCGGACGCTCGGGAAGACGTGCAAGAAGGGGTGCCCCACGGAGGCGTTCTGTGCGAGCCGGATGACGGCCTGGAGCAGCTCGAGGCATAGTTGACAGAGACCATTTCCCCCTGGGAAGGCACCACCAATACTGGCGACCATGCAGATCGTATTACTTGGGGTGCGCGCACTTGCAACAGGGGAGGTTCGGACTGATATTCGCGAAGCGACCTCGTGGTAAGTGTCATTCCTGCTGTAGCAGTGCCTGAACGCTGATGATATATTATAGCAGAGGATCCCTCACCATGGCATACTGCGCTCGAGAGCCCTGTATCCCTTCCACGGGATACTGTACCCGATGCTACGATGCAGAATCTCGACGAGTTGTTGTAAGCTGCATCACATGTCCAAGTTTGACTTCTCCAACTTACGTTGCGTTCAATGACCCATAGTAAGCACAAGCAGGGGATATCCACGCGACGCATCAAAGGCACATATCAGGGATTCGGGAACATACTCGGCATGTGTCGGCGCGGTACCCGTGCCTTCTGGGGAACCCTCGACGCTTCGAGGGCGAGAGTCTAGGTAGCGCGGCTTCCGAAAGCTGCGGGCAACAATGCGGGTGCGGCGTACACAAACCTAGGAAGTGGATCTGCCAACAAAACGTGGCCGTTGCGGTGACTCAACCCATCCATCAGCTTTTCGTTTGCAGTCTCCGTGGAGGACGCGTTCTGACTGCTGTGCAGCACGATACCTACAGTACAATAAAATATGTACTGTTATTCGGACTGCGCTTCTCGAAAGAATAATACACGCTATATCACGTCATACGTGTCCCGATAATCACTTCTGTCGTGAATCGTGCTGCAGCGTCGAGGATGAGAGGGACGCGCAAGTCCGAGCCGCGTCCGTCGCGCACGTGAGGGCGTTTAAGGGGCAACGCGTCGCGCACGTGACTGAAATAGCGCAATGAGCACGCCATCGCTGAGGGCAGACGCAAGCCGTCGGTCGTCCTTCCTCCTTTCTTCCTCCCCTCATCTCTCTCTCTGCGCCCTTCCTCGACGCCCAGTCTCTACGGCCTCTCTGCTCTGCTCAGCCTCGGGCCAATACGCTCTGTTGCTCGACATCGGTCGAGGCGCTTGCTGTGGTATCACGCGCGAACTGGGTAGTACTTGCGACCTCCACCGCCGTCATCTCGTCGCTTCTGTTGACCGCAGGCGTCCAGGCTTGAGCCTTCACCTACCTCGTAATATTCGCTCGCCCTCCTCGATGTCTTACAACACCAACGGCTACTTCCTTATTCTCATGGCTGCACTCGGGGTCCTGGGCTGCCGCTCGCTCGCTTTTCCTTGGCTCTCCTTCGCCGCCCCAACGCGCGCTGCAGACGTCCCCTTTACGTCCTCCAAGCGCATTCTTGGGATGGCATCCCGGCTTCGATCACGAAGCGGAGGTCTTTCCGGACATCGCTCCGCTCTGTGCCCTATCAGGCCACCCCGATTTTGCCACCTATCGCTGCTCCCGCCCTCACCGGCCCATGGGTGAATAATCCCACCTCAAGCCGCTCTTCCTCCACATACTGCGTCTGTTTTCTCGACAGTATACACACTCATGCTGCTGCTGTCAGCGAACCTCTGGTCCCTCCTCGGCGTCATCAAGTGCAGGCTGTTCACACCCTTAGCGCTGGTGGTGGCGGGTCTTGACCCCGTGCGTGATAACGTGTAACGATCGAGCTACCGCGCCTCGGGTCTATCGTCAACAATTCGGAATTCGATTGCGCTCTGGGGCTCCCGTGCTCTCCTCCATACCCTCTCTGCAAGGTATGTTTCTACACCTGAAGGCCGCTGTGAAGGCTCCTGGTGCCCCGGAGATGGCGAGGGTATCAGTGCTTCCATCCAAAGGGGCACTGGTATCCGGCGCGTCCACTGAGGTTGCGCTTATTACGGCCGATGTCTCATCGGGCTTCGTGCATCCGTAAACGTGCTCGTCTTATTCGTGCGCGCCGGGTGTCGCTTAGCGCGGATTCTGCCCCATCTTATCGTGAAGCACAGAAGTCAGGGTGTCCGGGTTCCTCGCATGTACATAGCCTGCTCCGTATAAAAACCACCAGTTCCCCCCTCTCTCCTTACAACAGTGCGAAACTTGCCAGCCAGCGACATCCACCACTCGACCTTGACACGAAATGCGCTCCCCTTCACCTTCCTCTTCATCCGAAATCTCCTCTCCCTCCACTGCCCCTTCCACTCCTCCCCCTGGACGTCCCACCTGCTGCATTGTCTTGCACGACGCGAGCACCGCGTTCCTGCAGACTCTGCCGGTGGCCAAGTCCAGCGGCGACCGTGTCCTGCTCTTCAGCGGAGCCGGCGTCGTGAAGGATCTGCTCGCTCAGGCGGCGGACATCCTTCAGGACAAGTCCATAATGGAGGACGAGCGCTGGGAGCGTCTCGTCGCCCAGGACGGAGGTGTTGACGTGGAGTACTACCAGACGAAGACCAGTCGCCCCATGCTGGAGGCCACTGATGAGAAGGCTATCATCGCGCTCAACACACTCACGTACGACAACAAGGTCGCGCATGCCGACGCGCTCAACCGCTTCTGCGAGGCGGGCCTCCGCTCCCTGATCGCGCTCCCCTCCCCTTCCTCTACCGCGACCCTCTACATCCTCGAGTGTCCCGCTCAGACCTACCCGCTCCTCTCCTCCGCCCCCGCGACCACGCTCAACCCCACCGCGCACCCCTTCAACATCCCCTCGCTCGCCGAGTTCGAGCGCGGGTGGACGACGTGGGACCTCATCACGCTCGGCATGATCCCGCCCTCGCTCCTGCACGCGAAGCCCATCGACCTGCGGCACAAGCCGCTCTTCTACATCGGCCACCTGCCGACGTTCGCGAACATCCTCCTCTCGCGCCTGACCAACGCGCGCGAGGTCGGCCCGCGCCACTTCCTGACGACGTTCGAGCGCGGGATCGACCCGATCGTGGACGACCCTGAGGCATGCCACTCGCACTCGGAGGTGCCGGAGAAGGACGAGGACTGGCCCGCGCTCGGGGAGGTGCTGGAGTACCGCGACGAGGTCCGGGCGAAGGTGATCAGGAGGGTGTACGAGGAGATGGAGAGCGGGGCAAGGCCGCTGACGAGGCGCATGGCGCGCACGCTCATGATGGTGCTCGAGCACGACGGGTTCCATATCGAGGTGCGTATCTTTTGTGAAGTTGTTGTGCCCTGTGCTGAACTGTTATGCAGACGCTTCTGTACATGCTCATCCAGCGTGCGGGTACCGGTACTCTCCCGCCCCCGGGGTTTGCCCTTCCTCCCTGGGAGGCACTCGCCGCGCAATGGGACACGCTCCCCGCCCCTGTGACGCCCACCGTCACTCTCGGCCCGTGCGAGCTCGTGATGGGCCACGACGACCAGGAGCCGGACGACCTCGACCCCGCGCTCGAGCACGCCGTCGCGGACCACGAGTTCGGGTGGGACAACGAGAGCCCGCGGCGCGTCGTGCACGTCGGGCGGTTCAGCGTCGACTGGCGGCCGGTCACGAACGGCGAGTTCGAGGCGTTCTGGCGCGGCGCGGGGAAGGGCAGGGTCGAGATGCCGCCGAGCTGGGTCGAGGAGGACGGCGCGGTGAAGGTGCGCACGCTGTACGGCCCCGTGCCGATGCGCGTCGCGCGCCACTGGCCGGTGCTCACCGCGTTCGACGACCTCGCGGCGTACGCGGCGCACAAGGGCGGGCGCATCCCGACCGAGCCCGAGCTGCGCCTCTTCCTCGACACGTACCAGGACAGCTACGCGGAGGGCGCGAACGTCGGCTTCCGGCACTGGCACCCGCTGCCCGCGACGGCGGGCGGCGCGGCGGGCGGCGGGCGCGGCTCGAACCGGGGTATTCGTCCGACTTCTTCGACGGGAAGCACCAGGTCGTGCTCGGGGGCTCGTATGCGACGATTCCGCGCCTTGCGGACCGCCGCACGGTGCGCAACTTCTACCAGCACAACTATCCGTACCCGTGGGTCGGTGCGCGGGTCGCGTACGACGCGTAGAGGGTAGAGAGGGTCGGTTGCGCTCGATGTCTATGTTTTACATTAAAGTATGCATGCTCTGCCAGTTGTGTATGTATGTTGTACGATAGTATATTTTATGCGATGCACTACCCGTACTCAACTCCCATCGAGTGCATACAACAGCAGTAGAGGAGCGATCTTGAACACAGGTGTATTCGCCGTACACCGCACAAAAGCCCGAGGCCTCGGCATACGCGACAGCTTACTCACTGTCTTCGCCTTTCCTTTATGGCCAGCACTCGAGATCTGGGCACGCCCTGAACCATTTCCCGTCGGCGTTACGCCGTTCGCGTACACGCCTAGGACGCGCAGCTTGGTCAGGGTTGTACGCTCTGTGTGCGCGGCGGGCGCGGGCGGCGGGCGGGTCCCAGCGGCTTCGCCGGATTTACCGATCAGCGTCGCTTGCTCCTGCATATAAAAGACTCAGAGGCCTCGTACCTTAAACGCCGCCCGAGGTACTCGAAATACGGGATAATCGCCCACGTTCACCCACAACATCGATATCGACGCTTGCTCGTCTTGGAGAATCGCGACATGTCCGCTGCAATCCCTACCCTCAACTACTACCACGTGTACGCGCCAGACCTCCCGAATGCGCAGCGCGTGAAGCACAGCAAACAGCATATGGAGGACAGCGGGCCCCGCATCCAGAGCGGGTTCATCCGTGAGTATGACATGCTACACATCGACACTGTCGACGGTGCTGTGGAATCAATATTAGGGAACCCGCACTGACCCGTCTCTCCTCCACAGGCGTCGGCGGCGGGCTGCTCGCGCCCGACGCGAAGTCGTCCGACCCCGACGTGCTGCAGAAGATGGTCGGCTCGTTCATCATCGTGCAAGCCGACAGCATCGACGCCGCGTGGGACTTGATCAAGAAGGACGTCTTCTACACGTCTGGCGAGGTGGTACGTCATGGCTACTTGCACGCGCGCGTGTGGCCCGCGACTGCGTTGGCTGACGTTCACTTGGGACAGTGGGACCGCGAGAAGATCGTCGTCACGCCGGTGTATGTGCCTTTCAAGGAGGTGAAGTTCGACTGAGTACAGTGCAGGGGGCCATGTATGCCTGACCAGGGTGCTGTGATATGGGATGCCATACCTACTGGATATACGATTGTCGGTCGAAATCGCCGACATCCCTCGAATGGTGGTCAGACGCAAGGATTAGGTTGTATTCGCGCTACAGGTGTATGCTAGGGATACATTACGATCTGTTGAAGTGGTTTGAACGCGGAGGCTAAAACGTTCTGTACGTTCTACACACCTGGGAGCTTACCGAGTTCATGCAACTGATGCTCTTTACTACATGGCTTAGTCGACGCCTTCTGTATCTCTGAGCTGGTCTTCATCGTCCGAGCTCTCGTTCGCAGCGGTATTGGAACCGCCCCAAAAGCGGCTGACCAGCGAGCGCACGAACCGGACGGGAAGAGGCTACACAGAACCCTCGTCAGTAATTGTAGCAATCAGGAATCCGCGCAACTTACCGCTACCTCCTGCTCCTCTTCTTCATCCTCCTCCTCATCTTCTTCTGCTTCTTCAGCAGGACGTGCCGGCGGGTTTACGTTCGCTGGCGGCTGCACAGGCAGGTCCTCGACGTCATCCTCGTCATCCTCCGGGTCGACGAAGTTCACCATGAAGTTCCCGCCAGGCAGGCCCCCGGGCATCTCGCCCTCGCGCTGCTGCGGCGCGTCCGCGCCACCCGCCGCGAGCGCGACCATCATGTCCTCGAGGACCTCGGGCATCTGCTCCGCGACCTGGGCGAACTGGACGATGCCCCCCGGGAAACGCTGCGCGAGCGCGGGATGCGCGTTCCAGAGGTCGAGCAGCTGCCCGCGCAGCGCGCCGTCGGGCACGAGCCGCTCGAGGAGGCGCGCCTCCTGGCGGCGCGAGCGCGGGCGCACGGAGAGCACGTCCTCGACGCCGCGGAAGAATTCGCCGTCGTACTCGCTCGCGCGTGTGGATGGCGGGAGTGGGTCGCATGCGAGGTGGCGCGCGTCGAGAATTGCGCGGGGGACGAAGGGGAAGAGGCTGCGGCAGGTGGACTCGTTCACGAGGACATGTCGGTAGACGGACCATGCGAGTGCGGGGGTCTCAAAGCGCGTGAAGAAGAGCTTGGGTGGGGCGGGTGAGGCGGTGGGAAGGGTGTTGTAGACGGAGGCCACAGTCTGGGAGAACCAAGCTGCGCGTGTGGCGGGCTTCCAGAGGGGCGCTGCACGCTGAGCATACAGATGTGATAGCAGGTGGAAGATCGCGTGGCTATCTGAAAGAAGCTTGCTATACACGAGTAAGGACCTAAGCTACGTTGTGCGAGCGGTTAGAACATACCTAGCATCCGGATGGATCCTGAACGAGGGATGTCCCCGAATGTCACCACTGAGCGAGATGTCCGCCTTGTCCGCCAGAAGAGGGACTACCGGTGGGAACTTGCGGATCGCATCCTTGAGCGCGTCGGTACTCTTCTCATGGGTCTGGCATTGGTCAGTATGTCTTCACCGCTGAGATAAAAACCGTCTCACCTTGTCATGGGAGCCCTCCTCTTGAATGAACAGTGCAAGCGCTCGAGAGTACGCCACTCCAGGCATGATATTTGGTACTAGGCGCCTCGAGTAGGGTGACTTGCCATCCTTCTGCTCCTTTTCAACGTCTGGCTCGAACAGATCCCAAAGATCGAGCAACCACTGGGTCATGCCAGTCTTTATGGCGAGATGCTCGAGGTGCAGGATCGCGCCGTGTGGGTCGCTCCATGGATCGAGCGCATACAAGAGGCGCGCGAACTCGAACGCCGTGCGAACGCAACCCCGACGCTGCAAGTCGCTGCATCAGGCGTCAGCGACATTCGCATTGACGCGTATAGTCACCTACGTGATCTGCCGGTGTAGCGCGAGGAAGAACGGGCGGTTCTCTACGTGATCGAAGTCGAGACGGTTGGCTCCGCTGGTGAGGTTGAAGGCGCCGACGAAAGCACGCTCATACGTGAATAGAGCACGATCGATAAAGTCTGCCACAGTGCTATGCTCTAGATTGAAGCGGTCAGTAATAACTCAAACGATGCGTATGCCCCAACCGACCTTCTCTGTGGTGGTATACCTCGGAGAGTTGTAGTAGCGTATCCGCGTGGTATGGCAGTACTCGGAGCAGTTGATAAAACCCCTCCGGATCTAATGTCGCCGTAAGTACTCAGGTTGTCACTTTAGTAAGAATCTCCCACCTCCAGACAGCACTGTCCGCATGAACTCAAAGGTGACGGCGCGGTACTTTTTGCTATACTCGACCGTCCATACTTTCTCTCCGTGCAATGGCTGCCATCCGTGACGTCGCAGGCTGGCTTCGAGTTCCTCTGCGGTGAGAAGGCGCACAGAGAGGCCCTCGCGCAGTTGCGCGGGCCACCATGACGATTGTGGTCTAGTGAGATTGGACCGCTGGAGGACGGATTGTCGTCCGGACCCCGACGACCCGGACTTTGCTGCAGAGATGACCTTGGAACCAAAGAACTTGCGCAGCTCCGCCTCGCTATCGAGGTGCTGCAGGGACACTCCGAGCAGCGCTGCTAGAGAGCGCGCGGCGGCGGGAGAGGAGCCTGCTGCGGCAGAGGTCGCAAGCTGCTGCTTGAGGTCGGGATACTTGAGCGACAGTTCGGCGAGGGCCTTGTCGACGTCGTCCATATCATCTTTCTGCTTCTCCTTCGCCTTCTGCTTCTTGAGGGCCTTGCGCTCCTTCTTGGATGGACCCGCGGACGGCGCAGGGGAGTCTTGAGATCGTTCAGCTTCCGGCACGGGCTCGGGGGTGGGGCGCTCTAGAGCGGGAGAGGGTACAGCAGGAGCTGTAGATGCGGGTTTCTTCTTCTTTTTCTTCTGCTGTTATGCATTAGCGGGAGCCGCAGATGGGTCGATGGACAGGGCTCACGAGCCTTCTTGGACTTCGAGGATCGCGTCTGCGCTGCCTCGTCCTCGCTGCTCTCATCTTCTTCATCTGCCATAAGCTTGCCGCGCAGTTCAGCTACGCGTACATGATGATCGCATGACGGGTGCATCATACTCACAGCAGCGAAACCCCCAACCGCTGGCTTGGGCGGGGCGATGGGCGAAATGGGTGAGCTGCTCTCCGACTGGGCCTCCGCGTCTTGTTTGTCATCTATCTTCAGAGCCTGCAGCTCCTCCTGCTCGCGCAGCTGCCTCTTGTTGAGTCGCGGAGGCATGGCTAGAGATCCAGACGAGCACGAGTTGGCGGTAGAGGACAAAGCTGGATGAAGTCACTCACGACTCCGGGTCGGCGGGGCCGAATATAATTGTGGGTAATTACCGCAATGAGTAGCCGGAGCGCCCAGGGCGCCTACGAAACCCGCCACCACTGGCGATCCTCCCATTGCCTTCTCCCTCTTCTCTACCTCTGCTTGCTCCTTCTTCACCTTTCTCATCCAACATATCCTCGTGCTTTGCGCGGTCTGCACTCCTGTGCAGAGTCGGTGGAGATATCTAGGTGATATATATGAGCAATGTTAGCCAGCACCTCATGTCAGGTACGTCATAACCAAACCAACGCTATGTTCCCAGATGTTTTGACCTCCGTATGTTCCAGGTGCCCTTTCGGGCTTCGCATCGACGATAATACTGCAACCATGTTAATCTTTCTCGTGATATACCCCATAAGCTAGTAATGACCTTCTTCCCATCTGTTAGTTGACCTTCTCAAGACGCGTATACAACAGCCGGACCAGCTGAATAAGCTCAAGCCCTCCTTGTCCCCCCAGTCCACCCTCATATTCCGGACAGCGCGCGACATCGTCCATTCGAATGGCTTCCTTGGTCTTTGGAGAGGTACCACGGCCTCGCTTTTGCGGAACGTTCCCGGCGTCGCGCTATACTTCACGGGTCTCAACCAGTTCCGCGCATTCCTTGCCACGTCCCCCTATTTCGCGCCTTTACGCGCGCCATCTGCATCCGCGTACTCCACGTCAACGTTGCCGAAGTTGACTCCGCAAGGCAACCTTCTCGCCGGCGCGGTTACCCGCGTGGCTGTCGGGTTCGTCCTCAACCCCGTCTCTGTTCTGAAGGCTCGTTATGAGGTGCGTCTCCCAGCTGCGCTCGTAACTCCTGCCATGTATCGACGCGCCATTGCAGAGTTCCTACTACTCGTATAATTCGCTACCCCAGGCGTTTATGGGCATAATGCGCGCCGGCCCCTCCGAGGTCTTCCGAGGCGCAGTCGCGTCCTCGCTCCGCGACGCGCCATACGCGGGCATCTTCGTCGTGTTCTACGAGCACATCAAGTCCACCATGTGTAAGTCAATCACGAAGCCTACCGCGACGCGTCTCATGTCTCACTGTGACTCAGCGAACGCGGTTTCGTCCGCCCCGGACATGGCGGGCATCCCAATACCGATTTCGACCTCGGCCGCGGTCAACTCTGTGTCTGCCGCGTCTGCGGGCGCGCTCGCGACGCTGGCGACTCAGCCGTTTGACGTACTGAAGACGAAGATGCAGGTCCGCTCCGAGGTCAAGTACCGCGGGCTGCTCAGCACGGTCAGCGCGATATTCCGCGTGAGTTCCCTCTCTTTCTGCGGTGCGCGTATGCATGACAGGGGCTGATGCGAGTGGGTCGGAAGCAACGCGGCGTTGCGGGGTTCTTCGACGGGGCGACGCTGCGGATGTCACGGAAGATATTCAGCTCCGCGATCGGGTGGGCGGTGTACGAGGGCGTGTTGGTCGCGATGCGCTCTTCGGATTCTTGACCTCGAACTGTACGCGCGGACACATGGACTCGTCGCCACGACTTGTACACATTCTTGTAGCATCTTGCAGCCAGGTATCATCACCACTCTTGGATCAGCTGAACAGGAGTCGCACACCAAGTGCTCCCGGGTATGTGCGTTTGCTTTGCCTTGAATCGGTGCAGTCGTTGGCACCAGCGAGCTCGTCAACTTGAAGGATGGCGGCAAGTCTTGCATTGCATCCGGCCGTTATGAAGACAGACATGCGCGAATACAGAAACGTGCAGATATATACGTAGATACAGCGGACACGGATGCATGAAAACGCGGAGGAGAGAGGGTACTAAAACATGGGACGGAACACGTTCTACGGCTACAGTCGAATGGATAACTGGAACGGCCAGCACGGCATGCAACCAAATAGTCGGAGAAATCACTTCCTGTGTGCCGGCCGCATATTGGTGGGCTGGCGCTGCTTGGAAGTAGAATTGTTGGGGACTCCTGGCGGCGGCGAACGTGGAGCGGCAAGGGGATGGTAACCGCGTTCATTTCTGACCACATCCTCCTTCCGCGTCGAGAGCCGGCCGATTTGCTCGCCGAGCGCGATGATACGATCTGGCTGGAGCGTCTCAGCTTCAGTGATCCTCGGGAGCAGGGGGGGCTGAATGGCGGGACGCGAGGCCTGAGCTTGGACCGCGACCCTCGGCGGCGACTCGGACCCGGGGATCCTCGGTGGCGGTTCAGGTGTTGAAGCATGGGTCGGGGGGGAGAGACGTCCCTCCAACGCCGTTACCCGTTCCAAAAGTGCTGCCACGTCGTGGGCCGCGTGCTCCGTCTAGCAGTGAATGCGATGAGTGGCTTGACATGCCGAAACGGGATGGCACAGACCGTCTCGATATGTGCATCATGGTTTTGCAGCCGCTGGAAGAGCTCTTCAGTCTTGTCAGATATGGCCGCCAGCTGGAGTTGGGCTATCGTCTTCCACATGTCGTCGAGCTCCTTCCGGCAATCCTCAAATCGATGATCGAGGCGCTCTAGTTGCTCCGTGTAAACGAAGGTGAGGAGGTCTGGGCGAGCATGTGTTGAATATTAAAGTCAATCCGTGACGAGAGGAACCACGTCGCACATGAGGTCTTCTTATCACACGCGTGATAACTCCTAGACGTGCGCTGAGTAGATCTGGAAGTGCCATGGAGTACTCCACATACTCAACGAAATATCCTACATCGTAGACAAGTTCAGCATGTCGCTGTGACTTGACGATGGTCACTTGTCAGACCCATGACGTACCAAACTCTTTAACTGTGTCCGCTATACGTCCGAAGACCAGGTTCAACATGCCTTGCACATCCTCATCGACTTCGACTCGGAGTTGGATGCGTGACAGGAAATGTAAATGGTAGACGGTTCTGACCTATCAGGCCAACGTGATGTCAGGGAAGGCAGTAGTATGAGACACGGGTCTCTTTACCATAGCGCCATGGACGGCGATGATATGTGCGTTGTTCTGACGCCGCTGGCGTTTCATTCTCCCGACTCTCTAGAAAACCGGGTCGTGCATCGTGGCGTTAGTAGAGTAGACGTATATATGCTGCTTGAATCACCTGAATGACGATGAAGGATACCCGAAGAGCGGTACATCAGCACTGTGGCTCAGTCGTGAAATCTGTGAACTTGGATGCGTACAGGGACAAGGAAGATGCCAAGGGTTGCCATCCGTAGATCGTACATGACATGGCTGGCGCCCCCCACAATTTCCTGAAGGCCTTCGTGAGTGCATTCTCCCGTTGGCCAATGGCACCGGCTGTCGATCGACGGTCAGGATAGGTGGGTGCAGCCGTAGCGGACCGCCATGCGCACCCTGGGACAAGTCTCCGCCACCTTTTTCGTCGACTTCCTTGACGTTGTGCTGAGACTCCGGCTCCGGTTGCCCTATGTATGTGTTGCCTATAGCCATGTATCTGGCAATTTGGTTGACGTCGGACGACTCACCGAGCGATTCACGAGCCTGTTGATCAGAACTCGGAGGCCCCGGCTCCGGCAGCTGTGGAGGTACAGTTGAGGCCTCAGACGGTTCACAGGCCGCCATACTACTGGAAAGTTCGTGCGGCGGTAGCGGTCACTGGTGGTAGCAGCGAGAGCTCTCGAGACATGGAAGCTTTATGTGAGCTGCTTGTTCCGGGGTCGTGCGCCTTGTCCTCATTGTTTGTTCGGTGATGGGCCGCTTCTGTGGGCTGTCCATGCTATCACGTTAGGCGGACCTGGGAGCCGGACAGTCCGCCGGAGTTGTTTACATACTATGCCAGTGAAGCCCGCCACCATGTGGCCGCCGGGGATCAGGACTAATAATGCTACATTGATGATGCCCGTCCAATGAATGAAACTCACCCTGCCGCAGCTGCGACTCGTGACACCAGGGTGTGAGTCGATCGTCTTCTTTCAGCTGCCTCAGTGGCATTTTTGTTGTTGGAGAGTTATCGTCCGCTCGTCCGTACGGTAGCGTCGTGGCATGGAGGCAATCGTGTCATGTACACATTTGGGAAATGAACTCGTGCGATACTGAACGCCTTACGTAACGAGCTGTTGTAGGGACCGCTGTACTGTGGTTACTAGCACTAATCGATCCAAGCCCTTCACTCTCTCGGCGGATGCCGGCACGCAGGCGCCCGCTCAGCGCTCAGATCCCGAGGCATTTCAACGCTGGTTGGTATCTCGGGGCCATAGTACTGTAAGTATACCTTCGAAGCACGGGCATGCGGGTTCCACGCCCTTGCGTGCATGGTGGGCGAAGAATCACTTCATGCCACCGGACGCTAATAGAGCTTATCCGGCAGGGTAAACGTCCTCCCCGTTGAACCATAGTGACACGCATGCTCAATTAGAGCACGGCGACAGCCATGATAGCACATTCAGTGCACCACTCAGTATCACCAATACACAGAAGTTCTTGCCAGACGCCTCGCGGTGTAGTCGTGATAGTAATACATGAGGCGGGTCAACAACATGAGGCGGGCGATTGTCATATGTCGTCAAGATCGTCCGAGGAGGCCTGTTTCTGCATAGACTAGCCTCGCAGCAGGATATTCTCAACCAGCCGACCAGCGGAGCCAAACTTCAACCAGCCGTAAGGCTCCTGAGCCAGCTGGGGCATGGGGGTACTATTGAAGCCCGCGAATACGCAGGCTGCGTACCTGGCCGCGGCGTCGTGAGGGGTGGCCACTTGGTCATGGGAGTCCATAATAGTCCGTGCCCCGCGAGTACCCGGATTTCGTGAGGAGGAGGATGTACTGTTCGGTACACATACGGTCCGCGTCAATCAGTTATATGTGCCAGAGCGCAAAATGGCAGCTACTGATAGTACACAGGTTCTGCAGGAGGAACACGGTACTAAGTTTCAGCCATTCGCATCCTGATTGCTAGTTTCTTCGGAATACTACGCACCTCCCGCCTCGTTCCGGCTCCCAATCTTCCAGAAACTGCTGAAGATGTCCATCAACACTGCAGGCGGCAATCCCAGCGTCAACCCCTCCAGCATTGCTAGTGGGCCGCAGCTCTCCCGGCCCGCCTGATAGTTGTCCCAGTAGATGAACAGCGGCTCCCAGTTCCACCGCCCGTTGGAGCGCACGAATTGTCCTGGCACCGGATGGAAGGGCAGCCGCGCGTCCGCGACGCGGAGAGGAAGATCGCCCTTCATGCTATTGGCGCAGAGGCGGACGATGTCTGCCACTGCCGTTCGCACGTAGTCGGTGATCACGAAGTTCATCGGAGGCCGATGGACCGTCGTGATGCGCACTGTCTGGTACGTCGTGTCGTCGATGGTGCAGAAGGCCGGCAGGGTGCCGACGTACTCGGGGTTGTTTCGCGCGAGTTGTTGCTCGTGCATAGTCTTGACCGTATTCAGTATTTCGATGTACTTGTGGAACTGCACTACGCCCATGGACAGATAGTCATGGAGGCTGAAGAAGCCGTGTTCGATGAGTTTGAACGTGTTGCCGGGATTGCGGAGCGCCCGAGAGGATGACGTTCTGCCCTCGCAACGAAAACGAAACACGAGGACCTCCAGGTGAGGGTTGTTTCGTGCGATCTCCATGCTCGTGCCGCTTTTGAGGAGGATGTGGGCCTTTGTTGCCTTGTCCACGGCCCACCAGTGTGCAGAGAGGTAGTCGGTGAAACCTTTCGCTAAGACTTGCATGGTCGGGTATCCGAGGGCTTGCGCCTTTTCGAGCGAATCCCTGGACTGCTCGGATGACTCCTCCGGGCGGCGGCATGTTATCCTATGCGGAGCTCAATTCAGCACACAGTTACGGTTTAAGTGTCAATACTGCTAACTTGTGAGCGGGCCATGCGGCTCTTTGACACTCCTTGCTGCAATATATCGCAATCGAGCTCGAACAGCCGGCACACCTCTGAAGTTTGCGGCCGTTCCGAGGACTTTCGTTGCAATGTATACACCTCCGAAGGTCGAGGTGCGCTGGTATAGCGTCATTTGAGAGCAATTCTGGATTGTATAGACCGTCCATGAGCAGTGGTGATGCTGTCGTAGGTTCAACTTGAACGTGGCTCGCGCCTCGCGGGGGCAAACTCGTTGAGAAGCGCCGATCACCATGCTGCCGTCACTCTCAGACGCTGCTCAGTGCTGAGTGCCCTGCATCCCCTAGTAGGCCAGATCCTACAATCCGTCCAACCATGAACATGCATTGAGATATTTACACACAGCGATAAATATGATCTATCCACAGTGGCCCGACAGGTACAAATGCAGAGAGGCGTATGGTGGTGTGACAGAGGCGTGAAGCTACATGCGGCAGAGGACAGATGCGCAGAGACAGAAATGATGTGTTATCGACGTGACACATATCCTACAGCGAGGGTCCAAAGAAGGGCAAGCGCAGCGTACAACCAAGGCATCGGAACAGTGATGCTCACTATTTGCCCTTCTCCCTGACCCGAGGATTTGATATCTGTGTGAGCCATAGTCGTTGGGGGAACCGGCGGCGGCGAAGGAGAAGAAACGGGAGGTGGATCGGAGCCCCCTTCCTGCGTGATCAAGGTCTCGCGGGTGGGAGACCTCTCGTCCAGCGCGGCTTTGATGACCTTCTCAAGCATAGGCTTCAGGCGTTCCATGACGGCGGCCAATGTCTCAGAGCCCAGGGGCGTCTGGGCATCGAGCTTCGCAACGCCGTCCTGGTTCTCTTCGTCCGTTCGTGCGGTAGCTGAGGATGATGTGACAGACTCCCCATCGGCGATCGTCGAACGCGACGGCGTCCTGGACAATGGTTTAGGCTTTTCCGCGTCTGCGGGGGCGGGAAGACGGCTTTCGAGCGCCACGACGCGGTTGGACAACATAGTCACGTCATGAGCCAGGTCCTCGGACTGACGAATGGGTCAGAACTTCGTGACATGGGTAGGCGGTGTACGTACCGAGGTTTGCCTACGATGTTGAGATGATTCGAAAGGTCTGAGATGGCGGGGCAGTGGATGTCCATCGCCGAAGATGGCTTTGCGCAAGTCGTGGTACGCTTGTTCGTAGACGTGCGCCTGTGATGTGTAGACGGTCACAAACAGCCGCGTATCACTAAGCGGCACGACATACTTGGCGATAACATTTCCTGAACAGGCCGTCTGCATAGCGGTCGACTTGCGCGTTGATATCCTTGCTCTCGAACCGCCAGCCCCGTACGAGGTCATGCATGCGGTCCTCGAATGCGGAGAAGACAGCGATGCACGAAGTAGCCAGTTCTTCGATCGCTATTAGGCTCGAATCCTTGAAGCGCTGCGACTTCACCACCGTGCCGACGGTGTCATGCAGCCGTTCCATGAGAATGTACAGCAGAGGCATCATATGCTGTCGATACGGGCAAGGATATGAGTTTTAGCGCAGCGCAGGTGTGCTATCACTGGGCGTGGTACTTACCAACTCTATGCGACTGTCGCCAACTACGGCATTGAGGGAGGGCCTGTCGACGATGTGTTGTCCAAAGGAGCTGAGATTGGCTGTGATTCTCTCCTCATCGTAGATTCTGTACTGTTCTTGGAGGTGGTGCAGCTGGTGGGGAACCTTCACAATGCCGGAGAAGTCCTCCACGTCGGCGACGAGCACGAGCCGCTTCAATGAGACGACGATGATCTGAACCTCGTCCCACGAGGGGTGGTCCTGGCCCGCGGCAGCGGACTTGAGACATTCTTCTGCTTGCTTGACGAGATGCTGAATGCGGCGGTAGTACCTGAGAGCCAAGGTGGCAAATCAGCAGATATACACTGTGGGAGGCACGGTGATCGTCACCAGGCGTTGTTGTTGTACCAACCGCAGGCCCAGCTGCAATCTCGGTTAGCTTCCTGGTATGTATCGCCCCAGCGAATTACTTACAATGCGAACCACTGGGGAATCGTCCACCGGAGGGCCAGACCTCTTTGCTCGGAAATGAAGTCGTTCACTTCCGAAGCGGAGAGGTACCCGCTACCGTCATCATCCACAACGTCCCCGATAGCCGAATGATCTATAAGAAGAAGTATGAGAAGCACACTCTTATTGACCATCGCGAAATTGACTCACACATGACGCGGGAGAAGAAGTCGAGCGTCCATGCATCGTGGTGCGGTACTCGAGACTCGGAACTGTACTTGTGGAACATCTGTTGATAGTACTCGTGCAGCCCTGCATTTCACGTCGCATCGGGAAGTACAAACACATGATCTGGGGAGAGCGCTCACCTTCCACGAAGATCCGACACTTGACGCTCGATTTCCATCGCTAGCGGGGGAGATGGATGAGTTCAACTCCAGATCCCGTTGTGTAGGAGTCCACGACCCACATTATCTGCGATAAGCCATTGAAAATTTGTAGCATACGGTACTTGAAAAAGGTCATAGCTCACCTTCCCATATCTTCCGCACGTCCACGTCTTCGATGAGATCATGAGGGCCCTTATTCAGCTGTGTGCAGGCCATGTTAGGGGTAAGACGTCTCCGATTTGCCTGGTACGCACTCGTTCGATGATGGCCGTCTGTGCATTTGTGACTTGGGATACGATGGTGTCTTGGACGCCTTGGAGCATCTTCATGTAACGCGCGCTATATGGACTCGAGTCGGTGAGCAGTCCATGGCGCACCGAAGCCCACTACGTACTTGTGCTTCTCTAATTGGACGTCGAAGCCTTGGAGCAAAGTCTGCTTCATGCTAGGCGTAGCCTTCTCTTTCAGGATACCTGCCACCTTCTCGACCAGTTCTGGGCTCTAGATGGATCAGAGCTCAGCGGTTGTGGTACCCTCATCCGTCGGAGCATACACACCGCTCTGACCGCATCTGGCCCCCCGTTCCTACGCACGAACTCTTCCGCCTCTTCGACGTCGGGGTCATCAATCTGCAGCCGGCGGAGAATCTTCTCGGTGTTGTCGACCACGGTCGCCAATTGCATTTGGGTCATCGTCTTCCGCATTTCATCAAGATCCTCCCGATGCTGCTTGAAGCGATCGCCATAATGTTCCAGCTTTCGCTTGTGAATGTGGGAGAAGAGGACCTTGTCTGAAACGATACAGCATCAGCGAAGATTGATGAAGTGAGAAAGATTTCCGCCCACAGGTCTTCTGCCAGCATGCGTGGTATGTGCTGCCGGGCAAGGGATCAGACTCCGTCGAGCAGATGTCCGAAATACACCTACTTGATAAAACCTCCTGCATACGCTGTTAATCATGTGATTGAAGACCGTTCTAAACTAATCACGTACCAAACTCGTTGATAGTCTCCGCCATATGTTTGAAAATGACCTTCAACTTCTCCTCGACGTCTTCCTCGAATTTGTGCTGGATGCGAGTCAAGAAGCGGACGTGGTAGACGGTCTTCACCTGGACGGGCGTAACAACGTTAGGGAGAATGGCGTCCTGACATGTGCCTTTGCTCACCATAGTGGCATGCACGACGACGATATGTGCGTTGTTTTCGTGTCGCTGGCGTTCCAGAGCCACCACATGCTGGGAAATCAGGCACCGCTGTGTGAGTACAGTATCGCAGACGCATATAGGCCACTCAAATTACCGTCAGAGCGGTGACGACAATCTGAACGACGGTGAGTCATGGTAAATGGCTGAGTGAGCTGAGGGCGTACTCCCGCGATGGGGTGAAGGGAGGCTACGACCCCCAGGTAGTCCAAGACGTGACTGACACCTTCTACAACCTTCTTGGCGGCCTCTTCGAGTGCCACATGCCCGTGCAGCGCTGATCGTCATCCGACGATGAGGACAGGGGAGCAGCAGGGAACCGATCGCTGTACGCACAAGCCATCTCTTCGAGCCTTGCGCCTACCTCCTCGATCTCATTCTCGGCCTTGGGCTCCAGTTGCTCTGCATGCCAGTGTCAGCCATCAACCTGGCGCATTGGCCGACAACTCACCGAGGGATTCATGAGGTTTACTGGGCGGCGGCTCCAGCTGCGGTGGTGGTGAATTCTTCAACAATTTGCAAATCTTCATGTTGGAGGGGTGGGACGGGGCAGAGTAGAGAGAGTGCCGAATCGCTCTCGAATCGCGCGAAGTTTATGAGAGCTCCTGGTTCACCTCACCTTCTCCTCGTTGTCTCGTGGATGGGCCGCCATCAAGGAGGTTTTGGAGGTTGGTCGCAACCGGAAAGCCGAAGACGATCCACAGAATCAGGAGAGTCCACTGGCAGGCCGTGGGCCCTGCAACCACGCCCAGAGACGGATGTTACAACGTTGATTGCCACCAACCAACCAACACGGTCGGCCAATCTTCCGATTGGAATGGAAGCTGTTGCCGGACCATAGTTGTAGTGTTGACAGGTCGGTGAGGTATCCGGATCCCTGCTGTGCCTACCTGCTCTGCACAGTTCGTGGGTGTACACAGTTCGTGGGTTTACGGTGGACGAACCCATGCGATTGGAGCTAGATCAGCAGAAACGCGCCGTGCAGATGAATGCCCGCGACAACTACGGCAGACTCACCACTGTCCTTAGTCCTCCTTCCTCGCGGGGCGCCTCGCGACGTGGTCGTGGCGAACTCCGTGCGCAAGACGAGTTCCGTGCGCGAGGCGGGTGGACCAGGGAGCTGTCGCGCAGATGTGCGTCCGACGCTTCTGAATTCAGTTGCACCCCAGCGGGCTTCCCGCAAATGACCAGGACGGAGAGAGGTGTCAAACCGTGCTCTCGAATGGCGTTGACACAAATGGTCATACTGCTTCCGATGTCAAGACGTCGAGCCTTGCTCGATGGTTGCAGGTGGCCTGGATTGCGAGAAGCGACAAAAGAGGATTAAATAGCGTCCCGGGTCCATACATGCGCCCACATCGAGGCCGAATCACTGGTTCTTCTTCTCCTCCGCACTGAAGCCCTTCGGGATATCGTTCGAAAGCGGCGACTGGATGCTCGCCAGCGCGGTCACGCCGAGGAAGATGACGGGCAGGAGGACGAAGAGCGCCACGAGGAGCGCGAGGATGAGGCCCGGGGTGAGCAGCTGGTAGCGCTTCAAGATGCCGCCGGACGCGGTCGGGTCCGGGGGTGCTGCGGCTGCGTCGAAGGTGGACGAGCTTCCGGTGGACTGGCGGGCGTGCAGCAGGGAGGCGGGCGAGCCGGAGTAGATCACCAGGTAGTTCGCAAACGCGGCCTCGATCTTCGTGAGCTCGCCGGAGAGCCACGACTCTGCAGACAGGGAAGGTCAGTTGCGGTCCGAAGCGCAGGCTTCATGCGGGACGTACGAGACTCGGCCATGTTGCTCTTCCGGGACGCGCCATCTTCGCCGTCCTCGAGGGCTGGGAGGGAGATGGAGACAACGTGCCTGCCCTTCCCCGCATCGACCTCCAGGCTGCCGAGATCCGGCGCGAGGCTCACGAACCGCGAGCCGCAACGCTTCGCGAGGTCATCCGCGAGGTCGCTGAACGGGTTTGTGTGGTGGTCCCCGCTTTCAACATATGCGAGTTTCAGGGAGGAAGGAGCGCTGGAGAGGGACTTTGAAATGGGGCTCGAGGGTTCCAGGGCACGAAGGTCCGAAGCGTGCAGCTGCGCACAGCAGGCGAGTGAGTACAGGAGCAAGGGGCGCGTACCAGCAAGCTTACCCCGGGGTGGTCGATCACGACAACCGCGTCGTGCTCGCAGATATCTTCACGGGTATACAGCGCGTGAGCGAGTGTATCCGGCTTCGCGTCCCTTTGCGTGATGATGGGAGTAGGCTGCGCGTGAGCGAGTGTGTTACTGTGCGCCTTCTCTCTGTGCACGATGGCCGGCGTAGAATGCGCGTGAGCAAGCGAATTATCGTTCAGCTTCTGTCTTTGCTCGATGACAGGAGTCGACTGCGCGTGAGCGAGGGTATTACTGTCCAATTGCTGTCTCTGCACAAGGGAGAGCGCCGTCGAGCTGCGGCATACACTCAGCATACGGTACAGCTTCGGTGGAGAATGGCCACGACGTACTGGCGGGACGACCAGGCGAGAACAGGGTGCGAGTTGGAGTACGCCGACGCCGCGGCGGGCAGAAGGGCCAGGAGGAGAGTGAGGGCGCGGCCTGCCATGGTGGTCGGGATGGTCCTGCTCGACGCTGTCCGCAACAGCGACGTCAAGTAGCCACAGGCGCCCGTGGCGGACGTTGCCGAACGAGCGCTCTTCGCCGTTGAGCACGGCGCGGTGGCTGCTCTGCTATTTATTTGAGCCTTCTCCTCACTCTTCCTATCCCCCTTCTACTATTCACCATGTCTCAAGTGCACGCTGCCATTCCGTCGCAACCCCGCGCAAAGCAGCTCAGGGCCTGTCTCCTGTGCTCAATCGTCCAAACACCCGCGGACTTCAGGAAGCATGGATGCCCGAACTGCGAAGAACTCATGCAGGTGCGTTCTGACCAGCGCAAGTAGCGACGAATTCAGAGTGCTGAGGTAAAATCTGGTTGTGTGTGTAGATGAAGGGATACCCCGACCGCATCCAAGCATGCACCACCACCCACTTCGAGGGTGTGATTGCGGTCATCAACCCCGAGGACAGCTGGGTGGCTCGATGGCAGAGGACATGTGAGTCGGCCACTCTTCCACCCGCGAATACGCTCTGACATGCAACTCTTTGCAGCGAAATACGTCCGCGGGATGTACGCAGTGCGCGTTAAAGGGCGTATACCAGAGGATGTCGAGGCCGAGCTCGAGAACCGAAACATCAAGTACCGGCCACGAGACGGCAGTGAGCAAGACTAGTTCTCTCCGGTGTCTCTCCTAGCCATCCTCTCTACGTCCCACTCGCCTTCGTCGTCTTGCTCTCTTGTACCTATATCGGCCGTTGTAATACTAGCCATTCTACCAGCAACAACCGCATCAACACGAACGCCCGTTACAACCTGTGGCATGCTATAACCCGACGAGCGAAGGTCCTTCCTATACTGTCGTACCCATTCGACGTCCTCTCGAAGAAGCTCACATAACGTCGCGCCGCCCCCCAGAAGAACGGTCTGGTATGGCGGATGTATGCGGGTTATGGTACACAGGTCTCCGGTGCTCTTCACTGGAGACCTATGTGCCATAGAACCGCATAGTCGTCAGTCCCAGTCGCGGGGGGCTCAGTGCATGGATGTCCATGTGCAGTTGGCCTGCCTCGGGGGTATTTATACTGCCTGCGCTCACCTGGTGCCACACCACGCTGTACAAAGACGATTGTGCCAGATTGTGCCACTCAGGTACAGTCCGGCGGAGCCACCCCGAACAGCACGCGTACGACGGCTCGGTTTCGGAGAGCTTCTGGCGTAGAATACAACGGAAGAACACGTAGTACATCACGAAGGAACCGACATCATATATTCCATCCTTGGTGGGAGCTGCTATCCGGGGGAGGTGCGACAACTGCGGCAGGCAAGGGCATGTGGGGTATGTCGACTACGGGTTCCGACTTGACTCCCTTGCCGGCGACCTGGTCGTAGAACCACCGTGGCAAAATACCGACCCTGTCCTCTCCAGCCTCCGCTTCTCGTACCCCGGCCTCATCGAGCAAAGAGACCTTCACGCCCTCCCCGGGCGCCAAAACAATTCGCCAGACCTGCGCTGATGATTGCTTCGGGGAGTCAGAACCGTCTGGAGGGGGGTCGTCGGAGGACTTGGGGGCCGTGGAGAGTACGGACTTGAGCTTGGAGAGGAATTGTTGACCCCAGGCGAAACAAATTTGGGGATTCCACGCGCCGGGCTTCCCGCGCACGAGCCGGGGCAGCTCTACCGTCTTGAACGACTGGGTCGTTGTGAGCCGGCCTGCTGGTGTTCGGAAGCCTACGACGATCTCCTGCGGCAAGGTCAGTATATGTGAACGTATCCTGCGGAGGCAGGAGTGCTCACCGGGACGCCAAGCAAGAAGGATTGCATATAAAACTTCAGCATCTTCCTGAGATATATTCTGTCAACATACGTCCGGCGCGGCTTCGTTGTGGACTCACTTTTCAAAACGAGCCTCGTCACCGGCATTGCGGATTGCCATCGAGGTCTTCAGCTCAACGAACGCGTCCGTCTTTCCACTGAATTTATCTGCACGCAAGGTCAGACTGGCTACAAGTCTCGGGACAAAACGCGACGCTGACCTCGTACGCAGTCGACCTCGCCTCCAATGACCAGACGGTTGTCACCCAGTTTGGTCTTGATAACATTGCACCACTGAACATTGGTGTCCACGTCCCCGCCCCAACCTATGGGGTGGCCGTCTGAGTGTTCGGGGACCCCTGGCTTGGACGAGGTACACCATGACTCGAACGAGTACCCATAGTACGTCTGTTGACGTTGCTTCGGGGCAAGATCTCCTCTGGACGCGCGGTCAGGTTGGACAAGCTTCATAGCTATACGCGGCAACGTACTTCTCATGGAGTCTTGCATCGGAGAGGTGTTCTTCGATGTACAGTGTGCCGCCCACGTACATCGCGTTGAGCTCGCAGCGATCACGGTCTTCGTACGGCGCCGTCAAGATCCTCTCTCGCGGTGGCTATCAGCCGGGTTCGCGCGCGTGAGCGCACGCTGGTTGCGCGTTCGACTCACTTGGTCATGATCCCTCTCCAGGTCACCACCGAGATGTCCTTCAGCCACCTTCCGCCGCTCCCTGGCCCCATGCTCGCGTCCGCTTTCTGCATGACGCGCTCCACCGCGCGCAGAAGGCCGTCGAGGCGGGTCCGCTCCTCCGGACGTTTGACCCAGCGATCGTACCCATAGCGCAAGTCTGCTCCGGGTGGTGGGTCGACGTAGTAGCGCAGCGCGGAGTTGGTGAACTCGAGCACGCGCTGGGGCGTGTAGGAGAAGGTGAGGAGCGCGGTGGGTTGTTGGAACGGCACCGGGTGCGGGTGGGTGGATTTGGTGTCTGGATATGAGAGTGCGTGGCTTGACGTCCCGAAGGTAGGTGCGTGATCAGCTTCCTGCCGCTTCGCGGGTGGTTCTGCTTGTTCTGGGGAGCGTGATGCTTTCCGTTTGCTCATCTCGTCTGTATCCTTGACTCGTGTCACGGTATTCCTCAGCCTGCCACAGATCAGAGAAAGACTCGCGGTGTTCCATGCATGGGCTGTGGTGCCGGCGGTGAGAGGAGTTTGTGCCACGCGATGCGTGCGTGGGTGGCTGTGCTTTGTCGAGCCACAACGACACCACCGAAGCCTGTGATTCCGGGTCGTCATTCTCTGTGGCTCGCACTAATCACACACCTCTTCCGCTCACCACCATCTTGTCCGCCCTCGTGTCCCGTATAAGTGTACTCAACGACTAGATATTGCCTTGAACGAGTTCCCTCTAGTCTATGCTCTCTAACTGGGACAAGTATGGCCGTCTCAGCCTCGATTTCGCCTCGACCGCAACCACTGTAGGCTTCTCAGCTGCAAAGGCTTGCACTAAGCTTGGAGTACGTTCGCCAGTCACCGCTTCAGCAACACCTTACTGACTTACCTCCAGTTTTCTGTGACCCGCGGAGTGGCATCTACTGCCGCGAACCTGACGGGCACAGTGATCGACTACACTTTGTTCGGCGGTAGCACCCATGCCGGCGCGTTCCTCGGAGGCGCGGTGTCGTCAGCTATATCTGCGGTCGAGTTCGTCGCGCTCGCGCCCATTCTGCTCGGCGAGACCTTGACGTCGACCTCACTCGTCGCAGCAAACTCCTCTTTGTCGATGCTCACAACCATCTTCCCGGGAAGCGACGAGGCGAGCTTTTCTCTCGCGAGCTTCGTCGGACTCGTGCGCCGCGAATGGAACGAACCTGCCGCGAGCGAAGGCCTACCGGAAGAACGGTACGGGCTCGGAGAGGTCCTGAAGGCGCTCGCCGGGTTCGCAGCGCTGCAGGGGGTAACGAGCGAGTGGCAGGAGAAGCGCTGGTTCAAGTATATGCGCGAGGTACCCGTGTACGACGAAGCCCATGCGACGCAACCGCGTCAGCGCGTTGACTCTCGCGTCACTATCACTGGAGACACCCGCTATCCTCGACACAGCGGGCAGATCGTCACCGCTGACATAACCGAAGTCCCGGTGCCCGGATCGTTCCCCGTCGGCGCGCGACAAGCCCCGTCGCATGCGACGCGCCTCTCAACATCCCGACGCCCTCCAGCTGCGGTCTCCATGGATGAACTTAAGCAGACACTACGTCGGCTCTCCAAGTTGGTCCTTGCAGGTTACGGCGGAGCCAGTCTCCTCTTCTTCGGAGTGTCTCTGTCACCTTCGGAGCGACAACGTCAGAAGGAGGAGGTTCAAATCGCGGACGCTATTGACGCATCGGAGAGGGAGGCAGCTGGCCCTCAGAGTAGGGCTAAGCAGCCTTCGTCGAGTTCGGGCGCAGATGCCAGTGGACCCGGGACCGCGTCTTACTCGTGGTGGGACGTCCTCATGGGGAAGCATGACCATGATATCTTCTTGAACTGGGCGAAGTCGCACTCGTCACCTGATGCGTCCCCCGATGCCAAGGTAGGTTCCATTCGCTCACTGTATGCGCATCACACCTGACTCTGCGCTATGTAGAAGGAGCCTCCGACTGCCCATGTCGGCACAGACAGCCAGATGCCACGTTTCTGGGTCCTAACTGATCACGTACGACAAGAAGTGGTGCTCGTCATCCGGGGCACTATGAGCCTCAACGAGCTCGCCGTGGACCTCACCTGCGACCCTGCGCCATTCACGCTCCCCAAGGTAGACGGCAGGTCTCACAGGCCGCCGTCGCAGTCGTCCCCGCTCGCACAACCCCCTCCCGAGGAGCCCCTCGCCGAAGTCGATGAGGAGGTCGATAGCATCCCGGGGGCGTTCCCATTCCCGATGGACCTCTCGGTCCCGTTCCCGCGGTCGCGCAAGGACTCGGAGAGGGCGAGCACGGAGAATGCAAGTGCGGGCGCCTCGAGCAAGCCGTTCCCTCGCGCTCGCGTGCCCTCCGAGAGCGCCGACGATACTGTGCATATCGTGCATGGAGGGATGCTGAAGATGGCGCGGGCGATGGGTGGTGTCGGGAAGCCGGTGCACGTCGCTGTTCGCGATGCGTTGCGGAAGAACAAGGGCTATTGTTCGTATTCTACCTTCTCACCCTTTGGGTTATCACTGACATCTATGTGTAGCGCTCGTTTTATGTGGTCACAGCTTGGGTGCTGGAGTTGCAGGACTGCTTGCTTTGGTGAGCACCCAGTTTGCTCGATCCACGTACAGGCATTGCTCACGCTCCCTAAGATGTGGGCCTCCCCGGATACGCGCCTGACCCATCGCGCATCGGGTCTCCCGATTAATCGTCAAGTCACCGCATATTGCTTCGCGCCGCCCTGCATCGTCTCTCCTCGCCTAGGCACGAAGGCGGCCGCGTCCGGCCTGATCACCTCGTTCGTCTACGGGCACGACATCGTCTCGCGGCTCGGACTAGGCAGCGTTCGCGACCTGACGCGGGCGGCGGTGTGGTTGTGCGCGGCGGAGAACAAAGAGGGGCACAAAGGCGACGGGTACTCGAGCGTCACGAAGAAGGCGCTGAAGTGGAAGATGGGGAGGGGCGAAGAGGGCGACGAGGAATGGGTGAGTCGCTCACTATCCCCTCTATCCCAGCTGGTTGCTGACCGGCGTTGCTGCCATGATAGTTCCTCGCCATGCGCAAGACGCTGGAGGCGAACATGCAGATGGCGGACCTCTTCCCGCCCGGGCGCGTGTTCTGGGCGCTGCGGGACGGCGACCTGCACCGCGTGCACCGGCTCGGCGCGGGGTCGGGGAAGGCGTCGCCCGCGGACAAGGTGCGCCTGTTCGAGGTGCTGGACGTGAAGCAGGTCTTCGGGCAGATTATCTTCGCGCGCGACATGCTGAGCTCGCACCTGCCGCACCAGTACGACAAGGTGCTGCACGAGCTGTTGTGATGTCTGGATTGGATTGTGATGAGTGCGACGACTTGTAGCATATAATGATGTGTACCGGTGCGTAATGCCTGGGTTCTCGTACGTTGTATACCATATGCTCCTCCAAAGTTAGACACTACAGTATATATCGCCATTGCTTTTAGCCTTATAGTACGGAGGACGTCTTCCCTTACTGACATTCGATTATTGGGCAAACGAATATGATACCATGAGCGAGATTAGAGAAACATACGGCCACCTTTGTCCTAATCCGGTATGTTGCCAGTGGGAGCACTAGCGCCGATAGCTCGTGCTTGCGATAACGCGGTCGCACACATCATCCAGCATCGACGCGTTGGTGAATTCGCATGGGGACAGCGGGCTCTCGCCAAGAAAGTGCTAGAAGCTGCCGACGCGGATGTACCTGCGAATAGATAGAGTTTGGTCAAGTGCTCAGCCCCAAGGCAGCTGGTTGACAAAGCACGTCGATAACCCCATCGATCTACTCAACCGTCGTCGTAGCTCTCTCCAGGCTCACGCCACCACCCGCACAACCAAAATCGAGCAGAATGAGCCAGGATAGCCCCGTGAAGATCCGCAGCCCGCCGACGAACGTAGGTTTCGCAGCCCACAGCCACTTACGACACCCGCTCATCCTCGCACAGCTCGACGAGATCGCGGCGGAAGAGGCGCGCTGCGTCCTCCCGCACTTCACCGCGGACACCGCCTGGGAGCTCGGGACGCGCCTGCGCGCCCGCCTCCAGCGCGCGTCGCCGAGCAAGCCCGCGGTCGTGAACATCACGCTCGCGAACAGCGCCCAGCTCCTCTTCCACGCCGCGACCGGCCGCGGCACGCACCCCGACAACGACACGTGGGTCGCGCGCAAGCGCGCGGCGGTCCTCCGCTGGGGCGCGAGCACCTGGTTTCTGCACAACAAGTACCGCGGGGACGAGGACGCGTTCCGCGCGAAGTTCATGCTCGGCGAGCGCGCGGGCGAGTACGCGATCCATGGCGGCGGCTTCCCCGTGCGCGTCAAGGACGTCGAGGGCGTCGTGGGCGTCATCGTGGTCAGCGGGCTCAGCATGCAGGAGGACCATGAGGTCATCGTGGAGGTGCTGGAGGAGTACCTGGCGGGGCTGAAGCAGTGAACGACGGGACGGCCTGGTAGTCGCGGTCACGCGAGATGTATCACTGTGTCATATCGGAAACGACATGCAATGTAATAGTACTGTTGTTGTGGTATACATCCAGTGCTCGCACGTGTTGACCGCTGGTACCTTCACTTGTCTGTCTGTACCATTCCCCGCGCCAAATGACCAGTATATATCCGTCGCCGAGCGCCGCCTCTCTTGTGCGGAGTTTGTGTACATACTGTACAAGCTGGCATTGGATAACGCCGCCACTCGGCCACTGCTCAGGACACGCGTATGGGCGGCTCGATGAGCGTCGTCGGGCACTTTTCACCGTGGTTGAATGGGGACTCGAAGCCCCGGCTAGTTCGCAGAGGCTTCGAATAGGCTGCCGACGCCGACGCCGTTCGTCTGCAGTGGATAGAAGCGACCGAAGTGGGACCGTCAACGCGTATGAAGCAATACGTGGTACGGCCGGCATCGCTTGGTAGCTTCGATCGGACAGTTTGGACGCGCGAAGGGGGTCTCGGCGTTGCACACGACCGTAGTAGTGGGAAGTTGCCCCGCTCGCAAACACCGCCATAGTATCCTAAGGCTTCTTTGACGTCCCTGGAATACTTCTGAAGAAGGTACGCGGAGGTAAGGATAAGTCAGCCATCGCACATATGGGGCCACTCACGAGTGTTCGCGGATCCGAAGCCGACTGTACGTACGGTCTGCGATGAATGTCGACTCGGATACCACTGCCGCATTGTTTGCGCTTCTAGGCGTCTCGTACGGACACATACGGTGGTGGGTACCGGCATGCGGGTATATAGTAAAACAGTGTCTTGGTGTAGGTCCTCTCAGCGGCCTGCAATATTCCAGTCGTCGTACACCTGCAAAATGCCCGGCGAACCCATCGTGTTCTATGACATCCCTACCACGGACACCGTCCCGAAGGCATGGTCTCCCAACACCTGGAAGACGAGGTACGTATCACCTGCTCGCTGCTCAATAGCCAGACATCGCTGTGAGAACTGACCGAATGCACCCCGCAGATACGTCCTGAACATCAAGGGCATCCCGTACCGCACCGTCTGGGTCGAGTACCCCGACATCGCGCCGCTCATGCGCAAGATCGGCGCGCCCCCCACGGAGCGCCGCGCCGACGGCTCCCCGAAGTACACCCTCCCCGCGCTCTACGACCCGAACACGCGCACGGCGGTCGCCGAGTCCGCCGCGATCGCGCGCTACCTCGACAGCGCGTACCCAGACACGCATCGCGTCATCCCCGCGGAGACCGACGCGCTGCACGCCGCGTTCGACGCTGCGTTCCTCGCGCTCTCGCTCGCGCACCTCGTCCCGCTCATCGTGCCCGAGGTCCCGGCGCACCTGCGGCCGCGCAGCGAGGCGTACTTTCGCGCGACGCGCGAGGTGGAGCTGGGTGGGCCGCTGCAGGACGTCGCGCCCCCGGGCCCGAAGCGCGAGGGGCACTGGGCGGGGCTGAGGGGGGTCTTTGGCACGTTTGCGCAGTGGCTCCGCGCGGACGGGGTCGAGAAGCCGTTCTTCCTCGGGGAGAGCATCGGGTACGCGGACGTTGTCCTTGCTAGCTTCGTGCTCTGCTTCCGGATCCTTCATGGGGAGGACAGCGAGGAGTGGGCGGAGATCAAGAGCTGGGACGAGGGGCGTTGGGTGAGATTGGTGGATGCGTTCAAACAGTTCGAAGCGGTAGACGACGGCGAAGACGCGGTTCTGTAAATTGTGGGAAGCCCGAATTGTCGGGTAGTCCATCAGGGTCCAGTAGAACCACTCATCTAAAAGAAATTGCTCAGCGTAGCGGAAGAAAGCGGGAGTGCGTACTCACCTTGTCTGACTGAAGCATCGCATGACCTATCAGGTCTAACGCGAGTGCGACTAAAAAATGTTACTGAATCAAAACTGCGAAATTCATCCCAGAAGGAAGCGGCGAGGATGTTTCGTGAAATGGTCGTGCTATGGTAATACAGATGTCAATAAGGTACAATACATAGTGTCAGTACAACATCACAAAGCCCCCTCAAACAACAGTTTTCTCGGCTTGCTTAACGACGGCGCGGGCGTGATGAGCGCAGGCCTTCAGCTCTCCGTTAGTACTCACTTCAGGCGTTGCAGGACGTTGGAACTCACATAGAGGTACCCGTCATCGCGGCGGGGTTGCCCATGATGATACTCTCCGAGACGCCGGCGATGCTGTCTGTCTTGCCGTACGCGGACGCATCGAACAAATGGTCCGTCGTCTTCTCGAACGAGGCCAGCATGAGCACGCTGTCCTTCATCTTCGCGACACCGAAACGCGTGATGCCAAGCACCTCGCCCTGCAGAACGGATGCGTAAGTAGCTGCCCAATGAGTGTGCTAAGACGTAGCGAGCGTACCTTGTATGACATGACGTCCCCGAGCAACATGACGTGCCGCGGATCGATACTCATACCGTGACTCTGCATGGTATACTGGATCTCGTTGATGATCGTGCGCCGCGCCGCCTCGATACCCAGCACTTGCGCAACCTCGATGACGTGATTGGAGGTCGTTTGCTCGCCGACGATACCTGCAAAAATCGTCAGTGGGTTGCGGTCACGAGCAGAAAGCTGCGTACCTTGGGTCGTCATGACTCTCTGCAAACCGTACCCCTCCACGAGCAGCTCCTTGTCGCCCTTTTTACCCCTGTGATCGTTCTCTTCCTTGATGTTGATGATAGCACGCCTGATGGTAGGTACACCCTGAAGACATTCGGACTTGTGAGCACAGCATACGCATGACAATGAACTGCGAGACGAACCTTGACAACGACTTCAGGAAGTACCCTCTTGAGCTCTCGCAGACGATAGTACTTGTCAGGACCGTCCACGTATATGCGTAGGCGGTTCTTGCGGGGTATGATTGTTATGGACTGGGACGATCTGTGAGCCTCTGGCACGTTGCTACGCGAAGGACAACTAACCTCCTGCTTGATCTTGAGTTTGCGCGCGGCGACGATTGCCCATTTGATATCATCCAGGGTTAGCTCAAGCTACGGCAGTTATCAGCGTTAATAACTCTCAAGGCTGTCAACGAAGTCTACATACCTGGAGATCCTGGATGGTCTTCATGTCGACTATCACGCCAATGTACGTGTACTCCGGAGCCCACGCCTCCTCCAGGACGGAAGCAATCTGTAAAGCCGCCTGAGCAATCTATCTTGAGACGATGGATGCAGAAAACTCACGTCTCCGATGTGCGTGCGCTCCAAACGCCCCTTCACGATACGAGCAGACGCCTCGCTGTCATACGCAACGAGCTTGCAACTGATGATGGGCGTGCTGATCGCCTTCGCCGCGTTGATGATCTCCTTGATACGGGGCACACCGAGCGTGACGTTCATGGACGCGACACCGGCGAAATGGAACGTCTTCAGCGTCATTTGCGTGCCGGGCTCACCGATGGACTGCGCGCCGACCGCGCCGACGGTGGAGCCTGGCTCGATCTTGGCTTTGACGTACTTCGTCCAGCAGATGTCGAGGAAGAGGCGTAACTGCTCCTCGGTCACCTTCATCTTGTTCGCGACGGCGGCCTTATCGGCGTCTGAAATTCGGGGTCAGCCTCTTCTCTGGAGTTCGACCGTGAGGGCATGCACATACCTGACGCGCCCATAGACAAGTCGGTGTCGGCATCCCACTCGTCCTCGCGCTCCAATGCTTCGAACATGCCGTGACGTTTCCGCACCTCCCCGAGCCGCTGTGCGATGTTCTCAGAGATGAAGCTGCGAATCGTGGCGAGGTACGCCGCTGTGCACTCGGAGGTGTACTTGCGTGTCGAAAGCTCATGATCGACAAACTCGATGATCTCATAGGGGAGCAAGCCACGGGGCGACCTGGAGGCTAGGGACTGTGCGATGTACTTCAGTACTTGGCGACAGGACAGGGAAAACCGACACGTACACAGGCATGTCGCCATGCTCGCTCGTAGTCCACGGGCTGAGCATCACCCTCGAGACAGGCTGGGTCGAGACCATCGTCACCATAGCGGAATTGCACCACGCCCCCTGTGGCATTGCGCACGGACGAATCGTAGTGCGTGACGAGATCCTCCAGAGCCTTCATCAGACGCCGCTGCATGTAACCTGTCTCAGCAGTCTTGACGGCGGTATCGACGAGACCCTCACGACCCGAGATGGCGTGAAAGAGGAACTCAGTGGGGGTTAGGCCTGTATAGAAACTGTTGCGCACGAAACCCTTCGAAGGTGGGTCGCGGGATTTCTTGGGGAAGTGCGGTAGCGAACGGTCCTGGAAGCCATCGGGCACACGGTGACCGGCGATAATCTGCTGTCCGACACAGGCGACCATCTGGGAGACGTTGATGACGGAACCTATACGACGTCAGTCGCAGGATGCAGCCGTTCTCGAAGAGGGACAGACCTTTGGAACCACAGGTAGCCATGATCAGGGGAGCGTTGTGACGACTAAGCTCCTGCATGCAAATGTCTCCCACATTGCCACGGACGTCGGAAAGAACCTTGGAGATTTCCGCCTCAAGAGTCTGCTCCTGGTCGCAACCAGGCTTGTTCTCGAGCAGACCCTTCTTCGCCTTGATGATTAACCTCTCGCAGGCTGCGTAGGCGGCCTCAACCATGCTATCCTTCTTGCCCGATAGCACAGGTCCTGGAATGACATCGTTGATACCGAGCGAGAAACCGAAGTTCGCTGCGAGACGTTAGTTATGTCACAGCCCAAAGCAATGATTGACCAACCGAGATATCGTGCACAGAGCTTCGCAACTCTGTTCATCGCCGCCGCTGCCTCATTCGGGCCGTAGTCGCGCATGATAACACCGAACACGGACTTCTTCTTGCCGCTCCCCACCGTCGCCTTGTCCATGACACCGCACATGATCTCGCTGTTCACGATGACCAGCCAGCCGTCGTTCGGGGCGAGGTCCGGCGCGGGCTTCATGCGCGGGTAGCACGATGCCTTCGGCTTCTCCTCCTTGTTGCACTTGCTCTCGACGTTCACGAACACCTTCGACTGCCGGTTCGGGCGCATGAGCACGTTGAAGATCTGCTTGCCCGTCCAGAGCCGGACCGGCTTCCAGATCGTCGGCGGCGGGATGTCGATCTGCGTCTCCGCGTCCGCGAAGTACGAGCAGATCTGCGTGAACTGGCGCCGGTCGAAGAAGGTGTCGCGCCGGGAGAGGAGGAAGGAGGCGGTGATGAAGTCCTGGATGGCGGCGATGACGGGCTCGCCGTTTCGCGGCGTGACGAGGTTGTGCTTGACGCTCATGAGCTCGAGGGCTTCTGTTCGTGCCTCTTCGGTTTGCGGGACGTCTAGATGGAGTGGTGAGACATGGTAAACAGGCGTCGTATATATGCAACGCACGAAGGTTCATCTCATCTCCGTCGAAGTCGGCGTTATAAGGACCGCATACACACTCATTCAGACGGAAGGATCTCCATGGCCGTACTTTGATCTATGCTGCTGTCAATCGCGTATCCTCTTGCAAGATATCGAACAAGGCTTACCCTATGACACATGATGGAGAGCTGCGGATCAAATAAGGTCACTATATGCGCGTATGTACTCACCTATTCAATGCTTACCTTGTGCAAACTAGGTTGTCGGTTGAACAGCGCGATGTCGCCGTCAATAACATGCCGCTCGACGATATCGCCTATGCGCAGACCATCCGCGATAGCTGTCCGGTTACCGAACTTGAGGTACTTCTTGAAGCCATTGCTCCCTGCCGTGACGTAGTTCGCGCCAGGATGTACATCACACCCGTTCCGCACCGCCTTCTTCAGCCGGTCGATGTTGTGCGCGGTGACACGTTCGGGGTATGTGAGGATCTTCGCGACACGTTCTGGCACCGCGACCTCGTCGATACGCAAGTTCGGGTCGGGAGAGATGACGGTACGGCCGGAGAAGTCAACACGCTTTCCGGAGAGGTTACCACGGAAGCGCCCCTGCTTGCCCTTCAACCGTTGGCAGAAGCCTCGGATGGGTTTCTGGCCGAGTTGTGATGGTACACCAGGGAGCTCGGAGTTGATATACATGGCGACGGAGAGCTGGAGGAACTCCCATTGTTCCTACAAGGGTGAAGGACTGTGAGTATTTATACGTGAACAGAAGAGGTGAGCATATATCCACCATGAACTGTGCGGTAGGAGCACCTTTGACGAGGCCCTGCTTGATCAGCGCGTTGCTGAACACAATCTCGGTGAGTTTAACTGTGAGATCGTCTTCGTTCGAGGCGCCGTCTTGTGCCACCGATGGCCGGATTGCAACAGGTGGCACGGATATATATTGCCAGATGTACTGTTCTGGTCTACCATACTCCGGACGTAGCCCCAGCAGTTCGCAATCCTACATGGACATCAGTATAAGCGTGCTGAGACGGATAAGCGCTGTCATTGACCTCGTCTGAAATGCGTTTGAACAGATCAAGGACCTTCAGGGGATTTAGGTCTTCGTGGATGGCCTTGTTGACGTACATGCCCAGCTCCTTCTGGGCTTCTACCGCAGGTGCGAAGGTCCTCTTCCATTTCTCCATCTCCTCCGCGGTCTTCTTTGCTCGGAATTTGTCGTGAATGATCTTCAGGGCGCCTGCCTTCTTCACGGTTCCGTTGGTGGCGGCACAATATGGGCAGTAGACGGTCTTGCGAGCGAGTGTATTGACGGCTTTGACAAGTGTCATCCTTTGCAGGTTCTCCAGGTTTGGTCTCCGGAAGCGTTTGAGATAGGACCGGCGATCTGGCTCTTCGAGCAGTACCCTCGCACATGTCTGGAGAGCACTTGGGTTCCGCATGTCAACAAGAGGCGCGAGCAGTACTGACCTTGCAGATGCATTGGAGGATGCCGATGGTGTGCTTGAAGTAGCCAATGTGGAAGACAGGAACGACCAGCTTGATGTACGCATAGTGTCCCACACAGTCCACCGAGTTCAGCCCACAGGTCTCGCAGAAGGCGCTCTTCTCTGTCGTACCCTACCGCATCTCAGATGTAAGCATTTGACTAGAAACGCGACGCGAGACATACCAAGCGGCGATCGAGAACACCGTTCTTTACTGGAAGACGGTCGATGGGCGTATACAGATCGCGATGGGTGACCTCGAATTCGGCTAGCTTGACCGTGTCCTGGTTGTTCAGCAGGCTAAATTGGAGCGCCTTGCTATACAAGGGGTCAGGTTTTGCACGCAGTCATTCAGTCGAATACACGTACATGACCTTGGGGGCCTGGTGGGACACCGGCTCCTTCATGGTGCTCTAGTTTCCTGCGCACTAGCTGCGCCCTGCGACCACCTAGTTTCGCTACCTCAAAGAAGACAGATTGATGATAGCTATTCCAAGCAGTACAGAAAGCAGTTGAGGCCCAGAATCACGCAGACTAGCCAGCCAGGAGCAGGAGGACGGAGCACTTCGCGCAGAGGAATCCAAGCCGCGATACTTTTGCTAACACGTGACTGGAGTCACACGGGCGTCTAAACGCGCAAGGCAACCCTAACCCGAGACTAGAAGCAGTAAACCCCAGGTGAGATCGAGATACGCGTGTCGCGTTGACTTGCGCGTCCTCTCCTCAGCGCCGTGCCTGTCCATCCTCTCTCCCTTCCACCATGTCCCGTACCTCTTACGACCGGTACGCATCTTATCACAAGCACTTTGAATGACATTGACTTTGTGACTCGTAGTTTCCTCACCGTCTTCTCCCCGGAGGGTCGGTTGTACCAAGTAGGTGAGTAACAGGGTCGCGTTTACCCGCAGAGCATTGTTGAAATATAGGCGTGCAGAATATGCCTTCAAGGCCATCTCGGGCTCCGGACACACCGCAATCGCGGTAAGGGGAAAGGACACCTCAGTTGTCATCACGCAGAAGAAAGTCCCCGTAAGCACGCACTTTGTGACTTTCTGCATGCCGGTCTCTCAACCGCTCCCACCAGGACAAGCTCCTCGACTCCTCGACCATCACCCACCTCTTCAGCATCACCCCTACCATTGGCTGTGTTATGACCGGGCTGATCGGTGCGTTACCCCCAAGGAGACTATGTCCCCGTTCTGCTCACCAAGGTCCGCATGTGCAGCCGACGCGCGTGCACAAGTAATGCGCGCACGCTCCGAGGCAGCAGACTTCCGCTACAAGTACGGCTACGAGATCACACCAGACGCGCTCGCGCGACGCATGGCCAACATCAACCAGGTCTACACCCAGCGCGCGGGCATGCGCCCGCTCGGGATCTGTGCGTCGCCTCCCTCCACTCTCCCCATACATCAGCACTAGGCCGCTCACAGCGCATGCCCATTGTTGCAGCGATGATCCTCATTGGGAGCGACCCCGAGTTCGGGCCGCAGTGCTTCAAACTCGACCCCGCGGGCTACTTCGTCGGGTACCACGCGACCGCGGCGGGCCAGAAGCAGCAGGAGGCGATGAACCACCTCGAGAAGAAGTGGAAGAAGCTTGACTCTGGGCGCGGCGCGGACGACGCTGTCAAGGCCGGCAAGACGCTCTCCCGCGCGGAGGTCATCGAGGTGCGTGCCCACATACCCGTATCCTTACGAGTCCTCCGGAGAAACGGCGGTACTCATGACTGTATCCGACAACAGCTGGCCATTGAGGCGATCTCGACGGTGCACGCGACAGACTTCAAGCCGGACGAGGTCGAGATCGGGATCGTGTCCGAGAGCGAGGAGGAGGACGCGAAGACGCGGGGGCAGTGGCGCGTCATGGACGCGGCGGAGATCGAGCGGCATCTCCTTGCGTACGCGGAGAAGGATTGATTTGTCAAGCTGTGTTTTGTATTGCTATGGACTCGGTCACGATCGCAACGTTTACAGTTTCTGTGTCTGCCGCCCCCTTGACACTACAGGAGCGGGAGAGTTTGGGGAGAGTAAAGCATTGTTAGAGAATCATCTGCGCGATGAGCTGCGCGGCCAAAACGCTAGATACAGCAACTTTCGGTACCCGTCTTACACTAGAGCTATCAGACTGAAAAGAGAAAAGAAGACATGCTACGGACGCAATATTTGCATCCATATGATCGCATTGAGAGATGATGAGAAGCAAGCCGTAACTACATCGTGTGAACATGGGAGAGCATACACAAGACAGACATGGACAGCATCAAGGGGAAGGGCCAGTAGAGTAATTGGGAGCGGAAGCGGGCTTAGAAGGTAGTCTTCTTGCCCTCAGCGGGAACGATGCCGCCGGTGCGAGGGCCACCGCGACCACGTCCCCGGTCGCCACCACGGCCGCGACCTCCGCCACGACCCCTGTCGCCGCCGAAGCCACCACGACCACCACGGCCACCACCGCGACCACCGAAGCCGCCACGATCACCGAAGCCACCCTATACAAACGTATGTTCAGCGACATGCCCACGCACAACACGAGAAAGTCTACTCACGCGTCCGCCACCGCGACCGCCGCGGAAGCCACCACGGTCACCGCCGCTGTTGTCCCGGGGTTGGGAGTAGTCGAGACGGACGGGGCGGCCAGCGATCTCGGTGCCCGAGAGCGCCTCGTACGCCTTCTTCGCGGTGTCGACGTCGGTGAACTCGACGTAGCCAAAGCCCTTGGGCCGGCCGGACTCGCGGTCGGTGGGGAGACGGACGGACTTGACGTCGCCGTGCTCGCCAAACACCTCCCACACCTGGTCCTCGGTGACGTCCCAGCTGAGGTTGCCGACGAAGAGAACGGCGGAGGGCTCGGACGCGCTGTCGCCGAACTTCTCCGCACGCTTCTCGCGCACGGCGCTCTTGTCCTTCTGCTCGCTCTTGTCGATGTTCACCGGGCGACCGTCGATCTCCTTGCCGTTCAGCTTGAGCGCGGCCTCGACGGCCTCGGTCGTCGCGAACTCAACGTAGCCGAACCCACGCGACTTGCCCGTGTTGCGGTCCATCTGGACGCGCGCGGAGACGACCTCGCCGCACTCGGCGAACTCCTGCGCCAGCCAGTCGTTGTCGACGTTCCATGAGAGGCGGCCGACGAAGATGCTCTTCGTGCCCTCCTCGGCGGCCGCAGCCTCGCCGTTGGCCGTCTTGGCCTTTTTAGCAGGAGCAGCCGCGTCGTCCTCAGCTTTCCGCTTGCCTGCGGTGATATGAGCAATATGAACCAGTCCACGCATTCGACATACGCACCCTTAGCAGGCGCCGCCGCCTCGGCCATCTCGACATCCTCGTCCTCGTCATCATCTGAATCCGAATCATCAGAGTCCGACTCAGAGTCTGATGACGACTTCGCGGCCGCCTTGGCAGCGGGCTTCTTGGTCTCCTCCTCGTCAGAAGAGTCAGAGTCAGAGTCCTCGTCGGAGCTGCTGGACTCCGCCTTCTTCGCAGGGGTAGCCTTCGCCGCGGGCTTCGCGGGAGTAGCCTTTTTGGCGGGGGTGGCCTTCGCCTTGGCGGGAGCCTCGTCCTCGGAGGAGCTCTCCTCTGACGACGAAGAAGAGTCCTTCTTGGCCGCCGCCTTTTTCACTTGAGCAGCCTTGGGCTTCTCGGATTCAGACTCCGAATCACTGCTCTCCTCGGAAGAGGAAGAGCTCTCCTTCTTGGCAGCAGGCGCAGCCTTCTGTATTTTGAATGAGCACTGGTATGGTAGAAGACGACAAGATGGATTGGCATACCTTGCTGTTGACAGCGGCCTTAGGGGTAGCGGCAGGCTTCTTCTCAGACTCGGAGTCGGACGACTCCTCGCTGCTGGAGCTCGAAGCAGCCTTAGCCTAAAGAGGATAGCAGTCAGTAGACATTCACAAGCAATGCTCCTCGATACACAAACCTTGCCGTTGGCAGCAGGGGCATCGCTCTCAGAGTCAGAATCAGAGTCGGAGTCGGACGACTCGGACTCTGAGCTGGACGACTGGGCCTTAGCCTTGGCAGCAGCAGCCTGCGTACGACGGTACATGTTCACAACGAGTCTCGTAGCGCAGAGGAAGTATGCATACCTTGCCGTTGGCCTTTGCCTTGGGCTTTTCCTCCTCGGACTCGGACTCTGACGACTCCTCGCTGCTGCTCTCTGCCTTCTTGCCCTTGGACTTCGTCTTGGCCTGCGCAACATGAGCGGGGGGAGAGTGTATGATGAACAAGGAAACGTACCTGCTCCTTTGCCTTCTTGAGGATCTCCGCGGAGGAGATGGGCTTGGACGCGGCGGCCTTCGCGGGGGAGGGCGCCGCCTTCTTCGCGGGCGTGGACTTGTCCTTCGCGGCCTTCTTGTCGGCCTTTTTGTCGACCTTCTTCTCTGCAGCTTTGGCCATTGCGAATACGGGGTGAGGCAGAGGAGAGGAGGAGGGGTAGAGGGAGTGGGTGAGGGGAGAAGTGAGAGTTGAGAGCAGAAGAGCCTGAGAGAAAACCGCCCTCCAAATTTTTGCAAAGAGGGAAACCGGCGCAAGCGCCCGGCGGATGCCGGCTCTTCTGATGGCCGCCCACAGCGACGGCCCGGAGTCGCCGATCGCATGTCCAAGAACGCGCTCCTTGGTCAGTGTCCACGCCCCTTGCACTCGTCCAGCACTCTTGCAGCAGCGGATAGGCTAGGATCGACATGGACTTCGACGTCGTCGTGCTCAGCACTGGGCTCACTGAGTCTATTGCAGCTGCGTGAGCACAGTGCGTCCTCCGTTCCCGTAGCTGCCTCTGAAGCTGTAGCCGTAGTGCGCTCTCTAAAGCAGGCTTCAAGGTCGCGCACGTCGACAACAATCAGTACTACGGCGGAGATGAGGCCTCGCTCACTCTGGACGAGCTAGCAGAATGGGCAGATACTCGGGCAGCTCGTTCAGATGACAGTTCGCCCTACCTCGCGAGCCAACGAACCCGATACACCTCCATATCTCGTTCACCGACCATCCCACCACAATCCAGGCAATACTCCGTGTCTCTCGCGCCCTCTATCGTGCCCTCCGTAGGCGCACACATTGATTCTCTCGTAGCGTCTGGTGTCTCGCGTTACGGCTCCTTCAAGTTGCTGGAGAAGGTGGCGCTCTACGACCGGCCTGGCTTCGTACAGAGCGTTCCCGGGAGCAAGGAAGATGTGTTCAAAAGCAAGGCGCTGTCTCTGGTTGAGAAACGCCGGCTGATGCGCTTCCTCCTGTTCGCCGCTGGCGAGTTCGAGGACAAGAAGGAACTGGAGGGCAAGGAGCAGCTGCCTTTCTTGCAGTTCCTGCGCGAGGTGTTCACTCTCAGTGACAAGCCCGCAACTGCAATCACGTATGCTCTGGCATTCTGCATCTCTTCAGATGGTATGTCTGGACTACATTTTATGGACGCCGAACTAACGACGAGATGGCAGAACCTACCCTGCCGGCTCTGAACCGCATCCGCCAGTACCTCCGATCGGCAGGACGTTATGGCGCTACGCCCTTCCTGGTAGGACACTACGGTGGTTTGGGCGAGACCGCTCAAGGCTTCTGTCGCACATCCGCGGTCAAGGGCGGCACGTACATTCTCGGACGCCGAGTCGTAGACGTCACACCACCTTCCCCAGCCGCCGATAGCGCGGCGCAAGACGAGAAATCTGCTGCGGCGTCGAGTGCCGAGCCTCGGTATAGCGTGGAGCTAGAGGACTTTGACGAACCGCTCACAGCGAAGATTCTGCTGGCGTCCCCTGACTATGTCTCCTCTGGCTCGACCGTCAACGCGCCGACATCATCAAATACCTCCCCTCCTAGTCCGGTATACCCAGTTGCGAGGTGCATCGCTATCGTGGACAAGCCGTTGTCGTTTACGCCGTCGGAGTCCCTCGAGGAGCCTCCACCGACCGAGGCTGATCCGGAGGATGCGGTAGACGGTGACGATGAGAAACCCTCTGCAGGGCCGGCTGCGCCTAGCTATGAGGTCGATACCGCGGTACTCGTCTTCCCGCCTGGGAGTCTGGGGAATGGATCCTCGACGACAGCTGCGCATGTGCTTGTGACCGGGGAAGGCAGTATGTCAGCACCGAGAGGAAAATGTGAGGACCTTCCCATAAGGAATCAGCCATCTGCAGTCAAACTAATGGTTTCAAGGGATAATAAACATCTCGCTACCTCTCACATCCTCTACACCTTCGCATTCATCGGAAGAGCTGCTACGACCATACCTCGACGCGACTCTCACGCTCACTGCACCACCGTCGGCATCTTCGGAGGTCCAGCCAACCACACCGCTGTTCACCGTCTTCTATACTCACCATCCATCAACAACTCATTCGCCCCCTGGGTCAATTGCAGACACAGATATCATCGTCGCGCCTCCCCACACGTCCCTTCTCCCGGAGATCGCAGACGCGGCCACCCAGAACGCAGAAGCCATGTTTTGGAAAGCCGTCGAGAAGCTCGGGAAGCGGCGTCCTTCGGGAGAGGGTACGGGCACGGGTGGGCTTGCGGGTAAAAATGAAGAGGCGGGGGAGGAGAAGGCGGAAGAGTCGGAAGACACGGGAGACACGGACTCGGGGGAGATCGACTCCTTCTGGCCGCCGTTGGATGCTGCGGAGGTGGAGACTACGGACGACTGGTGAATTCACGATAGTATGGTGGCTGTATGACTATGTTTTGGACGCTGTATGCGAACGCAGACGAAACTAGAGTTGTACGAGCGGTCTGAGATGGCTTCGCTGAGAGAGACGCGCGCGGCGCGGGGCAGAAACGCCCGTAGCGCGTCGGAGTCGGCCGAAGTCCCCGGCCTCACCCCGCTCACGCTCGCAACTCGCCCGCTACTCACCTACTCGCCATCCTCTACAACGACCACCACACACACTATGCTGCCCTCACTACGCCTCGCGAACGCGCACAAGCCCCTCATCCGCTTCCTCGGCCGGCGGCAATGGCCTGCAAGTACGCATACACTCACCCTGACACTCCCGGTAGCGCTGGCGCTAATGATGTAACGCTGCACGCTGCACAGAGCCCGAGGAGCAGCACCCGCACCCCTTCGCGCCGAATGAGCTGAAAGAGCACTTCTCGGAGTTCGTGCAGAAGTTCAAGAGCTCGTCATCGTCGTCGCCCGCGTCGAGTGCGAGCGCTGGGCAATCGGCGTCGAAGAGCAGCGGGAACGGCACGGTGTACCAGGACTTCTGGCAGGCGCCACCGCGCTTGTGGAAACGCGAGCTGCAGGATTGGGAGATTGAGCTGGTTCAGGTGCGTTCGCTCCTGAGGTGTCGGGTTGTTATGGTGCACTGACGAGTGTGTGCGCGGCTGCAGAGCGGAGGGGCGTCGCTGCACTGATTGATCATAGCGTATCCACGGACTTGGCACTAATATATGGAACGTTGTACATCTCCTCGCAAGAAAGTGGGTCAAAGGACGCGGCGAATGCAGCGCAGCTCAAAGGACTCTGCCCCGCCATCAAAGTCGGAAGAGCAAGTCCGCTACATGTTTCGCACGAAACTCGACTGCAATGCGGGTACGAGCTTGACTGCGTTGTGGGCCCAGACTCAACTGCGATGTGGGTGGAAGAATGTCCCTCTGCAGTCGAAGGGGAATGAACTCAGTAAGTGCGTCATCCTCATTGCCGAATGCCTCGGGTCCCTTGCAAGACAGAACTGTCCGAGGCGGCACCGGGACGGCGATATCCCGCTAGCAGTGGCGTGTTTCGTCCTCCCATTCACGGCTGTCTGGCGAGACCCAAGATGACACAGTCCAGGCTGGCACATGACCCCAGGATCTGAAAGCGGCGGTTGAGCAGGTACGTACCTACGCAGTCGCCATGCGGTACGCTATCATTGCAGCGCACTCTCCATTGCTCACTGTGGCCCAGTCCTTCAAATTCGCGTCTACCGACAGTGCTGAACCTCTAACACTTCGTAGCCGTGGTGACGCAACACCGACACCTGCACTGCATCGGTGTACGAGAGTCCGCGGCAGACCGAAACCAGTGAGTGCTCGCGTAGGACGAAGCGGTCTCTCAATATTTGGAGTCGTTGATCGCGCTATGATATCCAGAAATAACCCTTGCTCTCGATAGGAACCTGCACGGTTCCGCCGGGGTAAACGCACCGCTCGAGAAGCAGATGCACGCATGGTTCTGAGCGTCTATGGAGCGCACGCAGCGTGGCCGGCGACGTTCTCATCCGCCGGAGGCAGGTATGACCATGCACTCTCCTTCTACGATCCATTCAACGCACTTCCTGCCATTTCCCTGATATCGCGCAATGCCTCATGCTCGCGAGAAGCAGTGATAGTGTCATGCTGATCGTAAACTCCTTGGGGCTGACGCGCATCGCGGGAATACGCCGAGCCGGTATCACCATCCTGGCTCCAGGGTCCAGGCTGGTATAAAACCCGGCGGAGGGATGAGTCCCTCAGAGCTTGCGGCTGACCGTCTCCTTCACCTCTTTCTCTCCCGCTGTCATGCTCTTCAGACTATCTGCTGTCACCGCGCTTCTGGCGGCTTTGCCCGCCGTGACCGTTCTCGGAGGCCAGGTGCCCGTAGTGAACGGGGTGCTAGGCGGGACCGAGACTACACTCACTCAAGCGAAGGAAGCAGCCCTCAAGCCTGCACCCGCCGCTACGACCCCGGGGAAACTGCGCGTCGTAGAGAACAGCGGGGTCTGTGAGACCACGCCCGGCGTGAACCAGGCCTCTGGATATGGTGACATCGCCTCTGACAAGAGCATATGGTGGGTTTCTACCTCTGACCTGCTGCGCATGCCGTACTCACTGGTCACGTCCACAGGTTCTGGTTCTTTGAGGCGCGCAACAGCCCCGCCACTGCGCCTCTGACCATCTGGCTCAATGGAGGGGTGAGCGTGGTCCTCCTTCACGGCGTGGTACCGGAGTGATGCTGACAGGTCTACGCAGCCGGGAAGCTCCAGCATGATTGGGCTCTTCCAGGAGCACGGTCCCTGCAGGATCACGAACGACAGCAAGAGCGTCAACCTCAACCCGAACTCGTGGAACGAGGTGTCGAACATGTGCGCATCGCGCCTGTCGTGCTAGTATCTACGAGTGAAGCTGACGACGGTATCTTGTGCAGGCTGTATATTGACCAGCCCGTCGGCGTCGGTTTCTCGCACGGCACGACGGACGTCGGGACGTCGCAAGCGGCGGCGGAGGACATCTGGACCTTCCTCCAGATTTTCTTCAAGGACTCGCGCTTCGCGCAGTTCCAGAAGAACGACTTTGCGCTGTGGACCGAGTCGTACGTGTTCATTTGAGCGTTCTTCATCATCGTTCATTAAGAGATGTCCTTCTTTGCAGGTACGGCGGACATTACGGACCCACGTTCGCCGCGTAAGTTCCGCAAAGCTATAGACATCTCCGCTGGGGCTCACAGTTCATTTCCGAAGCTACTTCCTCGACCAGAACGCGGCTATTGCTAAAGGCACCGTCTCTGGCCTTCCCATCAACTTGAAGGTCCTCGGTGTCGGCGATGGCTTGACTGTACGTCCCACTTCGTTGGTATCATGTCGTCATGAACCTCACTACCTTGCTTCGCAGGACCCCCTCTCGCAATACCCCGGCTACATCAGCTACGCCGCATCGAACCCGTAAGTCATACTTGGACCTCTGGCGTATGGCGGAGTGCTGAGAGACGGCACCCAAAGGTACCACGCGCTCGTGTCGCAGTCTACCATCAACCGCGCCAACAACAGCTTCACCCGCTCAGGCGGCTGCAGGGACCAGGTAAGCTATCTGCTTCCCAGAGGCCCGCCCCGCTCTCCACAAACGCTCACTCCCGTCGCCAGATCGCAGAATGCAACAGCTCGGGGAGCACGGACGTGTGCTCGGAGGCGCAGAGCTTTTGCAACAACAACATTCTCTCGCCCCTCGCGGGCAACTACGACGTGTACTACGTGCTCGCGCGCAACCCGGACCCGTACCCGCCCGCGCTCGACACGTACCTCGGCAGCAGGGCGCTCATGAAGAAGATCGGCGCGGAGTCGACGTGGCAGGAGACGAACGACGACGTGTACAGCAACTTTGCGGCGACGGGCGACTGGATGACAAACTCGCGCCCGAACCTGGAGAAGGTGATCAATGCGGGCGTAAGGACGATCGTGTATGACGGCGATGCGGTGCGTCTGCTCTCCATAAGAAGGGGTACAGTTGGGTGTGCTGATGGTGTGCAATGCAGGACTACATCCTGAACTTCCACGGCGTGGAGGCGATGGTGGACGCGCTGCAGACGCAGTTCACCGCCGAGTACGCGAAGCAGCAGTTTGCGAGCTTCACCGTGCGCGGCCAGGCGGCCGGCCTCTTCAAGAACGCCGGCACGTTCTCGTACGTGCGCATCTTCGGCGCGTGAGTATCATTTCTCCCGTGTTCTTGTGTGCGTCGGTGCTGATTTTGGTTGCGGTTTGCAGTGGCCACGAGGTCCCAGCGTACACGCACGGGTCGCTGAGCACCGGGGAGGCGGCGCTGCAGATGTTCTCGCAGATCATGAGCAACCAGTCGCTCCACGCGACGTAACGGTCACCCTCATCATGTACTGTTTCTTCGAATATCATAACCCGCGAAAGGCGTGGCACCGGGGACCAGAATCTTGTCGGATGTGTGTGGATCGCCGCTCGCTGCTAGCAGGGCTAGAATCTAGGGTGACAGTAATGCAGTCCGCCGTAGCCGGGAAAGCACATGTATGTCCGCTACCGACTTCACAACTGTTGGTGACGGCCTGTGCGATAAATAGAGATTAATGGGACGTACAGGTGTATGTATCTCAGACAGTAGATGTCGCGCTGAGCGCGTCGAGGCTGACTGAAGAGGGTGTGCCACCGTCACTTGTGAGGAACCCGTGCTGCGTGACCGTCAAGGGTAGCGCGGGCGTAGGTGCGCCGGAAAGCATGTGGCATCGACGCGCTCGCCCGGAACGTGTTCGTGTTCATCGCCAGCCTGAACCTCGTCGTAGTGATGACATGTGGAAGACATGCAACCTCTACTTGCCGCTGGCAGGGACAATAAGCTGTTTGTACACTCAAACGTCTCCCGCATACGAAGAACACCCCCACACACGTACTCACGCACCAACTTCTCGGATCCGCTTCTGAGCCTGCGCGTTGAGAGACCGCGATGAGACGCCACACGGATTCCTAGGAAGACGGGCCCTGCTCAGTATGGCGCGTGCACCCTCGCACATCGAGGTCGATGACAACGCTACGCGTCGCCTCACATGCGAATCAGCAAGCGGACGGTAGCCCGAGAGAGAGCGAGATGAGAAGCAGAGCGATGACATTGACGAGAAGATACAAATGGGAGCGCTTCCACGTAACCGAGCATGCAGATCTTTGGAATAAAATGTAGAATATCAGCAAGGGCAGTCTGAGAGCGACGAAGGGGACGCACCGTGGCTGTCGGACGTTGAGGTGCGCGATGAGCCTCAGTACCGCGGTCGCGGAGAGCGGGAATCCGTAGCCAGCCCTCAAGGAGCGCCTCTGCAAGCAAAGATGTGAGAGGTCATGGCTGCAGATATCAGGAGAATGCGCGTACAGGCCTGACAAGCGAGCGGCAGCTCGCGACAAGACTTGGCCGGGACGCCAGGTGCGGGTGGACTAGGCCCGTGTCTCCTGGGTGTCACCGGCAGGCCAGAGCCTAGGAGCGAGGACCTGGAGATCACCTGTGGAAGAAAGGGAAGAATGTGAGCAAGGAGAAGCGAGAATGTTGTCGGAAGGACGTACCAGAGGTGTTGGCTCCGCGAGCGTGCAGTGAAAGAAACGAGAAACCGTAACCAGCCCCCGAAGGAGCGCCTCCAGAGGAGGGTGTGGAAAAAATAAGGGCTGCGGCGATCACGAGGATACGCATCGCAGGCCTGACAGCCACGCAGGGAGCGCGCTCGGACAGGACTTGGCCGGGACACCAAGTGCGGGTGGACTAGGCCCGTGTCTCCTGGTGTCGCCAGCGGGGACCGAAACAAACGAACTCTATGGGGGCAAGGGCATTCAGCACAACCGACAAAACGGAGCCGAAACAAAAAGAGGAGGGAGAGGAAGAAGAGAGCCCTCGAGTCTGCATCGCCTAATGGGCCCATGACTGCCACACTTCGGTTCACACAGACCGTCGGGATACCTGTCGTCCAGGGGGGCCGGGGCGCGCAGCAGGTCGAAGTCGGGGTCGAGGTCGAAGTCGAAGTCGAGGGCCAGCCGAGGTACCTGTGAAGAAAGAAGAAGAGAAGTGAGCCGTAACAGGGGAGCGAGCGCATCTACAATACGAGTCTACATGTATGGGGTTATCTAGTTATGCCTATGTTTTTGCGCTTTACTCTTTTGAACTTTTTAGGGCTTTTACGAGACTATATGGGAGCGAGAGCGAGTCCAAGAGCAGGTCCAGAGCCGAGTCCGAGTCCGAGTCCAAGGTCCAAGTCCGTAGCACCGAAACAGAGAAATGGCTAGCCGAAGCTGCCTTTTGGGAGGGCGGCGAGCCGGAGCTGCCTTTTGGAGAGGGACGAAGCCCACATGAAAGGAAGGAGGTGTCCGCGACGACGAGACACCGCTACCGCGAGCATATGGTGTCCCGGGCCTCAACCAAGAGGTTGCATGGAGAGCCATTGTTCCACCGTCGGTGAGGAGGCTAGCACTCACTTCAGGCTTCCCGCCGACGTCCGATACAGCGACCGGTATCCTGGGCCCGTCCTCCCCGGCTGCCAACGGCGCGACGTCGCCGAAGGTGCATACTGGCCTCCGCTCTCGTTCGCGAGCCGCATGGATGTCGGCCGACTCGGGGCCTGTGCTAGCCGTCGCCACCAGGGCGACGACAGACCGCCTAGTCGACGACGACGACTCGGTACTTGATCGCGAGGGAGCTGATGCGCGCCGCAGGGTGAAGCGAGACTCCCAATGAAGGGCAGTCCTGCACGCCGAGTCCTGGGAGCACTGAGTGCCGGATGAGCACGGAGTGCGGAGGAGAGAGAAGATGGGAACGTGCAGCGTGGGCGGCCAGGTTGATATAGGGCTGGTCATTTCGATCGGGCCTGAGCCCGCCTCCGAGAGGCTGACTGCGGGCGGTGCTTTGTCACTCTTGTTGCGTTTAGACAGGCATCAATTCACATCCTAGTGAAGTGCTACGTATAATCTACCTACGGGTCAGGGAAGGTCAATATTGGGAGGTGTTCAGGCTGCGGTTCAATAACCACCTATCGGCGGCGGCCCGGGCACATAGCTGAGGAAGCACTCACCCCGACATAACTCCTTCAGAGATGCTTCAGCCCACATACGTCGTGCCTGGTGTACCCTTCCAAACGCGCTGAATATGGATGAGAAGAGATTGGAATGGTTGGCGTAGGCGGCGGCAAACTCGACTGAGTCGACTCGTCGCGAGAGGTGGCAAGGACGAACATCAAACCCTAACCTGAGTCTGAACCGCGCCCCGAGCTGGAAAGAAGTCAAGTTCGCTCATCCAATGCGACGTGAATATATTCTTCACAGCGCGCCGCTCAGCCCCGCGCATGCCACCGTAAAATGTCAGGCCGCCGCCCAGTCGAGCGTCCCAATGTGCAATTTCACTGAGGGCATAGTGACGGTACATTGAGATCTACTAGTACGTGCGACAGTACATTCGAACAAGGCCTCCAAGGCGTGTAGGACGATGCTATACTCAGCGTGACTCGACGAAGCCTTCGGCGCATGTTGGTTTCCCCGCCACCGCAGGCGGTGACGAGTACTTATCCCGAGGGCCACGGAAAGGCCTGCGCCAGGAGCCGAGCACGCTCTCGAGTGCTCAACCCCGTACCTCGGGGATCTTGAGGCACACAGAGGCCGCACATTTCTGCACGGTGACGCACTCGAGAATGAGGCACACTAAGGCAAACACGAAAAGTCAGCTTCAACGATGTCACTCAATAAGAAGGGACTACTCACCTGCAGGTGTACGGTCCTCCGCCGGTCGTCGAGCGCAGTTGGCTTCCCCGCCGCGAGGCGGGTACTGGTCCCGGGGGCCACGAAGAGGCCTGCGCTATCCCCGGGGGTCTTCAGCCGGTGACTTGAGACGCGTGGCTGCCCATTGCGGCGCCACGCGACGCCCATTTACGCGGCCTCTTGCTGGTCGTGCCTTCGCCGGCGACTTGAGACGCACGCGCACAGGGTGCAGCCGTGCGACGCCCATTTTCCGGCCCCTTGATGCGCGGTGATGAGCCGAGGGTGGCTGCAGGTGGAACCGCCCGACGGCATGGGCGTGATGGCGGTTCGTGGTGGTGTATGTGCATGCCACATATAGAGATAGAGAGAGTTTGTCAGCGTAAGGAGCCGTTGCGAGCGCGCACCAGCGCTCGTGTTTAGAGCCGTAATAACCGATGACTGGTACGCTTGAATGAATGTAAGCGCCATGGTGGCGTCGTGGTGGCGCTCACAGTGACCGTCCGTATGGACGGCCGCGCCAGGACCCATGTCCGGTTGTCGCCCTATTGGCGACAGCGGGTTGCTACACCCGCGTCTGAGTTTTACGGTCCCGACGTCAACCTCCTGCGAATGGTTGAGCGAGATGTTCGTGGACAAGAAGCAACAGAAGGACGACTTACAGTTGAAGCGGGAGCCGGTCGCTGCCCGCCCCTTTGTGCGAGCCTTCACACCGTCGGAGTCGCCTTTGGCGCAACCTGTCACCGTGGTGAGTGGTGAGACGGGGGCGAAGACAACACAATGATGCTCACCGAACAGTGTGAACTGTGGAGACGAAGGCAGCGCAAGGCACCTAGACGTTAGTGGACGTCACATCGGCGCGAGAGGGCACGACGTACCAGGTCGATCCCACACGAGGGCAGGCGCGGGCCGCTTTGCGGCGCACGGATCTGGATGCCAAGGGGGATATGGACCAACACATCGCCGAGGGACTTGGGGCGACGACCTGCGGGTTTTTATACGTCTGAGTGGGGCAGTGTCGGGCGACTCCCGGAAGAGAGCAGCGCGCATCCGCGTGGGCGAGAACAAGGGCACGGCCGGGTTTGGGAGCGGCGACAGGGCATAGGAGGGCGTCAGGCGGCGCTATCTCCCTCGTTTTGTTCTGACTTCACATTGGGCGCATCGATGCTGCGGAATTGGGCTGCCATACTGGGTTCGTGGCGACCAGGGAGCTGGAAGACAGCGGGGACCTGACGAATGCTTCCCGCAGTGATGAAGGAGATAATCAAGAATCCGAGTATCGTTATCCTAGGGCGCTGCAGCGCGCTGCGACGCGATTGTGTTGCAGGCGGGGCCTTCTAGAGACGACCGTGTCGCGTGCCCTCCCGTGTACACGACTACAGCCTCCGTCGGGCCGGGAGTCGTGGCTTCTGAGCTTGGCGATTTGGGGGTCTCTGGCTGGAATTGTCGGGCTCCCCGTGTACGCCCCCTCTCTTGCAATAATACCTTCGGAAGACGCTCGTTCGGACAGAGAACAGAGAATATGGAGAGCGGTGTTGTGCTGGAAGACTGTCACGATGACCAGCGATGCGGCGGGTCACCCACTCTGGATATTGACGACTATTTGTCGCTGTAGGCGGTGCGCCACCCGCCGGCGCTCTCTTCCTCTCTCTCCTCCACTCCGATTTCTGCCCGAGCCAATATTGCTCGCACTGAGTACACTGCGTCCTCCTCGATACTACTTTGATTTCTCATGTCTGTGGGGTCCGCACGACGCGTCCGCGTCCACACTTTGCGTCCGCGGAACCGCGCCACCGACTCCTCGGCACGCGGCGCTCATGATGAACTTCAAGGTGGCGCACGTTCATCTTTTTACATTCACGACGGCCCACTCCATGTCAGCAAATGGCTCGTGCGGAGGAAGAAAGGGGGGCGAGACATATTTCCGAGCAATTTTGACTGCGCGGTGGCTGGGCATTAGGTGCGCACTACAGGAGTTTGGCATCCTGGACTTCGAGGTGGCGCTGCAGATGGGGCGCATCTCGGCTGGTTGGATGTGCGGGGAATCGTAGCGAGATTATATGCACAGTCTGAGGCTTGCGAGTACGCGTGTACGGGTGTCGGAGATCCCCACTACGTTGCGAGTTTCGATGATAGGTCCTGGAAGCCGTGGGGTAGGGCGCGACATGCAGCGTCGTCGTGTGCCAACGGCACGAATCACGGCATATCGCGGCGGAAAAACCAAGATGCAGATGACGAGTGCGCGCAGAGTGGGGGCGGAACGAACAGAGAAGACATTGATATTCGTTGATAAAAATGAAGATACAGATGATGTGCGCACTCGATGTGCGTCCTGCAGAGATCAACACGGCGTAAGTCAGCAAGGATACTTGACAGGCAAAAATTCGGTCAAAAAGACGTACCGGAGCTGCGCGTGTGGCAGGCCCTACAAGGACGCAGGGCACACGGGATAGGACCTGCCCGGTACACCGTCACCAGGTGCGGGTGGACTAAGCCCGTGTCTCCTGGTGATCGGGGTGCCGTTGAGGCCCACGCCTTGAGGCCCTGAGTCTCTACCGCGACAGCGCGGACAAAACCTGCCGGCGAAAGGAACATATATGAGCAAGTTGAAACGAGAAGCAGTGGTTGAGAGACATACCGGAGGCGTTGGCTCCGCATGCGCGCCATGCCCGAGGAGGAAGGGAGAAACCGAAACCAGCCCCCGAAGGGACACCGAGAAACCGAGACCAGTCCCCGAAGGGACGCCTCCAGAGGAGGGTGTGGAAAAAATAACGGCTGCGGCGATCACGAGGATACGCGGTGCAGGCCTGACAAGCACGCAGGGAGCGCGCTCGGACAGGACTTGGCCGGGACACCAAGTGCGGGTGGACTAGGCCCGTGTCTCCTGGTGTCGCCAGCGGGGACCGAAACAAACGAACTCTACGGGGGCAAGGGAGTTCAGCACGACTGACAAAACGGTGGCGAACAAACAAAAAAGAGGAAGAAGAGAGCCCTCGAGTCTGCATCGCCTAATGGGCCCATGACTGCCACACTTCGGTTCAGACAGACTGTCGGGATACCTGTGGTCGAGGGAGGCCGGGGCACGCAGCAAGTCGAGGTCGGGGTCGAGGTCGAAGTCGAGGTCGAGGTCGAGGGCCGGCCGGGGTACCTGCAAAGAAAGAAGAAAGGAAGTGAGCCGTAACGGGGAAGCGAGCGCATCTACAATACGAGTCTACATGTGTGGGGTTATCTCATTATGCGCATGTTTTTTTGCTTTACTATTTTGAACTTTTTAGGGCTTTTATGAGACGAATGGGAGCGGGGCGAGTCCAAGTCTGAGTCTGAGTCTGAGTCTGAGTCCGTGGCACCGAAACCGAGAAATGGCGAGTCGAAGCTGCCTTTTAGGAGAGCGGCGAGCCTGAGCTGCCTTTTGGGAGAGTGGCGAGCCGGAGCTCCCTTTTAAAGAGGGGCAAAGGCCCTCTTGTGCGGAATGAGCAAGGATGGAGGGAGGACACCACGCTCTCCAGAACGGAGTGTATGCGCGTCCCCACACCTCGGCCGTATGCCATGCCTCACGGTCATTGGTCCGCCGTCAGTTCGGAGGCTAGCACTCCTCACTTCAGGCTTTCCGCCGACACTATGCGCAATGACGGGCGTCTTCGGTCGACCTCCCCGACGTCTTACAACACGGCGCAGCGTTCCCAACCGGGAACGCTGCGTCGCGAAGCAGATGCAGCATGTCTGGTCTACTCCCGTTCCCGGGAGACGCACCGAGTAGATTAGAGCGCGATGCGAGTGTCTGCCGGCAGAACTACGCCAAACCGCCTCGTGTCCACCGGCAACGCCGTCCGGTACTTGATCGCAGGGACCTGCTGCGCCGCCGCACGCTCAACCAGATCAGTCCGCTTCGCCGTCAGCGAGCGGTACTTGATCGACAGGTCATTCTGCGCGTCCCTGAGCGGGATCAGCGCGGCCTGGTGGTGGGTCAGGCCCTCGGCGAGCACCGTCGTGCCGTCCTCAGCGGGGACGACCTTGATGTCGATCCCCGTGGAGGACGGGCACGCGGGAGTGAAGAGGCGCTCGCGAAGAGGCGTCCGTGCAGACGCCAGCTTCTCGACCTTGTAATCAAGGTTCTCAGGAACAATCGCGTGCAGCTGGTGGCAGTAGCGTGCACCAATCTCAGGCGTCCACTTGGGCGCAGAAACACGAGACTCGAGGTGAGGGCCAGCCTCGGGGTGGAAGGGCTCGGCAGAGACGGGTGCCCTCGGAGGAGGAACCATGGGGAACTAGGATGGGGGGCACGTGGTAGGTAGCGGCACGGTATGAAGAGGGAGAGGGGACGCACCTTCTCTCCGGTGGACTTTGCCTTGGGGATGTGGACGTGCCAGTCCGAGACGACCACCTGCTCCTTCTCCCAGACCCAGTTGTGCGTCGTCTGACGCGTCTTGGAGTCGTAGGAGATGTGGAGGTTGAAGTGGAGGCCATTGTGGACGACCTTGGGGTGGTGGCGTGTCATGGGCATGGTGGAGGGCGGGTGCGGGGTGGAGGGGTGTGCGGTGGGGGGGTGTGCAGGTGTGCGGTGAGGGGGAGGGAAGGATAGGTGAGGATGACATCCGGACGAAGCGAGGAAGATATAGGGCTGGTGGTTAGGATCGAGCCTGAGTGCACTTCCGAGAGGCTGACGGCCGTCTGTCTATGACGGTCCTCCCAGCGCGTCCTATATACCATTTCGTTATCGCGTATACAATTACACTATCGTGTAGATTGAGTTGTTCTCGCTAGACGAGCCTGTCGTGGTTTGCCACACTACGCCGCACCTATGAGCACAGTCAGAACTCGGACCTGTGTCCAAGAAGGTGAGCGAATGCCTGGCAATACGCCGTGGCGAGTAACGCCCATCAACTCGTTGAGCATATTTCCCGTACCTCGCAAAAATCATCTCACTCTATCATCGCTATTCCGCGAGAGTGGCGTGCAGAGCAGCAGCAGCAGATCCAAGTTCGACCTGGACGTCAAACAGCTCGCCGGCGCTTTGGCGCGTAAGCGCGCCTATACGCCACGTGGGGCAGTTGTGTACCATCCAAGTCCCGACCGAATCGGTCAACCGGAGCTGCGACTCAGATATCGAGTACCAAATATCACCTACGGTGAACCGTCGTTGTTGCCCACCACCTAGCATATCTGTATGTTATATCTGCCATGCGCTGATGTACTGTTCCTTTCAGCTCATGGATATGCTCATAGCCCCCAACCATACGATGAACAGGTAATGTTCACACAATCGTGACTGCAGTATCGTTGCAATCCCCTGACCCTCCCGATCAATGAAGAGGTCCTATCATCCTTGTAAGTTTTTGGAGCTCCTGTACAGATCTGCCGTCAGCTCACGCCTTATCATGATCAGACGATTGACGAAGCGGAGGTAGGTTGAGAATGTCGGACACCATTCGCACAGCTGATAATCAGACACCACACCACTTCACAGTATCTCCTCGACCAGCTTGTAAGTACCGTTTAAAGGACCTCTATTCGGATTACACTCAGAAGCGTTCATAGCCCCCACCATCGTCGGACGAAGAACCGATGGTGACGAAGCTCCGGAAGCGGCTCCAAGACCTCCTGACCTCCCTGCGAGCAGGTGCCGAAGGGACGACCGCGACCGTGTAGAATTCAGTATGGTGAGTGAAGTCCCCCTACGAAGATGGTGTATGCGTAACATGAGTGTCCATTGTTCAGTCCCTGGTATCGGCTCCGAGCGCCTGAAGCCGTAAGGACTGCATGTTGCAGGATGATCAATCAGAAAGTGTATTTGTAACCCAAGCAGCTGCTCTATGTGCTGTGGCTAAGAACTGCTCGGCCATACTCGCCAGTAGTGACCGGTGTTGGAGTCTGTAGGTCCATCCCGGGACAGACGCTTCCGGCTCCAGGATTGGGCTCTTCACTGTGAAGGCACGGACGCGTGGTGACCAAGTTGGAATGTGTCCCCCCTCGTTCGCCTCCTCCTTGTCCTGTTCCACTCCCTGTCGTCTCCGTGCTCTCTGGTGCAGAAAACAGCCTGAGAGTCAACCACACCGCTGCTGCTCGTTAAGAACTGCTCGCTTGACTTCTGCCACTGGCTCTTCTGGCTGCACCGCGATAGATCACAGTACTCAGGTCCTTCGCTCAGCACTCCTAGCTTCTCGCCATGGCCTCCGGACAGCTCTCCCCCTTCCCATCCTGCGCATCCGGCCTCGGCTTCATGACCGCCCCAGACTATCGCAGCGGCTCCTCCTCCCTCCTCACGCCCACCGCCAGCGCCTGTACCATCTCATCTCTCGCCCAGAGCGCAGACGGAGAGTCTTCATCTCACTCACGCTCGCGGACGAAGACGATGCAGACGAAGGAGATCCTCAAGTCTCCCCAGCCGCACCGCTTCCACCTCGTCCTTAGCAGCGGGCGTCGCCGGACACCCGAGCTGCCTAGCATGCCCTCGCGGCCGAGCGCGCAGTGGAGGGATAGACTCGGGACGCAAGCATCGCCTGGATGCAGTCAGGGGGGCGAGTACATGCAGGCTCGGCATGAGGGACAGGACCAATACTCTCCGGCTGCGAGTCCGCTGATGCCCGCCGCAGACATTTATGATGTAAGTAAAGCCGTCAAGTGATATGAACCGTACTCATGTATGCACAGCGTCAGACCCAGTATCCTTCATACTCCCCGCGGTCTCCTGGGACAGAAGACTACCCAGTCGAAAGTGGTCCCAGCGAGAATGAGGCGCACGATACACGCTCACCAGACATACTCGAGGTTGAATATCCTGCATTTGCAGGGTCCTCCCGCCCAGTTAGCACCGCGTCCGCGTCATTCACGCTCATTCAGGATGGTACGAGCAAGCGGCTGTCATCCGCTTCCGGGCCCCTGTTCAAGGACATGTTCAGTCACGAATATCAGAAAGCCGCCGTCTCGCACGAGAGGCCACACGACTCAGGCTTCCCTCTGGGCGACAACGTTCCCAAGGAGGATGAAGTTGAGAATGACGATGATGCCGAAACACCAGCAGAGGTCTGTGCGCTACCCCCTACATCTCTGTTCCCCTCACAACAGTCGTTCGGCGACATGACTCTCGAGGCGGAAACAGTACAAAGCATCTACAGCGGCGACATTGCCAGCCAAGCTAACACTTCACATACTACCTCAGTCATATTCGACTCCCCTCTTCCCGCGTACCAGTCCGCCTCAACTCTCCCTGACTACGGCGACGATGGACTTCCCCCCTCAGAGAGCGACCCCGTCGAGACGCCTCAGCCAACGGACGTCCCCATTCAACCTCCCGAGCACGCATCGCCGACCAAGCCGACGTCCGCACGGGACAGACGCAAGTTTGCCCTCCGTCGACAGGCGATCTACGCCGAGTACGGCTTCCAAATCGCGCTCCCCGACTCAGACTCGGACTCCTCCGTCAAGCTCCTCGCCTCCAGCCCTGCCAAGGGCGGGCACAGGAAGGGCGGCGCCCAGCTGCGCGCCGCGTCCGCGTACGTGCTCTCCCCGAGCGGCGGCTCACGCTCCGCCCTCTCTTCGTCGTCCTCGGGCGAGTCTCGGCTCCGCGCGTCCGTCGGGGACGCCGGCGACGAGGACGGGATGGTGCTGTTTGGCTCGGCGAACGAGGTCGACAGGCTCGGGCGGCTCTCGGTGCAGGAGGACATCATGGCAGCGACGCGGAACCCGCTCCTCGAGGACCGCGCCGACCTGATGACGAGCACACCTCCACGCCCAACGAAGCCGGCCTCGGGCTCGGTAGGGAAGCGCTCTCATCTGGCACACCGCTCTCTGGCGACTCTTCCTGTACCTGTCTCTGGTCTGGGCTTCGACACTGTCAACTCAGGCTCAGGCTCTCGTGCGCACCTGACTGTCCCTGCTAACTCTGTCTGGCACGCTGTCTCCGGGGCTGGCTCTGTGAACGGCAAGGGCTCGGGCGCACCGTGGGCCGCGCTCCGGATCCGGAAAGGCCAAGGGCCCCCGCAGCGGTACAGGGGGTCGATGTGCATCCCCGTGAGCACGTCGGAGAAGAGCGCGCGGCTGTCCGCGTGGGAGGTCGACCACGGGCACCACCCGATCCTGCAGGACCTGATCGACGAGGTGGACAGGGCGCTCGAGCAGTGGACGTGGCTCGCGCAGCTCCGGGCGTATCGCTATGTCTGATGGGCGAGAGGATGACTGCGAAGTAGTGGACGAAGGGATTGCGAGGGGACCATCTTACCCGGGTATTCACATTTTGGTTCAGTGGTTCAGCGGGAGTCGATTTGTGTACCATCTATACAGCCTATATATGTGAACAAGTGTATATCGGACATCTGCGCATACATGGACATCGAACGTGGGAGTCGTGAGGTCATCGTGCAGCAGAGACCAAACGCCAGTCGCCTTGGAATACGTCAGACCATTCGAATGTCTCCTCGGTTGGTCCACTCTCCTCTTCCCCGTCTGCGCCTCCGAACGACGCATCAGCCGCCTGTGGGTCCGCAATGAGTGCTACCACGAGGCTGTCGTCGGACCGCGCGACGCGACCGAGGTGCAAGAGCACCTCTGGTGTGAACGTAGCGTAGTTGATGCCGAGTGCCTATGACAAAGGTGAGCTGTGGAACTAACAATCGGCAGTGAAGGGGTATGGCTGACCTTCCAGGCAACGGTCGCCCCAGCCTGCACCTGTGCCTTGTCCGTAATCTTCCACAACGTGTCCCATTGTGCGGCGACGACAGCACGCTCCGTCGAGCCCGTGCTTTCGCCCGCCCCCGCCACCGCACGGGCCTGCACGGCCGGGACAGGCACCTCCGGCACGTCGTCGTACGGCAGCCCCCCAGCGAACGTCTGCTCCTCCTCGTAGTCCCACTGCGCCTCCGCGACCACGGCCTTCTTCTTCTTTTTCTTCTTCTTGCCCTTGGCGGGCCACAGTCCCTCCTCGACGTCCACGCTCGTGACGAACATGTTCGGCGGGAGCAGCCCGCGTTCCTGCTTCTCCGAGGGCGGGACGAGGCGCGGTTGTGCGCGCGACGCGCTCCGCGGCGGCTCGGGCTCAGGCTCGACGACGGAGATGGAGGCGTCCGGGTCGACGTCCATGCCCTGCTCTTGCGCTTGCTGCGGGGCGGGTGCACCAGAGTCGGAGAAGAGGATCTTGGCGGGGACGCCCTGCGAGAGCGCGGCCTTGAACCCGCGCCGCTTGTTCTTGTTCTGCAGGGAGGCCATCATGAACGCGGGGTGATCCTCCGCGGGCTGGGGCGCTGCCTCCCTCTCCTTCCCTTTGCCGTTCGTAGTTTGCACGGCGGCGGCGGCGGCGGGCGGTTCGTGGGTGTGGGCGCGCGCGCCGAGGGGGATGTCGTTCACGCTGGAGGGCTCGGCGGTGAGCGAGAGGCGCTCGTACATCTTCTTACGTCGGCGGCGGAGGTTGCGGCTGTGTGTGGTAGGCTTTCCGAACCCTGGCGGGACAGGCGGAGCGTCACTGTGCGCACAGGGTCAGTGCGTGCAAAGCAGGAGAGTGGGTGCATACTGACTTGGCGGGTTTCTTTTGTGCGGGTGCAGAGGTACCTGGCGTCGTCGCTCCGTTTTCTCGTTTGCGAGTGGGTCTGGGAGAAGAGGCATTGGAAGAAGAAGAGGACGAGGACGAGCTATCGGAATCCGACGAAGAATCAGAATCTGATTCCGAGTCCGAGTCCAATTCAGACGATTCATCTTCCGAGCTGGAATCAGAGCTTGATTCAGAGCTCGATTCCGAGGACGTCTGAACTTGGGAAGACGGGCGGATTGTGATCGAGGGTTGCGCCGCTCGGAGAACGGCTCTGCCATTTTCAGCTTTGCTACGCTTGCGTGCAGGGCTAACTTCGTCTGCATATACTCTCAGTATAACATACGCGTGTGAGATGGGTGGATGGTACCTTGTGGGGGTGCTTTGCGTTTCCCTGGTCGCTTCTTGATGCTACGGAGGGAGGAGACTATGAGAGCCTTGGTTGGGGAAGGAGTCGAGAACTACAGCTGCGGACGTACACTACGAGGTCACCGTCGCGCACGACATCGATAGGGCTCGCGTCGAGGAGTTCAAAATCATCGAGGAGGAGAAGGATGTCTCCTGCGCGGACGCGGTCTTGGGCAAGCGGGAGGAGGTCGGTGCAGAGGGCAGTCTTGAGGTCGAGGATGGAGGGGACTGCGTGTGTGCTGAACCAGGCCTTGACGTGGGGCAGAGGCGCGACGGTCTCGACCTTTACGCGCATGGCGAGCGCAGGCCTCTCTGCAGTGGCCCGGGCTGGTGGCGGGGAAACGGCGGAGGGGACAGGTGGGAGGCGCCCATGCAAGCAGCTCACGTGTCTGGCGTGGACGTGGACGAGCAGCGCGCCAGCGAAACCGCCTCTCTGTCACTCCTCCCTCTCAGACACGTCCTCTCCTCCGCCCGCCTCCTTGTCTTCCCCCGCGACGACGTGTCCGCCCGCCCGCTCGTTCTTGCCCCCGCTTTTTCTCTACGCGTGCTCTCGGTGTAACTCTAGCTTGGTCCAGCTCTCCGTTCCAATCAGGCCGCCATGGCCAATTACAACTATGACGAGGCCGGGAACATGGCCGCATACTTTGTCCTCACCTTCCTCTGCATCTTCCTCGTCCCATACACCCTCGCAGCCCTCTTCTCCACAAGCAGTACGTCTCCCGCCCAGCTCCGATGTACTCTGCTGAATATCGGTCTCAGAACCACCCGCGCTCTCCGGCTGCCAATGCCAGCAGTGTACCACCCAGCGGGAGCGCATTCGCAAGCGCGAGCGCGGTTCCCTCTTGACCCCAAAACTCCGGCGGCGGTATGTCTGTTTATGCATTACTCTTCCGCTGTTCGTCACGCGAACGTGCCACACAGAACTCTGATCATCGCGGGCGGGTGGTCCATCGTCGCGTACCTTGTCTACAAAGTCATGCACTCAGAGACGAATAACAAAGTCTACGATCCCTTCGAGATCCTTGGTATCAGCACAGTGAGTCGATCCCAAATGTTGACGCGCGCGTACACTAGACGCGTCGATGGCAGGGTACCACGGTCAAGGAGATCAAGTCACATTACAAGAAGCTTTCGCGTAAATTGTGAGTGGAGGAAATTCGCTCGTCATGATATAGTCTGACCCCGCACATCACAGCCATCCGGACAAGGTCAAGCTTGCCGTGAACGAAACTATGGAGGCTGTAGAGGCCAAGTTCGTCGAGATCACCAAAGCCTATAAATCGTACGTCAGAAGTACCTGATTGTATGCACCGAGAACTCATCTCTCGCCTCTAGTTTGACCGACGAGAACATCCGCAAGAACTGGGAGCTCTATGGCCACCCTGACGGCCGCCAGGAGGTGTCCATGGGCATTGCGTTGCCCAAATGGATTGTCGAGAGCGGCAACAACATCTGGGTTCTGGGCGCATACGGTGTCATCTTCGGCGGTGCGCTTCCCGCGATAGTGGTATGTTACTCTGACGCCGCCTCACATATGTTCTATGATTTACGGTCGCGTTATACAGGGCCGCTGGTGGTTCGGGAACAGGGAGAAGACCAAGGACGGTGTCCACACTCGCAGCGCCGCTGCTTTCTGGAAGAGCCTTTCTGAGGAGTCCGGCATGGATGATGTCGCCAGCTCTCTTGGCAAGGCTTTCGAGTGGGAGCTGTCCAAGTCCAAGGCAGGCAAGGTAGACGCTGAGCTTGCGCGATTGGAAGGCCAGATCAAGGAGAAGCTGGGCGAAAAATGGGACGAGCTTGTGAAGCTCGCCGAAGCCTCCCCGAAGGATCACAAGAACCGCAGAAGGGCGATCACCCTCTTGTATGCGCACTTGTTACGCCTGCCCGTTCAGAACGCGACCCTCCAGAAAGGTAGTTGCCGGCGTATTGCTTTACTTGTCCGCAGCGCTCACAATGAATGCAGAACAAACACAAATTCTCCTCCATACTCCGACGCTTCTTAATGCGATGCTCAACATCTCCATGGCACGGAATTGGCTCCTCCCAACCCTTGCTGCAATGCGTCTACATGCCTTCCTTGCTCAGGCGATTCCCCCTGGGCAGGAAGAGCTGAAGGCCGCTCAGCTTCCTGGCATCGAACCATCTCAGGTGTCATCCCTGCCGAAATCCGAGTCCTCCGACTTCTCTGCTGCAATCTCGTCACTATCCATGTCAGAACCCGCGGCGCTCCCTGACGCGCAGAAGGCGCTCGAGCGCCTCGGCCACGCTGAGATTGTCGACGCATCGTTCAAGGTCATTGGCGAGCGCTACGTCACTCCGAGCTCCTTCGTTCACTTGGTCGTAAAGGCTCGTCTGGTGCCTCTCGCAAAGGACGGCAGTGCTGTACCCCTCCCGAAGCCCGAGACGAACGAGAAGCGCGACAACGAGTTCCTACTAAGCAAGAAGGATATCGAGGACCTTCCCTCTGGTGAATACACGAACGGATACGCACACGCCCCGTACTGGCCTGCCGTGAGTACACAGACTTTGGTTACCTGAACCAGAGACTGACAATGACCTACAGAACCGCAAGCCCTCATGGTGGGTAGTACTCGCGGACGTCAAGTCGAACAAGGTCGTGGTCCCGCCCTTCAAGATCGCGGACATCCCCGTAGCGGACCCTGCGCGGGGGATCGACTACCGCTCGTACAAGCTGCAGTTCCAGGCGCCGCAGACGGTCGGGCTCTTCACGTGGAAGGTGTTCCTCGTGAGCGACACGTTCGTGGGCGACGAGGCCGCGCAGGACGTCGTGCTGAAGATCGACGACCCGAGCGTGCTCGCGAACGAGGACGCCGACGCGGACGACGACATCTCGGACCCGGAAGAGGACTCGCTCGCGGGCCAGATGGCACTCATGCGTGGGGGCAGCGTGAAGAAGATCTCGGGCGATGGGGGCGACAGCGACGAGGAGAGCAGCACGGACGATGAGGAGGAGGGGCAGGGCGCGAAGGATGATGATAGCAGTAGCGACAGCGACTGAGTAATCGAGCGGGTTCAGGGTTGATAATTTATCGCGTGTATCCAACATGAGTGCCCGTCGAGGAGATGAAGAGGTGCGCGCTGAAGTGGGATAGAGTGATCTGAATCAAGTCCGACTTGAGCGGACGCCACCGCACGGGCGCCTAGTTAATTACTGTTGTCTTGTCTCGGACTCCCTCCGCCCGTCGGACTCTGATCTCACTCCCAGGCACACCCGTCGCACCGTCGTAATCAGCAGCTCGCAGGCACAGGCGATGGCCCGCAACCTCTCTCTGAGCGTGAACACCATGTCCTCCCCCGCGCCGCCGGCCCCGGACAGCCCGCGCGAGAGCGAGTCGCCGCCGCCGCCGGGCGTGCAGGGCGACCTCGAGCTGGAGCTGATGGGGCTCGCGAACGCGCTGTACAACCTCGGCACGACCGTCGTGGGCGACCTGACGAAGGAGAAGGACAAGCCGGGCGGCGCGGGCAAGCAGGTCGGGGCGAGAGTGTGAGTCCTCATTCTGTTCGTCCTTCCGTTCGATCGTTCGTTCGCCTCGCTCGAGGTCGGCCGCGCGTGAATCTGCGCGAGTCGCGGCTAAAAGACAGGTGTACGAACGCGAGGCACTGGTAGGACGTCTGCGGAGGTGCCTCGCTGGTCTACACACCTCGACGTCGCGGCCCCAGCGGCCGACCTGATCCTCGCTCGCGCACACCGAGATGTCCGCTGGCCATTGCTGACATGGACACGGCGTGGCGTGCACAGGAACGACGTGATCGGCCACCTCGCGACGCTGGACGACATGGCGCAGGCCATCGACACGATGGTTCCCATGCAGGTGCTCATGGACATCGACGCGTCGCGCAACCCGATGCAGCTCACGAAGGAGCGCCTCGAGCGCGCGGCGACGGAGAACCAGTTCATGAACGGGAAGATTCACGCCATCGACGTGCGTACGCCCACGGCCAGCGAGAAGACGATGCTGATGTGTTGGTTTTTGGCAGTCGTACAAGAAGTACTTGGACGAGGCGTTGATCCAGAACTTCCCCGAGCTGGAAGAGTATCTCAGGGACCCGTCCATGGATCTCATCCAGCCGATCAAGCTCGAAGATGACGCTGCGGGCTCTAACGCAGGCCTGACCAATGGCGCATAATCCAGAGGTGGGTCGACTCATGTCAATACGCTCAGAGCGGTGAAGGTTCGATGCCTCGTGTCGAGGTCAATCCCTTTCTCGATTGCCCGATAGGTTGGCACAAGTGCTTAAACTCGGTCGAAACAGACCGCAGAACATCTCATAATGTATGAGGACGGAGACTGCCAGTCCTTGTACGTTGTGAGATAGCTACATGCAAGAAAAGCCTGGGCTTTCAGCGCGAAGTGCCTGTTAGGTGCTGGTTTCGAGCCACGCACGATGAAAATACACTACGAGCGTGTCCTAGTATCGGGCCTCCGAGTCTGGGCGCGTAGGCATGGTTCCTGCAGCAATCCAGAGCGGCACAGATGTCTAACGGCTATCCCAGGCATACACGACAGGTTCCTCTAGCAACGGACACACACTGGCGGCACAGTTCTCAGCTGTCAAAGACACTCTGCCTTCAACTGCGGACGCTTTCCCCGGATACTCGGCCTTGACTGCAGTCGCCGCGTTCACATCGGGCGGGAGCGGTTGGCCGTGGTGGGCACGCGCGCGTCCGCTCAAGATAGGACGCGCTGGCCGGGGACAGTGCGGGAACGGGCGCGGGGCAGGACCAGGGCAGATGACGTCTCGCAGGCTCTGGCCCTCTGTGGTGGACATAGATAGCTTCCGGCCGGGGTAGAGTATAGAGAAGATTCTGCGGGGATCTGTGTGCGCGCGGCCATAGGCGGCCATAGGACGGCGAGCGTACATATGTTCTGGTAGATCACTTGAGCGCGCGCATAATGAATGAAGCATGCGTGAACTTCTCTTGATTGTTGAGAGAGGGGTTAGCCTGTGATCGGCGGACGTGGCAGTACGCTGATAACAAGAGCCGGAGAATTGAGCGTTGTCGGGCCGAGGGGGGAGGAGGAGAGGAGAGGAACAAGGACGGGAGCCGGAACTCGCAGGCTGGGAGTGCTCGGGCATGTCATCCGTCTGGTTACCATCACCAGAAACATTCATACGCCCTCCTCTCTCTCCCGCCTTCTCCTCCACGCCCGCCTTCCTCTTCCTCCAGCACTCACGAGCACAACGCCATTCGCCACGACTGCGCAGAACCCACGCATCCAGAACTCTCTCTCCGGGCTTCTCTCCAGCTACCTGCCGCTCCTTGCGCCCGCTCCTTGCCCGCACCCTCCTGCGCCCCGTCTTGCTCACTCGCGTCCCCGACGCGTCCGTCGACGACGCTCATGTCCAAGTTCCTCAACGCGTACACCGCGCTCTCCCCGACCTCGTCCCGGTCCGAGGTCGCGCAAGTCCTCCAGTCGATCGCGAATGGTCCGTTCCTTCTCCTTCCACGGTCCCTTCTAGCTCGCTCACCCCTTCCGTCTCCTCTAGCAACCCCCTTCCAGATCGACGACGCCAAGCGTGGAGAGCTCATCCAAACCATCATTGACGATCTGACGAAATCTCATGCCAACGGCGGCAAGAAGAGCAGGCTCACCGCCAAAGGTCTGTCCTACCTCCGATCTCGTCGCGGCGCGTTTTAAACCACGCGATCGGCTCTGCCCCCCAGATGCCGCACCCGCCCTCCAGGCCGTGAAGTCATTAGGCAAGAACCCCGCAGGGTCGGAGGTCATCGCCTCGGCCGCAAACCTCTCCGCCCTGCTCTCCCTCTCGCGCGCATACAAGGACGACCCCGATGCGTCCAACGAGGCTATCCGCTGTGTGGCCAACGCGATGCTGCTCGTCGACCAAGCGCGCACCACGTTCAATAACAAGCAGGTCGGCGGAGGGGACTTTGCGCTCGAGCTTCTCGAGGTACGTCATTTCCCCGGCATGGCTTCTCCTCCCGCTCAGTCCACCGCAGAAGTCTAGCATCCCCGAGCGCATCTTCCTGGCATCGCGCCTGCTGTTCTTGTCAACGGTCTCGATGTTGTCCGCGGGCGACTTCATCAAGTCGCTCGTCGAGGCAAAGCCCCCCGGCCACCCGGCCAATGTCATCGAGATCATCGGCACGAAGCTCGACGTCCTCACGAAGGGTATCCTCACCGGCACCAAGTTTTCGCGAGAAGCCATGACCGACCTACTGAAGTTTACGTTTAATCTGTTGCTACACTACCCTAAGGTCAGTGCACCAATCGCCATCGTTCGGTAATATCTGCTCACGCGCCCGTATCAGCTTGTCGATGAAACTAGTAATAAGAACGAAACGAAAGTAATGGGCGACTGCTGGAGCGATCGCTTGGACGGGTGCGTGGGCTTCGTTCCTGTGTTTTTTGACATGCGCATATACTCATTGCGCCCCGTAGTATTCTGCCCTATCTGCTACGCACATTCACCACCCTCCCGCCCTCCTTCCCCGCCCCTCTCGCCGCCCCGCTAACCCATGTCATCCACTCCCTGATCACCATCCCCGTATCACCATCTCTGCGCAACGTATGGTTCCCTCCAAGCAGTACAACCAACAACCGCGGTTCCCCTGTCCCCACGTCCAAACCATCGAGCTCATCAGATTCGTCCAGCAAAGCCTCACGATCGAACAGCAGCAGCAGCAGTAGTCAGGCCGGCTCCCCAACAAGCGGCCCATCCAAGGACCCGAAACCCGGTGCATTCGACCGCGCGTGGTCCGCCCTCGCCGCGGGCCGCCGGTCCCTCTCGCGCTCGTCCTCCCCGCACGCCTCGAGCGCGCCGATCGACGTGCTCCTGCGCTCGTACGACCTGCTCGACGTCTCGCTGAACCACTACATGCCCGGCACGGTCGAGGCGGACGACCCGGGCGTGCGCGAGCGCTGCCGCGGCGAGACGGACCAGACGCTGGACGACGTGATGACGCCGCTCGCGGTGCTCATCACGAAGCTCTGCCAGGCGGACGAGAGCGCGCGCATGCGCATGCGCGCGTGGATCCTGCCCGAGGACCTCGACCGCACGAGCCCGCTGGAGGGCCGCGCGGACCTCCTGGGCAGACTGTTGCGGCTGCTGCAGTCCGTGCACCATGCGAAGTTAAAGAACGCGGTCGGGGAGATGCTGTTCGCCGTCTGCGACTCGGATGGTGCGTTCCTCTCATCGCCCCGGCTCCTCGTTGCTGTACTGATCGGTGTTGGACGCACATAGCGAGCACGCTCTCGTCGTACGTCGGGTACGGGAACGTCGCAGGCTTCCTGTTCAACAAGGGCATCATGAGCGCGCCGCCACCGCCGCGCGGGTCCGCGGGCGCATCCGTGCCCACGGCGACCGCGTCGGGCGTGCCCATCAACCCAATCACGGGCGTTGCAGAGCGGCCGGCGCCGCCGATCGAGATGTCGGACGAGGAGAAGGAGCGCGAGGCGGAGAAGCTGTTCGTGCTCTTCGACCGGCTCGAGAAGACGGGTGCGCTTCCGAAGGAGTCGAACCCAATACGCAAGGCGATCCAGGAGGGCAAGCTCGGCTGAACGCGGTAAGTCCGGGAGAGGAGGATGAGGAGGGGATGTGCGCTGTGTCTTTTTCGTTTGATATCGTTTCGTTTCGTCCCGTTTCCGCTGCTGCTCGCGAGCCGTTAAGCTTATTGCCGTGCCTCACCGGCTGGCGCGTATACCTTCGTGACTACCGCTCTATCGTTGATAGTCCGCGTTCTGTACATACCCTCCGCACGCCCCCACACGCCGCCGTCCGTCTAGCCTACGCTACATTCGTCTAATGCGACATAGTGTCTCTGCTTCTCCTCCGCTCGTGTCCCCTCCTGGCCGCTCAAGCCGTCTCCGACGACGTCGGCTCGGACTCGCCCTCCTTCGCGACGCGCTTCACGGGCACGAGCGCGGCCTCGTCGTCGTCGTCCGCCGCGAACGTGTACTCGCGCACCTCGCAGTTCGCCCACGGCTCGTGCGTGTTGCGCCCCGCGGTGAGGTAGCGCAGGAAGTCGCCGTGCGAGACGACCGCGATGCGTGCCTCGGGGCGGTCGCGCAGCCACCGGCGCACCCAGCGTGCGCGGGCGCGGATCGCGTCCTCGGTCGGCGCGTAGAAGCCCTGCTTGCCGTTCCACTCGGGCGTCAGGGAGGAGAGGTCGAGCGCGGCGTATTCGGGGTCTGCTTCGAGCGCCGCGCGGTCCTGCATGAGTTCAGCAGTCAGCATCGTGTCGGCGGCTTCCGCGCGGACGCCTGGAAGGAGGGAGAGGAGGGGGACGTACGGAACCGGTGTCGCACGGGAAGTCGTTCACCTCCTGGAGCTGCGGGAGGACGACGAGGGGCTTGCCGGCGGCGTCGAGGCGCGCCTTGAGCGCGGGGTAGCCGTCGAGCGCGGTGGAGAGCGTGCGCCGGAGGCCGCTCGCGACGAGCAGCTCCGCGGACGCCTGCACGGTGTCCTTTGTCGCGGCGTTCAGCGCGGCGGCTTGCTCGCGGCCGCGCGCGGTGAGGCGGGGGTCGCGGACTGCGCGCGCGAGACGGTGGGTCAATGGGTGTGATGGAAGGGTGGAAGATGGGTAACTCACTGGAGTAGTCCTCGGCGACGCTGTGAGTAGGAATATGGTCAGCTTTTGCGGAGGCAGAGTCGCTGCTAAAGGCGGACTGACTTGTGTTCGGCCTCTGCGTGCCTGGTGAGGTAGATGCACTTCTCGGTTGCTTTCGCCATGTCTAGCAGTTCGTCTATCGGTCTAGAGGTATCTCCGGAGGCGTTGTGCGGGATACGTGGTGGTGATCGTCAAGGTGTACAAGAAATCGATAGAGATGCTGGGCAGGCGCAGGGTGCAGGCCACCGCACCTGCACCTCGATGACGTCAGAACATCGCATAGTTCTGCTGCAGTACTTACCGCCGGCAAGCTTGTTTCGGGCGGTGGCAGGAAAGAAGAGAAATGCTTTGGAAGAGTATAAGTGGTACAGGAGTACATCTATGCATGTCTACAAACGCTACACGGTTTTTGTACAATGCCTGAACTACACCAACAAGCCGCGTCTGTCTCTCGAGCCCACCGCTACGCCCAGATCCCCGAGTTCAGCCTCGGTCCCCACCGACGCACGCTATACCCCAGCGCGATGGGGCCAACGAGCGTGCACAACAGGATCGCCCAGATGCACAGCAAGAACGGCTCCTCGCTCAGCACCCCGGGCTCTCCGCTGCTCGGCGCGTGCTCCGAGCCGCCCCGCGCGAGTTGCGCGATGAGCAGCCCGATCTCGCCCCGCGCGACCATCGCTGCGCCGATGAACGCCGCGGCGGGGACGGACGTCGACGCGCGGTACTCTGCGGGGATCTTCTCCCCGTGACCGGGACCGGGCACGCCGACGCTGCCCGGGGCGGCGGGGTCCTGCGGCGGCGTGGCGCAGACGTCGTCCTGCGTCTCCGTCTTCTCGTGCAAGCCCGGCTCGCGCACGGTGAGCGTCGACGAGCGCGGGAAGCGCTCCTCATCTGCCGGCGGGCCGTTCGCGCGCCTCCGCGAGAACGGAGGGCACAGCGGCGCGAGCAGCGCCGCAGCGCGGCGCCGGGCGGACGCGAAGAACGAGGGCGAGTAGTGGAGGTACGGACCGTAGAGCAGGATGGGCACCCCGACCGCGAGTTTCGCGACGCACATCAGCACGGAGTACACGATCCCGCGCCAGATCATCGCGGGGCGCCAGAGGTCGAGGAAGGGCTGCCGGGTTCAGCACACTGTCACGAAGAGGGAAGAATGAGGGGGGACTCACGATGGCGAAACCGATGCTGGCGAAGAACATCGGGAGGAGGACGTATTCTTGGACGGGGCCGAGGAGACGGGCGAACGTGTCCTCGACGGAGAGGTCTTTCGCCCGTCGTTCGAAGCTTAGCTTCTCTTCGACTGTGGCGTAGTGGGGCGCATCGGCGTCCAATGATTCTGAGGGTGCTGGGGGCTGCGTGATGTAAGTGAGCATCAGGCCGGTGAGATAGGCACCGAACAGTACGCTCGTTCCCGTATCTAACAAAGCGTCAGTGCCCCGGATGGTGATGTAAGATAGGCAGATACGTACAATGCGAGATGGCCGCCATAGCACTGAGCATCGCGACCATGAGGAACAGCTTCGCTGCATCTGCGTGCGTCTCTGTGCCCCACCCGCTTTCCGTCAGACTCTCGGTGCCCCAAGGCTTACCCATACGCGCAGGCGCACACCAGCGCTCCCCAAAGCCGCGGTACCAGAACAGCGGTCGCAAGATGAAGCGCGAGACGATCGGCGCGATGAACGCCATGAGCAGCGAGGCCAGGAGCGGCCGGACGATCGGCCACGCGATGTTGTTCCCGCCCACGGTGGCGGTCTCGGACTGGACAAGCGCGAGTGCGGGCATGACGGCGGCGACGATGAGCCCGATCACGTCGTCGATGATCGCGGCGCTGATGAGCACGGTCCCGATGCGCGACTGCTTCAGGCTGTTCGGACTCGGCGGTGCGGTGGGCTCGGCGGTGAGTGTCGCGGAGGTGTCGGCGCGCCCAGCGGGGGTGAGTGTGCGGGTAATGGGGAGGGTGCAGGACGCGGCGTTGGATTCGAGGGAGAGCGTGCGCCCCTGGGCGGCGGCGGACGACTTGGCGGCGCTGTTGAGCGCGGCGAGGGTCGTGCCGAGGCTGTCGGAGGAGAGTGCGGCGCCGGCTGCGAATGCTTCGAGTGGGCGATAGCCGAATCCTGCGTAGAGCGAGGCGAAGGATAGCGCGATGGGGAAGATGATGCCTGTGGCAGCACAGACAAGCGATAGCGGCAAATTGGAGAACAGCATGCGAAGGTTGGATGATAGCCCGCCTGAATACCACGGCAAGATTAGGTGAGTAGCTCCGAGGTGACTTCGGCCGGCGACGTACCTTCGAATACGACGAGCACAAGGCCGATGTAGCCAAACACGGTGAATGTCGCTTCCCAGTCTATATGCAACAAGCCGGCGAGCGGCGAGCCAAAAATGATGCCGAGCGTGATCTCAGCAACGATGCCTCCATGGATGAGGAAGTCTGCAGCGACACGGATTATGTTGAGGAGGTATAGGAAGGATGAGAAGACGAGGAGGTTGATGAGTGTAGGCTCATGATACGGCAAGACGGTGGGCATGACGGCGGAGTGGTATCGTGGCGAGTCGTGGGTAAAGGACGTCTATGTCGTGGGCGCAGGGCGTTACACGCCCAGCCAACCCGGCGTGTCTGGGTATATATAGCGGATCCTGTAGAACATAGGAGATACCAAGGGGCGAGGGAGGAGAAGGACAAGCCTTGGCCGCGTCCTGGGTGCTTGGCCCGTCAATGACAAGCAATACCAAACTTCTCGGCAAACACTCACAGGCTCTGGTTAGGGTTGGGCGACACAGATGGACCCCGGACATACCCCTGTCTTCCCTCGATGGCACTGCGTCTGTGTCGAACATCAGGACTTTGAGGTGATTTGTAGTACTTGGGAATGGATGGAGAGTAAGTATGGGCACAGCGTCTACGCCACGAAGCGCATATTTGCTAGAAATACCCCGAAGACGACACTTCATCCAAGGTCTTGACGGCGGGCTCTTGGCAAGCTGCACGACATCATAGCGTGCCGGATGCAGCCCTAGATCCCCTCCTGCCGAAAATCTCTGTCAGCGGCCGTACTGATAACTACGATGTGCACACCTACTCTCATGCACACCCTCGGGGTTAGAGGGCACCCGTGACGCATGTGCCCAGCCCGACCGTGCCTGGTGAATCCTGCTCCCCGGTGCCCATCGTGTGCCGCACTCCTTCAGAATGAGAGTTGAGGGGAGTGCGTCTGCGACCGATAGTTCTGCCGCTATCGGCAGCCTACGCCCAGACTCCGGCGTTGACCCGTGCGCCCCATCTCCGGATGACGAACCCGAGGCTCACCGGGCCTACGAGCGTACACAGCAGGATCGCCCAGATGCACAGCAGGAAGGGCTCCGTGCTGAGCAGCCCTGGGGACTCGCCGGACGAGGACGAACTGTCGCCGCGAGCGAGTTGGGCGATGAGCAGCCCGATTTCGCCTCGGGCAACCATGGCTACGCCCATGAACACGGCGGCGGGGATGGATGCAAGGACGGGCTGTGGACTGGCAGCTTCGCGCTGGACGCTGTTTGCGTGACTTGTAGGGGCGGTCAAGACCCGCGTCTCGTTCTTCTCGTCGTTCGCGCCGCGTGCATTCGGAAGGGAGTTGCGTGAGGACGGCCCTGAACTGGATGATGAAACCATTTGTACAGGGCGCGTAGATCTCGCATCGGGAACGGACTTGATGCGAATGTACAATGCGACAATTCTGCCCTTCATCTGTCGTGCGAAAAAGGGCGCGTAGTGAAGCATCGGGCCGTGGAATAGAATGGGGAGTCCGACGGCGAGTTTGGCCAAGAGCATGAGGATAGAGTAAACGATACCGCGCCATATGATCTTGGGCTTCCACAGATCGAGGAACGGCTTTGCGAGAGGTGAGATCAATACTTTCGACGGTTGGACTTATGAACTTACGATAGCAAAGCCGATACTCGCGAAGAAGAACGGTAGCAGAACGTGCTCTTGTACTGGGCCGACAACGCGCGAAAACGCGGCTTCAAAGGACAGATCTTCGGCGCGCCGTTTGGCGTCATTCCTGTCAGCGGGAAGCGGCTTGTCGCCGTTCGAGGGGCACGACGGTAGTGGTGAAGGCGGTTGTGATATATAAGTCAGGATAAGACCCGCTATATACGCTCCGTACAGGATACTTGTGCCGGTATCTAAACAAGCCAGGAAAATCAGACTCGCTCTCAGATGCCGAGTTATGGTTGCCCTACAATACGAGATTGCGGCCATGGCGCTGACAGCCCCCACCATGATGAAGAGCTTGACCGCATCGGCATGTTTCTCTGTCCCCCAACCACTGCCTATGTTGGCGAAAGGAGGCGTACCCCAGGGTTTGTTCACACGAGCCGGCGCACACCACAGCTCCCCAAGCCCGCGGTACCAGAACATAGGTCGCAGGAGGAAACGGGATACGAGAGGAGCGATGGCAGCAATGAGAACAGAGGATAGAAGCGGACGGATGATCGTCCACGCAAGACCAGATGTGCCGCTTCGAGAGTCTTCGGACTGCACAGCTGCCAGGGCGGGGATTACGGCGGCGATGACCAGGCCGACAACGTCGTCGATGATCGCGGCACTGATCAACACGGTGCCAATACGAGACTGTTGGAAGGAACTGGGAGGAGGACTATCTGCCAGCGTATCAGGCGTCTGCGTGCAACGAGCCGCAGAGGAGGGATGAGTGGTTGTAGGCAGAGAGCTGTCCCTGCCCGACTGGACATCGTGTACGGGTGGCGTATCTTTGACAACACTGTTCAGCGCGGCTAGCGTCGTACCCAAGCTGGTGGATGATAGCGCGGCTCCAGCAGCAAATGCTTCCAGAGGGCGGTAACCGAAGCCGGCCTGCAAGAGCGCGAAGGAGAAGGCGATTGGCATCCCAATGCCAACAAGTGCACAGACGGTTGACAGGGGAAGGTTGGAAAGTAGCATAGGCAGGTTGGAGGAGAGCCCGCCTAAGTGGCCACGCGTTCAGGTTGGTACCTTGATATGAGAACGCGTGTAACGTGACAACTCACCTTCGAACACAACCAGGATCAGGCCAACATAGCCTAGCACGGTGAAGGTATTTTCCCACTCCGTTGGGAGAAGACCAGTCAATGGCGAGCCATACACAATTCCGAGCGCAATCTCGGCGATGATGCCTCCGTGGAGCAGGAAGTCGGCCGCAACTCTGGCGACATTGAGGAGGTAGACGAACGAGGAAAAAACAAGGAGGCGTATGAGCGACGGTTCTTCGTAAGGCAAGGCAATTGGCATCTTGAGCTACGAGGCGATGAGTGGGACTCTAGACATTCTGGGGTGGACGGGGCGTAGCAAGTAGAGCCCTAGGCCAAAGCTGGAGGAGGAGGAGTAGCGGTCGAGTAAAGACTAAAGCGAGCTGCTCGACGGCGTCAACGTTCGCTCGTGATCATTCCATCGGGTTAGGGTTGGACGCCGCTCTGGTACGGACCGGACTCCGACCGTTCTCATTCCTTCCACCATTCGCGTTTGCGTGTGTCTACAGCTCTGGCTTAGCCTGTGCTCGTCTAGTGTCCAGGACGGCTTCAAAATCCATGCAAGGATGTGTGAATCAGAGCTGGGTATGTGGTGGCTGCGCTGACCGAATAAATGTAGCATAATGACATTAACTACTCCCCTCCAGGTATATACTTGCGCTCCTGGTCGTTTAGACGGTACACTGTCGCATTCCACTGTCGCACCCCTTCGCCTTGGCGACTATGCATCTATATTGGGATGTACTGCATGGTGATATTGAATAAGCAGGAACGGGGAGCAACTTGGAGATTCCCAGAACGCGACCAGGACGACCAGTCCAGACTAGCTAGTCAGCCTCTCGGAGGTGCACTCAGGCTCGATCCCAACTACCAGCCCTATATCTTCCTCGATTTGCCCGGATGTCATCCTCACCTATCCTTCCCTTCCCCCCACCGCATCCCTGCACACCCCGCCACCCCGCACCCGCCCTCCATCATGCCTATGACACGCCACCACCCCAAGGTCGTCCACGATGGCCTCCACTTCAACCTCCACATCTCCTACGACTCCAAGACGCGTCAGACGACGCACAACTGGGTCTGGGAGAAGGAGCAGGTGGTCGTCTCGGACTGGCACGTCCACATTCCCAAGGCAAAGTCCACCGGAGAGAAGGTGTGTCCCCTCTCCCTCTTCATACCCCGCCTCTACCTACCACGTGCTCACCATCCTAGTTCCCCATGGTTCCTCCTCCGAGGGCACCCGTCTCTGCCGAGCCCTTCCACCCCGAGGCTGGCCCTCATCTCGAGTCTCGTGTTTCTGCGCCCAAGTGGACGCCTGAGATTGGTGCTCGCTACTGCCACCAGCTGCACGCGATTGTCCCTGAGAACCTTGAGTACAAGGTCGAGAAGCTGGCGTCCGCACGGACGCCTCTTCGCGAGCGCATCTTCACCCCCGCGTGCCCGTCCTCCGCGGGGATCGACATCAAGGTCGTCCCCGCTGAGGACGGCACGACGGTGCTCGCCGAGGGCCTGACCCACCACCAGGCGGCGCTCATCCCGCTCAGGGAAGCGCAGAAGGACCTGTCGATCAAGTACCGCTCGCTGACGGCGAAGCGTACTGATCTGGTCGAGCGTGCGGCGGCGCAGCAGGTCCCTGCGATCAAGTACCGGACGACGTTGCCGGTGGACACGAGGCGGTTTGGCGTAGTTCTGCCGGCAGACACTCGCATCGCGCTCTAGGCTACTCGGTACGTCTCCCGGGAACGGGAGTAGACCAGACATGCTGCATCTGCTTCGCGACGCAGCGTTCCCGGTTGGGAACGCTGGGCCGTGTCGTAAGACGTCGGGGAGGTCGACCGAAGACGCCCGTCATTGCGCATAGTGTCGGCGGAAAGCCTGATGCGAGGAGTGCTAGCCTCCGAGCTGATGGCGGACCAATGACGATGAGGCATGGCATACGGCCGAGGTCTAGGGACACGCATACACTCCGTTCTGGAGAGCACGGTGTCCTCCCTCCATCCTTGCTCAATCCGCACAAGAGGGCTTTGCCCTTCTTGAAAAGGGAGCTCCGGCTCGCCACTTTCCCAAAAGGCAGCTCAGGCTCGCCGCTCTCCTAAAAGGCAGCTTCGGCTCGCCGCTTCTTGGTTTCGGTGCTACGGACTTGGGATCGGACTCGGACTCGGATTTGGACTCGCCCCGCTCCCATTCGTCTCATAAAAGCCCTAAAAAGTTCAAAAGAGTAAAGCACAAAAACATGCGCATAATGAGATAACCCCACACATGTAGACTCGTATTGTAGATGCGCTTGCTTCCCCGTTACGGCTCACTTCCTTTCTTCTTTCTTCACAGGTACCCCGGCCGGCCCTCGACTTCGACTTCGACCTCGACTTCGACCCCTCGACCTCGACCTCGACCTCGACCTCGACCCCGACCTCGACTTGTTGCGTGTCCCGGCCTCCCTGGACCACAGGTATCCCGACGGTCTGTCTGAACCGAAGTGTGGCAGTCATGGGCCCATTAGGCGATGCAGACTCGAGGGCTTTCTTCCTCCTCTTTTTCTTTTTGTTTCGGCTCAGTTTTGTCGGTTGTGCTGAATTCCCTTGCCCCCATAGAGTTCTTTTATTTCGGTCTCCGCTGGCGACACCAGGAGACACGGGCCTAGTCCACCCGCACCTGGTGTCCCGGCCAAGTCCTGTCCGAGCGCGCTCCCTGCGTGCCTGTCAGGCCTGCGATGCGTATCTTCGTGATCGCCGCAGCCGTTATTTTTTCCACACCCTCCTCTGGAGGCGTCCCTTCGGGGACTGGTTTCGGCTTCTCGGTGTCCCTTCGGGGGCTGGTTTCGGTTTCTGTCTTCCTCCTCGGGCATGGCGCGCATGCGGAGCCAACGCCTCCGGTATGTCTCCCGACCTCTGCTTCTCGTTTTGTCTTGCTGATATATGTTCCTTTCGCCGACAGGTTTTGTCCGCGCTGTCGCCGTAGAGACTCAGGGCCTCAAGGCGTGGGCCTCGACGGCACCCCGATCACCAGGAGACACGGGCTTAGTCCACCCGCACCTGGTGACGGCGTACCGGGTGGGTCCTGTCCCGTGTGCCCTGCGTTCTTGTAGGGCCTGCCACACGCGCAGCTCCGGTACGTCTTCTTGACCTACTGCTTGCCTTGGAAGTCTCATTGCTGACTTACGCCGTGTTCGTCTCTTCAGGACGCCTATCACGAGCGCACGTCATGTCCATCCGCATTTGTAACAGTGAATATCATCGTCTTCTCTGTTCGCTCCGCTCGCACTCCGCGCCCCCTTATCATCCGCATCTCGTATTCCTCGCTGCACCATGTCCTGATACGTGCCACCCGACGACGCTGCATGTGGCGCCCTTCCCCACGGCTTCCAGGACCTATCACATCAAAACTTCAAGTGCTTGGAATCTGAGCTCGCAACGTAGTGAGGATCTGCGACACCCGCACACGCGTACTCACAAGCGTCAAAGTGTGCATACCATCCCGCTACGACTCCCCGCACATGCAACCAGCCGAGATGCGCCCCATCTGCAGCGCCACCTCGAAGTCCAGGATGCGAAACTCCTGTAGTGTGCACCTAACGCCCAGCTGGCACCGCGCAGACAAGATGGCTCGGAACGATGTCTCGCCCCGCTTTCCGCCTCCGTACGAGCCATCTGTTCACATTGCGTCGGGCTTCGCGAACGTAAGGAGACGAACGTGCGCCACCTCTCTTTCAAGTTCGCCATGACTCGCGCCGCGCGCCCGGGCCTGCGAGTCGGTGGCGTGGTTCTCTACCGCGGACGAGAAGCGTGGATGCGGACGGGTCGTGCAAACCCCACGGACACGAGACATCAAAGTAGTATCGAGGAGGACGAAGTGTACTCAGTGCGAGCAATATTGGCTCGGGCAGAGATCGGAGTGGAGGAGAGAGGAAGAGAAGCGCCGGCGGGTGGCGCACCGCCTACAGCGACAAATAGTTGTCAATATCTGGACTCTGGCCACAGATATCTGCTCGTCATCATCTCCCAGCACAACGCCGTTCTCCATACTCTCTGTTCTCTGTCCGAACGAGCGTTTTCCGCAAGGCATCACTGCACGAGAGGGGGGCGTACACGGGGAGCCCGACAATCCCAGCCAGAGACCCCCAAATCGCCAAGCTCAGAAGCCACGACTCCCGGCCCGACGGAGGCTGTAGTCGTGTACACGGGAAGACACGCGACACGGTCGTCTTTGGAAGGCCCCGCCTGCAACACAATCGCGTCGCAGCGCGCTGCAGCGCCCTAGGATAACGATACTCGGATTCTTGATTATCTCCTTCATCACTGCGGGAAGCCTCCGTCAGGACCCCGCTGTCTTCCAGCTCCCTGGTCGCCACGAACCCAGTATGGCAGTCCAATTTCGCAGCATCGATGCGCCCAATTCGAAATCAGAACAAAACGAGGGCGAGTGCGCCGCCCCGCGCCCCCCTACGCCCTGTCGCCGCTCCCCAAAATCGGCCGTGCCCTTGTTCTTGCCCACGCGGATGCGCGCTGCTCTCTTCCGGGAATCGCCCGACCCCCCCCCCCCCCTCAGACGTATAAAAGCCCGCGGGTCGTCTCCCCAAGTCCCTCGGCGACGTGTTGGTCCATATCCCCCTTGGCATCCAGATCCGTGCGCCGCAAAGCGGCCCGCGCCTGCCCTCGTGTGGGATCGACCTGGTACGCTGTACCCTCCTTCGCTGATGTGCCATCTGCTGACGTCTAGGTGTTTTGCGCCGCCTTCGTCTCTCCAGTTCACACTGCTCGGTGAGCATCATCCTGTTGTCTTTGCCCCCGTCTCATCACTCACCACGATCACAGGCTGCGCCAAAGGCGACTCCGACGGTGTGAAGGCTCGCACAAAGGGGCGGGCAGCGACCGGCTCCCGCGTCAACTGTAAGTCGTGCTTCTGTCGCATCTTGTCCACGAACGTTTCGCTCAACCATTCGCAGGAGGTTGACGTCGGGACCGTAAACCTGAGATGCGGGTGTAGCAACCCGCCGTCGCCAATATGGCGGCAACCAGACATAGGTCCTGGCGCGGCCGTCCATACGGACGGTCACTGTGAGCGCCACCACGACGCCACCATGGCGCTTACATTCATTCAAGCGTACCAGTCATCGGTTATTACGGCTCGAAACACGAGCGCTGGTGCGCGCTCGCAACGGCTCCTTACGCTGACAAACTCTCTCTATCTCTATATGTGGCATGCGCATTCCCCACCACCAACCACCACCACGCCCATGCCATCGGGCGGTCCCACTTTCGGCCGCCCTCGGCTCATCACCGCGCATCAAGGGGCCGGAAAATGGGCGTCGCACGGCTGCACCCGGTGCGCGTGCGTCTCAAGTCGCCGGCGAAGGCACTCGGACCAGCAACAGGCCGCGTAAATGGGCGTCGCGTGGCGCCGCAATGGGCAGCCACGCGTCTCAAGTCACCGGCTGAAGACCCCCGGGGATAGCGCAGGCCTCTCCGTGGCCCCCGGGACTAGTACCCGCCTCGCGGCGGGGAAGCCAACTGCGCTCTACGACTGGTGGAGGACCGTACACCCGCAGGTGAGTTGTCCCTTGTTAAGTTACTTCGTTAAAGCTGACTTCTTGCGTTCGCGTTAGTGTGCCTCATTCTCGAGCACTTCACCGCGCGGAAACGTGCGACCTCCGTGTGCCTCAAGACTGCGTGCCTCAAGATTCCCGAGGTACGGGGTCGAGCACTCGAGAGCGTGCTCGGCTCCTGGCGCAGGCCTTTCCGTGGCCCTCGGGATAAGTACTCGTCACCGCCTGCGGTGGCGGGGAAACCAACATGCGCCGAAGGCTCTGTCGAGTCACGCTGAGTATAGCATCGGCGCACACGCCTTGGAGGCCTTGTTCGAATGTACCGTCACACGTAGATCTCAATGTACCGCCACTATGCACTCATCGAAATTGCACATTGGGACGCATGATTGGGCGGCGGCCTGACATTTTACGGTAGACAGCAGGCATGCGTGGGGCTGAGCGGCGCGCTGTGATGGATATATTCACGTTGCATTGAATGAGCGAACTTGACCTCTTTCCATTTCGGGGCGAGGTTCAGACTCAGGTTAAGGTTGGACGTTCGTCCTTGCTACTACTCTCGCGACGACTCGGCGGCTCAGTCGAGTTTGTCGCCACCGACGCCAACCATTCCAAGCTCTTCCCATCCATCTTCAGCGCGTTTGGAAGGGTACGCCGGACGCGACGTATGTGGACTGAAGCATTTCTGCAGGAACAATGTTGGGGTGAGTGCTTCCTTAGCGATGTGCCGCGGATTAGTAGGTGGTTAGACCGCAGTCTGAACACCTCCCAATATTGACCTTCCCTGACCGCGTAGGTAGAATATAGCACTTCACTAGAATGTGAATTGATGCCTTTCCAAACGCAACAAGAGTGACAGAGCACCGCCCGCAGTCAGCCTCTCGGAGGCGGGGAGTCAGGCCCGATTGAAATGACCAGCCCTATATCAACCTGGCCGCCTCCGCTGCACTCTCCCATCTTCTCTCTCCTCCACACTCCGTGCTCATCCGGCACTCAGTGCTTCTAGGACTCGGCGTGCAGGATTGTTCTTCACTGGGCAGTCTCGCTTCACCCTGCGGCGCGCATCAGCTCCCTCGCGATCAAGTACCGAGTCGTCGTCGTCGACTAGGTGGTCTGTCGTCGCCCTGGTGGCGACGGCTAGCACAGGCCCCGAGTCGGCCGACATCCATGCGGCTCGCGAACGAGAGCGGAGGCCAGTATGCACCTTCGGCGACGTCGCGCCGTTGGCAGCCGGGGAGGATGGGCCCAGGATACCGGTCGCTGTATCGGACGTCGGCGGGAAGCCTGAAGTGAGTGCTAGCCTCCTCACCTGACGGTGGACCAATGGCTCTCCATGCAACCTCTTGGTTGAGGCCCGGGGCACCATATGCTCGCGGTAGCGGTGTCTCGTCGTCGCGGACACCTCCTTCCTTTCATGTGGGCTTCGTCCCTCTCCCAAAAGGCAGCTCCGGCTCGCCGCTCTCCCAAAAGGCAGCTTCGGCTAGCCACTTCTCGGTTCCGGTGCTACGGACTTGGAGCTTGGACTCGGACTTGGACTCGGACTCGGCTTTGACTCGCTCTTGGACTCGCGTCTCGCTCCCATATCGTCTCAGAAAAGCCCTAAAAAGTTCAAAATTGTAAAGCACAAAAACATAGGCATAACTAAGATAACCCCACACATGTAGACTCGGATTGTAGATGCGCTTGCTTCCCCGTTACGGCTCATTTCCTTTCTTCTTTCTTCGCAGGTACCCCGGCCGGCCCTCGACTCCGACTTCGACTTCGACTTCGACTTCGACCTCGACCTCGACCTCGACCTCGACCCCGACTTCGACCAGCTGCGCGCCCCTGCCTCCCTGGACGACAGGTATCCCGACGGTCTGTCTGAACCGAAGTGTGGCAGTCATGGGCCCATTAGGCGATGCAGACTCGAGGCCTTTCTTCCTCCTCCTCCTTTTTTTTAGTTTGTTTCGGCTCCGTTTTGTCGGTTGTGCTGAATTCCCTTGCCCCCCCCCATAGAGTTCTTTTGCTTCGGTCCTCGCTGGCGACACCAGGAGACACGGGCCTAGTCCACCCGCACCTGGTGTCCCGGCCAAGTCCTGTCCGAGCGCGCTCCCTGCGTGCTTGTCAGGCCGCGTATCCTCGTGATCGCCGCAGCCCCATTATTTTTTCCACACCCTCCTTTGGAGGCGTCCTTTCGGGGACTGGTTACGGCTTCTCGGCGTCCCTTCGGGGGCTGGTTTCGTAGTCCCTTCGGGGGCTGATTTTGGTTGCTCGTTTCGATGAGACGCATGCGCAATCCACATTGCGGGTGCGTCCTTTCTGCCTCCTTACCTTCCCTTGCTGACGTACTGTGTTACTCTCAGGATGCACTTCCGAGGCGCACATCATGCCCTCGGTTCCTCGCTGCGACGTTGCCCATTGACGGCGAGCACGAGAAATTCACACAGCGGGTACGGCCTTTCTGCCACCTTTGTGTCGTCCCGTCTGACAAGCCGTGCATATCCCTTCAGGATCCAAGCCCTGATATGCGCACACAATGTCTGTCCGCGTTCCTTACCATCTTGAATGTCACTGTATGTTTGGTTCGTCCTGACCGCACCTCACTGTCGTGCAACCTCGTCAAATTCTCTTCGTTCTGCCAGCGACGCAGTAGGTCCTGCTGCGTCTGCAGACGGCGTCGCAGGTGGCGTTGAGCAGACCTTGACCAACATATGGCGACCAGGTCCCGTGTTGTGCTTATACCAGCCCGACGCGGGTCCTGGCCCCCCGAGACGCCGCTCCGCGCTCGCCCATACGCACGCGCCGTCTCTCGTATCCGTGCGAAGCACCGTGACTGTGGAAGCAAGCAGACGAGATGCGGCCCTTCTGCAGCGGAGACGTTACTCAAAGCATCGCCACATGCTCGTGGACGTACCACTTCATGTCTCAATCCCGTGGCTAGAGCTGCGTATACGGCGAGTGTCGAGACGAGGAAGGCTGCTAGCTCTGCTTCACTCTGCGACTCGGATGCATCGCGCGCCTCGGTGGCGTCCTTGTTCAGTGCGAACTTGACGAAGACGGTATCAGTGCAGGCGTGTCGTGCACGCTCGATGGAAACAGTTAGTCAGAGTAGATTCAAGAGCAAAAACGACATGCACAAATCCAGCAGCGAATGGCCAGGAGATATTGGACATGGAAGAGAGAAAGAGAGAGGCTCCGGGTGGCGCGTCGCCTACAGCAACAAATAATCCTAAATACTTGACCTCGACGAGCACGCGCCGTCTGCCACGTCCGTCTTCCTACTTACTCCTAACACGACGACCCACGAATATCTTCCGAACGAGTAGCTGATGCAGAGCATCACTGACAGAGTTGGAGGGGGTCCGAGTCGTGCAGCCAGGGAGACCGCGAAATTCAGCCACAGACCCCCAATTCGCCAAGCTCAGAAGCTTCGCCTCCCGGCCCGACGGAGGCGATAATCGAGCTCACTACAGAACACGCGACAGCGCTCTCTTTGGTAGGCCCCGCCTGCTACACAATCGCACGCAGCGCCCTGCAGCGCCCTAGGACCACGATACTCGGATTCCTTGATTATCTCCTCAATCACTGCGGGAACTGTCCGTCCAGGCTCTGTTGTCTTCCAACTCCTTGGCCACCACCAACTCGTTCAGGCAGTCCCACCTCGTGCCTTCGATGCGCCCAATTCGAACTCAGAACAAAACGAGGGAGATTGCGCCCCCTGACGCCTCCCCGCGCCCCGTCGCCGCCTGCCAAAACCAGCCATGCCCTTGTTCTTGCCCATGCGGACGAGCGGTGCTCTCTTCCGTGCTCTCATCCGGGATACCGCCGATCTGCGGACCCCAGACGTATAAAGGCCCGCGCGTCGTCGACCCAAGTCCCCCAGCACCCCCACCGGTTCACATCCCCCGAGGCCTTTAGATGCGTGCGCTGCAACGTCGGCGCACGCCGCCCTCGTGCGGGATTGACCAGTACGTCGCGCTCTCCACGCGCGCTGCTGCGACAGCTACTGACGTCTGCATATTTGCGCCACCGTCGTCTTCGCAGTTTACATCGCTCGTGAGCATCATCGTCTTGCACCCTCGTCCGTGTCACTCACAGCAATCATCGTAGGCTGCATCTCAAGCGACGGCCGATGTGAGAGCCCGCCCTAGCGGTGGGCGGCGACGATCCCGGCATCAACTGTAGGTGTATCGCTTCTTGACCACTGCGAACGTCCCGCTCATCCATGTCGACTAGCCCATGAACGCCGGGATTGTCTTCAACCCTGACGGGGCCTCGGGGACCCGCTGCCGCCAATAGGGCGGATCTCGGGAACCCGGACCCTGGCGCGGCCGTCCACTCGGACGGTCACTGAGGAGCGCCACCTTAACGCCACCACGGTGTCGCTCCTCTAGTCGCAACAACTGCCGTGCGTCTACGTTCTCCTGTCGCTGCGGCTCACTCTGGGCATTACGCTGACGCCACGCTCGCTTAGTATCTGCGGCGGCGGCGGCGTTGCATCGTCCCATACCGCAATACCAGCGGGGACGCTTGCTGGGCATCTGCGCCCCGTCTATGGTCACCACCCGCATAAGCTGGGCATCTGCGCCCGTCTATGGTCACCACCCGCATAACTTATGCTTATTATGGCTCGAAACGCGAGCGCTGGTGCGCGCTCGAACACGCTCCTTATGCTAACAAACCCTGTATTTTCTTTTTTCATATGCCCAACGCGCCCTCACCGCGCCGTCCACCCCCACGTCTAGGTCCTCGGGCGGCCCCAACAGGGGTCGCCTTCGCCTCATCATAACCATCAAGGGGCCGGAAAATGGGCGTCGCACGGCCGCACTTCGGTGCGCCTGCGTCTCAAGTCGCCGGCGAAGGCACGACCAGCAACAGGCCGCGTTAATGGGCGTCGCGCGGCGCCGTCATGGGCAGCCACCCGTGGCGTCGCCATGCGTCTCAAGTCGCCGGCTGAAGACCCCCGGGGATAGCGCAGGCCTCTTCGTGGCCCCCGGGACTAGTACCCGCCTCGCGGCGGGGAAGCCAACTGCGCTCGACGACTGGTGGAGGACCGTACACCCGCAGGTGAGTTGCCCCTTATTCGTGGCCTAGATTGATGAAGCTGACTCCTCGCGTTTGCGCCAGTGCGCCTCGTCATCGAGAAAAATCACCGCGTGGAAACGTACGTCCTCCGTGTGCCTCAAGATCGTGTGCCTCAAGATTCCTGAGGTACGGGGTCGAGCACTCTGGAGAGCATGCTCGGCTCCTGGCGCAGGCCTTTCCGTGGCCCTCGGGATAAGTACCCGTCACCGTTCGCGGTGGTGGGGAAACCAACGTGTGCCAAAGGTTTGAAGCAGTCAGATAGTTGATGTACTTTCGCGAGCCCGAGCAGGGCGTTCATGTCGTATTGTTCTCGTCGCGCAACGCTATTGCTACCAATTCAATCATGTACTCGTCGATATCCCCCGTCCTTCCGTGCGAATACTCAGTCGTCCTTCCATCACAATACCCGCGCCAGAGCAAAACCGTCCCATAAACCTCGCGACCATTCGCGTCCATTGGTCCCCCAAACCAGTAGCCCTCTCGCTCTCGTCAAGCATTCCTCGGCGTCAGCACCACCGGCAACGGCGACTTCTGGAGCGCGAACCAGTCCTCGAGCTCCTCCTCGTACGCGCGTGGCTCCCACCCCGGCGCGAACCGCATCTCGAAGCGCTGCACGAGCAGCGCCGTGAGCATCCGGATCTCCTGCAGCGCGAGCCCGCGCCCGACGCAGTTGTTCGGCCCGAACGAGAAGGGTGTGTACGCGCGCACGTCGTGCACGAAGCCCGGGTCTGGGTCCGCGTCCGCGTCTGACTGGGAGGCGGCGCGCAGCCAGCGGTCGGGGTAGAAGGACTCGGGGTGCGGGGAGAAGTAGCGCGGGTCGCGCTGGAGGCAGTAGAGGTGCACGTAGGTGGTGGTGCCTTCGGGGAGGTAGCTGCGTGCATGGTGTGGTTAGCTTCGGGGACGAGAAGATGATAGCAGCGGACGCACTAGGGTCCTGCGACGCGGCCGCCAGAGCCCTTGGGCACGCGCCGCTGGCTGCCGTTGATGACGATAGGGTAGAGGCGGAGCGTCTCATTGCTGGGTAGCGTACAGTCAGCTTCGAGTGATACGAGCCCGAGAGCGACACGAAACGCCTACATGACAGCGTTGAGGAACGGCATGCTCGCGTGGTGCTTCGTGTCCAGCGCGTTCTCCCCGGGCGGGAAGTAGCGGTCGACCTCGGCCTGCAGGCGTTCGTAGACCGTGTGGTCGGCGAGGACGAAGTAGAAGAGGTTGGAGAGGGCGATCGAGGTCGTGTCCGCGCCCGCGATCATCGCGAGCACGCCGTTCGAGACGGTCTCCGGGAAGGGTGGCGTGACCGGCTCTGCTCCATCTTCGTTGTTCTGCGAGGAAGAGGCGCATCAGGCGTAAATCGCGCCACCAATGCGGGTACGGGGAAGGAGCACTAACGAGGTAGTAGAAGAGGTCGCGGCTGCGGGAGCCGCTCTTGACGCGCTGCACTGCGAGCCCGAGGCCTTGTGCGACCATGCGTCTTGTGGGATGCGCGAGGGACGGAATGCGACGAGCGTAGATGGCGGCCCACGGGATTTGCCCGAGAACATGAAAGGATCTGGCTGGTTGTGAGATCGGAGCAGGGGCGGAGAAACGCGGAAGAGACGTACTTGTTGCCTTCTTCTATGACGTGCCAGCTACCTCCTGAGGTGCCATTCTGAATCATCTCCGATCCGCCACCGAACCTGCAGACGGCCAGTAAGAACGAGTGTGAATGAGGAGGCCCCCTTGGTGCTACTCACGCCATGTCGCTCATGAAGTCATATCTGTTGATATGGTTTCAGCGACGACCTTCATGGAACAGGGGATTGCTACTGACGTGAAGAATGCGAACCACTGGCCGAGGTCGACCGCACCCTTCTGTGCGGCGAGCATGTCCACGAGCGCGTTTGCGCGTCTGATGATGATCTCTTCGTATCCCTTGAGAGCGGCTGCATTGAACGCCCTGTTCCATGGCTTACGCCGGCGCGCATGCTCGAGGGGGTTGCGTTCGGCGATAAGTGAGAGATTCTCGCTAAATGCCATCTTTGCATTGAACGCATAGCCTAGACGCACACAATTTGAGTGGAGAGAATTGAGGGGGGAAGAGAGGCACCAACGAGGATCTTTTGGGATGGTGCTGACAGACGGAATGGCGTCTATGTCCCGTATGGATACCTCGTTCGGTCCTGGAGAAGAGGGTGAGAACGCCATGGGTGTCTATAATCGCTGAGATTCTACCTGTTCGGACGACGTTTCCATATTTCTCGTGGAGGCTCTTGATGAACTTGTACTGCTTTCCCCGGGTGGCGATGCAGACCATGGGCAACTTAGAGACTTTGAGGTATGCAGGACCGGGGTAACCGGCAAGGGGATGAAATGGTGAAAGACGATATACTACTACTGAGAGCAAGAGAGCAGATAAGTACAGAACCAGAGCGTATAGCGAGGCGGCAAGAGCATTGAGACGGCCTTGTAGAACCAGTGAGAAGACGGCAGGGGGTAGGATCAGGAGAGTGCAATGGGCGGTGAGGCTATCAGGCTCATAGCGTTTGAAGATTTGGTGCGCTATCTAACAGTAAAATGAGTCCGCAGTTCGTGAACGTGTCGCGAATGCACTCACCAAGCCGCAAGAAACGATTGCGAGAGAGATGTCGGTTGTCGAGAGCTGCCAGTGCAACGATGACATGGCCGTTGCGTGGGATCAGAGAAGAGGACGAGAACGAACCGTTGTCTATTCCGTGGGATCACGGTGTGTCTATGTATGCGCTGCGAGTCTAATTGAGAGGTCTAAATGGGGTTAGCGAGGAAGCGAGGAGGAGGCGTGCACCTCCCTTCTCAATTGACGCTGATCGCTAAGCATCTCTTGAGACATGCGCATATACCTGGCTTCATCCATGGATGTATGCAGACGTCGGCTCAAGTCCGCAAGAGACTGGCGAAAGGGGTTCGTACGTACGAGGTCACCGAACGTGGTCGACGCACGCAGGGGACAGAACACAGCCACTCCAAGCCAAGTATAGCCGTTCCTCCCAAAGTCCTCCCAGGCGAGTCGCCATCCGTATCGTTCGCTTGGCTACCACCCAGCCCCGGACACTGCGTCTCGCAGATCTTTCTTTCACCATGTGAAATTCTCGTCACGGTTCCGACACAGTGACGTTCGTTCACGGCCCGTTGATAGTCTAGGACGGGGGAAAGTGACAAGCTCGCAGTCAATGCATCGTCTGCGTGATATCACATAGGCCTCTTACCTCTACTCGAACACAATCGCGAGGTCCGGCCCCTTCGTGTTCAGCCACCGTCTCCACATCACCGCGTAACGTGTCGTCCACCGCCGCACGCCTTCACGGAACACCTCCTCGTCCGTCGCCATCCGGGAAATTCGATATATCTCCCTCCGGTCGCGGTTGCTGAAGTACGCTATCTGCTCCGCCGCCTCCTGCAGCGTAGGATGCCACTAGACAGACGCGCCAGTCAGTAAGCCAGTCATACGCTCCTCGCAACGCCAATGAGAGAGACGGAGCCTCACCGGTCCACGGAACACCATCCTATGCCACTTGCAAAATATCCTCGGGGAGAGCCGATACTCCGTCGCCTCCGGGTCTACTTCCGTCGCGTCCCTATACGCCGGTGGAAGCCGCGGCGTGTAATACCTCACCAGCGGTACTCCCGGGGGCGTGGTGTTCGCGTCCGACGCCTGGAATGCCCTCCTGCTCCTCTCCGCCGACCTCCAGTACGCAGCTTCTTTCTCGGGGGTGTTGTACCGTGCATATGGTGATTGTACGTGCTGCCGTAGTCCGTTGAACCATACGCGAACCCGTGCGACGATCCGGAGGGGGTCTCCCGCTCTCCAGCACTTGAAGATGACGATGCCTCCGGGGAATGCGAGGGGCCAAGCGACCAGGAATGTTTTCAGTAACACGTGGCATAGGTTCTGCAACGTCTAGAACGTGGATTCACGTCAACTCGCGTTTACTATGCCATGGATGATGGAGATGTGGGACTTACGATAGTGTTCTTGAGCGTTACTGGAAGCTCTAGATGCATGGCGACAAGCGAGGTCAGGAATGTTCACGGGAAGGTTTGGGGGCGTCCTCGTCGCGCTCCGTACGCATCCCGTATAGCTCCCACACAACGCGGCGTCCACGAGGTGGCCGCTCTGACTCGTCTGAAGGCTATCAAATGAAAGCACCCAGTCGAGCGTAGGGTTCGACTGGGCAAGATCACGGCCCATCCCAGGCATCCATCGTACGAAAGTCGAGCGAAGCCGCGATCGGGAGAGAAGCAGCAAAGATCCAAATAGCCAGTGCATAAATACTCAGCAAACGTGGCAGCTGTAAGATACACGCGACGGAAACCGCGATAAATACGTCATGATCGTCGAGTCCCTCAATGAACGTGGATCGCCTGCTGCAGCAGCTCGTCAAGCGTCTGCAAGACCAACGTCAGCATCAAGCTACCAGCGCACGAGCTCGCGATATCACGCACCTGGTCCATTTCCTCCAGTTGTGCGAACGTGGTCGCATAGATATCCCTGATCTGCGGGTGGAGCGCGTCCCTGTCCAGCGGCCGCCCGAATAGCATCTCCTCGACGGCGTCCAGCGGCGGCTGCTCCGGCTTGACCTTCTCGCTCAGCGCCGCCCGCATCTCAATCACCGCCATCATCTCGTTCAGCCCAAAGTCGTTCTTCGGCAGCACCAGCTTCGGCTTCCCGTCCTCCCGCGCATGCGGAAGGCTCGTCGGCATGGGGCCACGAGGGGACGACGGCGTCGCCGTCCGGTAGTCAGACACGGCGGACGCGAAGGAGGACTGCCGTTCGTGCGGCACAGGGTATCCACGGGGCCGCCCGGTGGGCGTAACCGTATGTGAGCGTTGGTAGTCCGACTCGCCAGGGCTCGCCGTGCGGTAGCTCGACATGCGCGACTGCGACTGCGGCGGAGACGCGACGCGTTGGCCACCCGTGACCGACCCGCTCCTATTGTGCGCCGTCGGGGTGGCGGTACGCGAAGAAGACATCGCCTGCGGGGACTCGGTCGCCGAGTATGCCGAGTCCGTGCTTGTTCTCGCAGAGTCGGTCGAGTCGACGCTCTGTCCCGAAGACGACTGCGAGAGGGGCGCACGTCCCGCGCCCTTCTCGTGCTTGATCTTGCTCAGCACTCTCTCGAGCTTCGCGCCCAGTCCGTCCTTGCCGTGCGCAAGCACGCCGTGCAGCAGATCTTCGCTCGAGGGGTTCGTCTTCGGGCCAACCTCGCCGCGCCACTCTTCCTCGACGATGTCGCTGATGTCGTATGTCTCACCGTCAGGCTCGACATACGAGTAGCGCATCTTGTCGTCGACCTCGTAGCGCGAGCTGCGGATCATCGCGTTGCCCGGCAGGAGAACATCCAAGCCTCGGAGCGAGTTCTGGTTGGTAGAGAGGATGGCGCGCTGGTTGGCGCGCGTCGCCGCACGCTGGGCGGCGATGATCTCTTGCCTCGACGGCTGGCGCTTCTCCTCAGGTTGAGCGGTCGTATCAGATGCGGTGCTGGAGCTCGCGATAGAGTCCCGGAGATGCTGCAGCGCGAGCTCGTCAAGGGGCGCAGACGAACGATGGCGAGAAGAGGAGCTCCGGTAGGCAACGGCACGGCGTAGGATGAAGATGGGGTCGTCCGGACGGACGTCATCCGCAGAACCGAGCAACAGTTGTGCAGAGTCCACCGAGCGGCGCTTGCTCTCGAACTTGCGATCGACCTGGCGATAAGCCGGGGCGCGGGGGAACGCGTCGATCACCTTGCTGGACGGCGACAGTTCACGCTCTGGGACACACATCCAATCAAGACATGCTTGCACACATAACAGGCGTGGAACTCACCCTTGCCGTTGATCTCGACAGTCAGCCCATACCTGACGCGGGATGAGCTGCGACGCTTCGTCAACTTGTCCTCGACCTCGTCGCCACCGTCCACGACGCCCTCCGGGATGCCGAACCTGTCCAGGCCCTGCTCGATAACCTCCGCGACCGTAATGTTCTTCGGGAACACGAAGATCTTCTTGCGCAGGTTCTGCGAGATGCCCGGGGACGGCACCTGGCTCGCCTGCGGCCGGTTCCGGAGCGTGCTCTTGAACACGATCGCCTCCGTCTGCGGGTCGAAGACCATGTCGTCCGGGAGGTCATCCGGGTAGATGACCAGCTGCATCCCGAACCTGACCGACGGCGAGCTGAACCGCTCCGGGGGCACGTGGTTTCCGCCGGCAGTCGACACCGAGAGGTACTGCGGGCGCGAACGCGTGTGTTCACCGCCCTCGTCGTCGACGCTCTCTGCGAGCAGCGTCTCGTCTCCTTCCCCGTCGAAGTTCTCGTCTCCGCGTCCGCGGCGGTTGAGATAGAACTTGACCTGCGAGTCGTCGGTGAAGTCGTTCATGGACAGCTTCTTGATCGCCGGGTGCATCGACAGGTTGCTCGCGACGGAGCTGATGCTGCCGACGCTGCTCCGCTTCACCTTCGGGATCTCCATCGCGGCTTCGACGAGCGACTCGAACACGCCCAGCGGGCGCTCGTCCGGACGGAGCACTGCCGAAGACCCCTCGACCTGCTTGATCGTCAGGTAGTAGTCCTTCTCGTCCTCGCCGGCCGGGAGGCGGAACCGCTGGATCGCCTGGCGCACGAGATCCGATGCCGTCGTAGATGTGTTGAGCAGCACCGTCTTGAACGTCGCCTCGGTCTGGAGCGCGTCGCCCGCGAAGATACGGACAACGCTGAGGTCGGGCAGGCCGACACCTTGTCCGTCCATCGCAGTCGGCGAGAGTACGAGAGAGCCTGGGCGCGGACGCGAGCCAGTGGCTGACAATCCGGAAGCCGAGCTCGTCGACGAGCTGAACGACATCGAGTTGCCCGGCATGACCGCCGATGCGGACTGCAGGCCATAGGATGGCTGAGCCTCCGGCGGGGTCGCAGGCGAGCGATTGAGATACTGCTGGTAGAGCATTTGCTGCTGCTGGTCGCGCTGCCGGAGTTGGGCAGCCTGCTGCGAGAGCTGCACCTGCACCTCGGGCTGCGCACGCGCTTGCTGCCCCTGCGACGCGTCTTGCGGGGAGGCCTGTTGAGATTGGGACTGTTGCGGCGACTGCTGTTGTTGCTGCATGAGCCTCTTCGGGTCTGCGGAGTTCTTCTGCGCAAGCATCGCCTGCTGCTGTTGCTGCCGTGCACTTGTCGTCGTCGGCGAGGAGACTTCCGCGGAAGTCGGCGGCGTCTGAGGGGAAGAGCGCATCGACCTGCCAGACTCCTCCGACTCGCGCAGCGAGTCCGCGCTCGCAGCGCTCCCCGTGTCTGAGCGGTCTTTGCCCTTCTCCTTGTCCTTCTTCCGTCCGAACAGGCCGCCGAACACGCCCTTCTTCTTCTTATCTTTTTCCTTCCCGCTCTCGTCGTCCGTCGTCTCGTTGCCGCGGTCGCGTTCCTTGCGCAGCTTGCCTCCGCTGGCGCCCTTGCCCGCAGCCGGGTCGCCCACGCTGACCGTGGCGGTCACCTTGTTCCTCGGCGCGTTCGCGGGACCCGCGAGGTGCGCCTTCTTGCGCGCCGCCTCCTCCAGCGCCTCGATCTCCTCGCGCGTCCGCTTCCGCTCCTCAGACTGCTGCTGCATGATGGCGCTGGGCAGCAGCGGCCCGTTCGCATAGTCGTCCGTGCGCGCGACAGGCGGCGTCATGCTGAGCTTGCGGGTTTCCGTCGCCTGTGCAGGGTCCATCGTGCGCCCGGGCGACGACGGCGAAGTCGCGGGAGAGACCTCGTCCGGCACGATGACGAGCTTGTCGCGCGGGCGGAGGGGCTGCACGATTTCTTCGCGCGGAGAGAGTACGCCCGAGTCCTTGCGCGCGGGGTCCATGTCCTCGACCTGGATCTGCGCGCCCTGGGCCTGCAGCCGCTCGCGCTGCATCTCCTCGGCCGCGCCGTCCTCCCAGCTCATGCCGTCGTCGGGCTCCATGCCGAGCGGTGCGGGCTGGCTGCCGTTGAGCGTGCGCTCGCGCTCGTCCCATTCCTCGGCGAGCTCGGGGTCTTCGTCGGAGTAGTCCTCGTCGTCCCACTCGACGTCGTCCTCTTCCTCCTCTTCCTCGTTCCAGATCGCGGGCGCGTAGCGGTGGACGCCGAAGTCGGCCCGGAAGCGGACGCCTCTGGATTGCTGGGACGACGCGGCGGCGGTGCCTGGAGTAGGCGAGGGCGTGTGCCCTTGGTTGGAGCCTGTGCGGGAGGTTTGCAGGAGCTTGTCACGCGACTCCTGGAGTTCGGCCTGGGTAGCAGATGCGAGCTAGAACACAGAGGTGAGCTGTGAGCGCACGAGGAGAGCGTGATGGCGCGTACGTCGACGTTGCGATGCTTGTTCAACCTTGCCAAGCGCTCAAAGGGGGTCTCAATGTTCTCCGCGGGGATGTAGCCGACCTCTTGCGTTTTGAGGACACGGACGAGCCACCAGTAGCTGTTGCTGTCGTCCATCAGGAAGAGGGAGTCGCCCTTGACGACGTTGGCCTGGCCCTCGACGGTCGCGGCGAAGCTGTGTAGGGCGTAGACGAGGTCAAAGTCGATGGACTCGTTGGGGATGGAGAGGGAGGACGAGCCGTCGTCGTCGTCCATGTAGTCCATCTCTCTGTCCTCGCCGTCGGAATCGTCCTCGAGGACGGAGTGTTCCTCGTCGGACGGGTAGGTCATGTCGCCGTGCATGTGATGTTGGATGTGGTCGTCAGACATAGCAGATAGCGAGATTCAGCTAGTATGAGACAGTGTGGGTATTGTTTCGTGGTATAGCCCAAGATATCAGGTTACGAAGAAAGCAGAGGATTAGACGGAGTCGTAGGGTTGCTGCTGTGTCGCAAACTGAAGGAAAGACGCGTGCTGGCACTGCGGTAGAGAAGAAGCAGAGACGAGAAAGAGCATAGACGAGGTCAACGAATGTCACGCAATCCCAGCCACACAGAGAAAAGACGAGAGCGCGGGCAGCAGTGGGGGCGAGGATGGTGGTGGGATGGATCGCAGGAGCGAGACCCCTTCGTCGGGAAGCAGTTATGCGTAGGCGCCCGCACCTCTCCTCCTCCGCTCATCGACTTCAAGCTCGCCCTCGCCATTCCTTCTCAGTAAATGCCTCTATGTCTACTGGGAAATTAGACCTCTCGATATTACATGTAAATGATCACGATAATTGGTGCAGAACCGTGTAGTAAGCACTTCATGTTCTCATTCTGGAGACATCCGGATTCCGAGTTTCCCAGTTGTATGGAGTACTGAGACACTATGAAGGGCAGGTGAAGGTGACTACAAACAGTCCGTGAATCGATTGCGTGCAAGCTTGCAAGGATCCGGCGACGGTACTTCGAGGAAGACCATCATATACTCACTGTTTGCTCATCATCCTCCGCCGTCACCAAACTCATTCATTGTATGCACGATCCAAATACTTGGCAGATAGGCCAGTGACATCCATATGGCTCACGATATGCACATACTCGACAGGCCCTTTTCGTCTACGTTTGCGCGTCGAGGCCTATAGGCATCGATCACCGGCTGGTACAAAATGGACCCGCTGGACCGAACGTTCGCTGCCCAGAGCCTCGCGAATCCGTGTCATTTGCGCATCCGAACGACGGATTGTGCGCATAGCAACACCAGGACACAAGCGGTGGACACGCGCCCTGGCTGACTCGTAGAGTGCTCCCTGCCGAGCAATCCTTGAATATGTCCTGTGCGTGTTCAAGACATCCTTGACGCCGGCTCGAGCTCACCATCGGCGTACCACCTGTCTCGCTGAGATGGCACTGTTTGCTGTGTTGTGTTGAATGCCGCGAGATTACTGCGAGACTGCCCGCCGGGGGGAGTTCCTGCAGTACCGATTCAGCATGCTGCTTCACTCGAAGTGGAGCGCTGCTTGCCCCATGAAGTCCTCAGATGACTGATAAGCTGATTCATTTTGTGGCCCCCCTGTTTCAGAAGAACTTGGGGGCAGGAATGTCTGCGGATTCATCTTTGGTACCTGCGGGTGGCTGTGTTCTGGGTACGAGTCGTTCAAATGCGCAGACAACTTGGACGAACTTAGAATTCTTCACCGTCGCTCATGTACCAGTTCTCCCCAAAACGCTTTGAGGCGAGGGGCGCACATGTTCGCGAGTACGTATGATTATCATGCGAGGATTTGCATTCGGCGATCAGCGTCCCGCGCTCGACGAAAAGCCAGCGCCAATGAGCGAGCTCTCTCAGCCTCTCTCCGGATCGCCCATCACGTTCGGGCTGCACCCGGCTCGCCCGCCCCTCCTGAGCTCGTTATCCCCATCAAGACCTCCCGACTACCTTGCTAGCCCATATATAGATACATCTGTAGCTTAAAAGCATAAGGAGACCGCAGGACATCTTCCGCTCTCTCTCCCCGGGGTCGCGCTGTCTCTCGGCCTCCGCCACCATGCCGCTCTTGCCAACCGATATCGTTCTCGCCGTCGTTTCCTCAGGCTTGGTGAGCATGTGCAATGCAGATGATTCACCGACACGCAACTCACCATACCGCAGATAGCACACCAGATCTTCAAACGTTACGAGCCTGACAGCTTGGTAGCCCACTTTGGCCTGCTCGTTCTTCCTCCCACTTTGTTTTCGCTGCTTCTTTGGAACGAGGCCTCAGTACTCAAGGTCATATTCTATTCTATTTATTTGTATTTGTCAGCTCTCTTGCTTTCACTGGTTGCGTATCGTCTTTCGCCGTTCCATCCTCTGGCTAGCTATCCCGGTCCCGCGTATCTCAGGGTCTCGAAGCTACCTTTGATTTGGATTGCTAGTCGAGGCACTCAGCACAAGTTCATCAAGCACCTCCACGAGAGGTATGGGGACGTTGTCCGAACAGGTTCGTTTACTAGCATTCCCTCAGAGGCCCATGTTCACCACGTTCCCAACAGGGCCAAACGAGGTCTCAATCCGGGACGTAGACGCCCTGCCGTCAGTCAGCACCATCCCCAAGGACCCCCGTACGTTGCTTGGTTGTCTCCAAATTCGTCAACACCTTCACTCACGCTATGTGTGCCCAGGCTATGGCTTCAACTCGAAGATGGCGTTCAGCGACAATCTCTCGCTCATCGCCGAACGCAACCCTTTCGAGCACGCGCGCCGCCGCAAGCCTTGGAACAGGGCGTTCAACGCCAGCGCGCTCAAGGGATACGAAGAGATCATTGCGAAACGTGCCCATGCGCTCGTGGATGCGCTCGCATCGCAGAAGGACAAAGTCGACCTGGGGCAGTGGTTTGCCTACTTCACGTATGTTGTGCGGTTGATTCGGGGCCAGATCGATGCTGAAAGCGTGTTCGCAGTTATGACTTCATGAGCGACATGGCGTACGTCTTGGCTCCCGGGGGACTATCGACGTGTTTCCGTCACTAACTACCACCTGTAGGTTCGGCGGCGGATCTGAGATGATTCAGAACGGCCATTCGGGAAGTAGCTGGCACATCCTCGAAGAGGGCATGCTGTGGGTTTCTCCCTCTCGTGTTTCCTCCCCGGCCCAAGCTTATGAGAGAGTTCAGTTTGTTCCACGCCATCGGGCAAATACCGTGGGCCATCATCTACGCTCGTCGCATCCCGGCCTTCGCACGCATCACCCAGCGCATGGTCGCGCAAGGCCTGGGTCTCGCCGTGCAGCGCGTGAAGAACGGCTCCCTCAGCCATGACCTCTTCTACTACCTCGTACGTAGCTTATTCCCGCATACGACTGTACCGCTGCATTTTATACGTCTAACGTGCTTATTCACTACAGAACAACGAAGACGGGGCAGAGCCGGTCACGCCGCCGTTCCCGGAGACCGTCTCGAACGGCGTGCTCGCGATGATCGCAGGCGCGGACACGACCTCCATCGCGCTCTCCAACCTCTTCTACTTCGTCCTCGCCGACCGCACAGTCTACGAGCGCCTGCAGGCTGAGGTCGACCGCTACTTCCCGCCCGGGGAGAACGCGCTGGACACGAAGCACCACGCGAGCATGCCGTTCCTGAACGCTGTCATGTAAGGCGTCTTGCGTTTCTCCCAGCGTTGTTGAGCTCGGAGCTGACTGTACGCTACACAGCAACGAGACCCTCCGTCTCTACCCTGTCGTCATCGACGGTAGCCAACGACGCGTGCCAAAAGGCTCCGGCGGCCGTGCCGCAGGGTCATAGTACGTTATCGGGGGTGATGTGGCTCAAAAATCAGCTAACATTGTACCTCAGCTACCTGCCCGAAGGCACCACTACCTACGTGCACCTCTACTCCCTCCAGCGCGACCCGCGCTACTTCTTCCCACACCCCGAGTCCTTCTACCCCGACCGCTGGCTGCGCGCCGCCTCCCAGTCGGACGCAGACGCGGACCCGAGCTTCGTGCACGACGTGCGCGCGTACACGCCGTTCTCGTTCGGGCCGAACAACTGCGTCGGGCGCGGGCTCGCGCTGCAGGAGATCCGGATGCTCACCGCGCTGCTGGTGCAGCGCTTCGAGATGCGGTTCCCGCCGGGGTGGGACCCGCGTGCGTACGAGGAGGGGCTCGAGGATTGGTTTACTATTCAGAAGCCGCCGTTGCCGGTGGTGCTGACGCCGAGGAAGGCGTGACGAGAGCGAGAGGGTGATTGGGCTGGAGGATTGACAAACGCGGATTGACGCGAGGTGGACACTCGCGCTGGGTAATTTGCTCTGGCTTCGGAATTAAGAGGTAGGGGACGACGGAGACGACTATGATTTGCACTTGCACGGACGGACGGGGGAGATATCTGGGAGTACATGATCTCATTGGCAGCGATAGTGTTGCGTGACACGAACAATACAACTTGCATGGCCACTTGGGCGAAGGACGGTACATGAACGATCTGACGACTTCGAACCTTCGGCGCACGTTGGTTTCCCCACCGCCGCGGGCGATGGCGGGTACTTATCCCGAGGGCCACGGAAAGGCCTGCGCCAGGAGCCGAGCACGTCCTCTCGAGTGCTCGACCCCGTACCTCGGGAATCTTGAGGCACGCAGTCTTGAGGCACGCGGAGGGCGGCCGTACATTTCCACAGCAGTATCACACTTGAGAGCGAAAAGTCAGATCTGGTGATGTAGCCAACGAACAGGAGGCTACTCACCTGCGGGCGTACGGTCCTCCACCAGTCGTCGAGCGCAGTTGGCTTCCCCGCCGCGAGGCGGGTACTAGTCCCGGGGGCCACGAAGAGGCCTGCGCTATCCCCGGGGGTCTTCAGCCGGCGACTTGAGACGCATGGCGACGCCACGGGTGGATGCCCATGACGGCGCCGCGCGACGCCCATTAACGCGGCCTGTTGCTGGTCGTGCCTTCGCCGGCGACTTGAGACGCAGGCGCACCGAGTGCAGCCGTGCGACGCCCATTTTCCGGCCCCTTGATGGTTATATGATGAGGCGAAGGCGGCCCCTATTGGGGCCGCCAGAGGACCTAGACGTGGGGGTGGACGGCGCGGTAAGGGCGCGTTGGGCAGATGAAAAAATAGGGGGTTCGTTAGCATAAGGAGCGTGTGCGAGCGCGTACCAGCGCTCGCGTTTCGAGTCATAATAAGCATAATTTATGCGGGTGGTGACCATAGACGGGCGCAGATGCCCAGCAAGCGTCCCCGCTGGTATTGCGGTATGGGACGATGCAACGCCGCGGATACTAGTACTAGGCGAGCGTGGCGTCAGCGCAATGCCCAGAGTGAGACGCAGCGACAGGAGAACGTAGACGCACAGAAGCTGTTGCGAACAGAGGAGAAACGCCGTGGTGGCGTCAAGGTGGCGCCCCTCAGTGACCGTCCGAGTGGACGGCCGCGCCAGGGTCCGGATTCCCGAAATCCGTCCTATTGGCGGCAGCGGGTCCCCGAGGCCCCGTCAGGGTTGAAGACGATCTCGGCGTTCATGGGCTAGTCGGCATGGATGAGCGGGACGTTCGCAGTGGTCAAGAAGCGATGCACCTACAGTTGATGCCGGGATCGTCGCCGCCCACCGCTGGGGCGGGCTCTCACGTCGGTCCTCGCTTAAGAAGCAGCCTAAGATGATTGCTGTGAGTGATACGGACGAGGGTGCAAGACGATGATGCTCACGAGCGATGTGAACTGCGAAGTCGACGGTGGCGATAGTACGCAGACGTCAGTAGCTGTCGCAGCATCGCGAGTGGAGAGCGCGACGTACTGGTCAATCCCACACGAGGGCGGCGTGCGCCGACGTTGCAGCGCACGCATCTAAAGGCCTCGGGGGATGTGAACCGGTGGGGGTGCTGGGGGACTTGGGTCGACGACCACGCGGGCCTTTATACGTCTGGGGCCCGCAGATCGGCGGTATCCCAGATGAAGAGAGCACCGCTCGTCCGCATGGGCAAGAACAAGGGCATGGCTGGTTTTGGCAGGCGGCGACGGGGCGCGAGGAGCGTAATCGCCCTCGTTTTGTTCTGAGTTCGAATTGTGCGCATCGAAGGCACGAGGTGGGACTGCCTGAACGAGCTGGTGGTGGCCAGGGAGTTGGAAGACAACAGAGCCCCGACGGATACTTCCCGCAGTGATTGAGGAGATAATCAAGGAATCCGAGTATCGTGCTCCTAGGGCGCTGCAGGGCGCTGCGCGCGACTGTGTCGCAGGCGGGGCCTTCCAAAGAGAGCGATGTCGCGTGTTATGTGGTGAGCTCGATTATTGCCTCCGTCGGGCCGCGAGTCGTGGCTTCTGAGCTTGGCGAATTGGGGGTCTCTAGCTGGAATGTGCGGTATCCTCAGATGTTTTCCCCCTCCGGTACACAAGCTGCTATGCCTCCCAGAGAGATCGTCCAGCCAACGTCCTGTTGAGAGGAGGAAGACGACGCGTCGACGCTACTGCTGGGGTACGTCCCGCAGTCGTCGGCTGGACATATTTAGGATTATTTGTGCGTGTAGGCGGCGCGCCTGTCTTGGCGTCGGTCCTCGAGAGGTCGCGGCCCGTTCGCTTCAGGCTCATTCTGCTCGTCCCCTCAGGCTTCTGGCTTCACATCACCGTTCGAATTGCTTTGGCCAGACCACATGTTGTGCGCGGTCACTTGCCACTCCGTGTACTCCCCACAGGGCAGTGGACACTGTGACAATGACACACTCCGGGGCGGCCAGAGTGCGATGATTGCGTGTGGTGCAGCATGTCAGGCACTAGCTGGTTGCGTGCCGTAGCGGAGCAAAACAGGGACGACGGAACTGTGTGGACACACCCTGAAGGACAACGTATTCAATCGACACAGCTAGCAACGGACATTTCGGGTAATGTCTTCAGTAGAAGGATGTGGCGAATGAGTGCCGTGGGTGGCCATGCGGGTGAGCTAGAACGCACCCAATACGCTGCGCTCGCCAAAGACCAGAACACTGAGGTCTATCATGCCGTCCTGCGCACCGCACACCTTACATCTGCCCCTTCCGCATCAAGTTCCGCCTCACCCGCCTCCGTTCCCCACCCGCACCCTCGCCCTTGCCCCAGCGCAAGTACGGCACACGGCCGCGCTCGCATCCCGCGACATCGCCCGCGCCGTCGAGCGTGCGGAAGTCGAGCAGGCCCCACACAGGGATCTGGAGCTCGCCCATCACGAGCGCGCGTGCGGCGCCGAGGAGTGGTGCGGGCACGGGGGTGAGAAGCTGTAAGCGCGTGTGAGGGGCGGAGGCGGGGGAGAGGCCGCGGATTAGGCCGAGGCCGAGGCAGCGGGAGGCGTGCGGGGAAGGGGGTGGGGCGCCTTGGTTGTACGGGAGGTGTGTGGGAGAGGGGGGAGAGGGAGAGCTAGGTGGCGAGCGGGTGCCGGGGTCGCAGCTGACAAGAGCGACGACGGCGCAGGGGAGAGCGCGCGGGACCTCGGAGGGGACGACGTCTTCGGAACCAGCGCCGGTGAGGACGAGCTCGTCAATCGCGGTCTGCCAGTCGACCTCATATGGTGGCTGGGCGCAGAGCGGGAGGGCGGTGTTCCACGCCGTTGGGAAGGGGGAGGTGTAAGGGGATGAGGGGACGGTGGCGTTATGCGGGAAGACGGCGTGGAAGTACGAGAGGATGGAGAGGTTGCGGTGGTCTGCTGCCGTGTAGTGAGAGGCGGCGCTTTCCGGAGGCACACTCTCTACGGGATAGATGCTGGGGCCTTGGGTGCGTGCCGAGGACGGGCCTGCTTCACGCCCAGCATATGCGAGCTCGTCCTCGGGGGACGTGGGGGTGAAGGCGAAGATGTCGGACGGCTCGACAATCTCCTCGACTTTGCGCGCGATGTCTGCGCCCAGGCCCTTTGTCCAGCCCATCGTGTTCACGACGAGGGGAATCGAAGATGAGATGCGGCCATCCTCGTCGTCAAGGCCATCTTCGTCCAACACTGCGTTCCGCACGTCGATTTCATATTGCCGCATGAGTGCTTGGATCGAGTCCAGGTAATGCGAGGGCGACGTTCGCGGAGACGTCGCGCCGATGAAGTGGGCGGAGAACGGTATGCTAGGGTGCGTGAACGGTGGCCCTAGAGGGACAATTTTGTCAGATCGGCGCCCGCCCGCTGTCTGACTGTGGTGTCCGGAGCTCACCGAATGCCGGCTGCTCGAGCACGTTGAGGCTGACCATGCCCCCTGGGGTGAACTCTGACTGACCGAGGTCGCACTCAAGGTATGCTACGCGCCGGAACCTAGTAGAAGTCTGTACAACGCATGCTTTAGCTGGGCGTGGAGCTGCTCACCTCGATAGCAGCTTGTTGAGCAAAAGCCTGGCAAGCGTGCTCTTCCCCGCGTTCTTAGGGCCTTTGACCAGGTAAACGCGCCGCTGTATCGCAGCGTCATCGTCATTGCTAGGCATCACTACGTCTATTGACGCAGCCCATGTCGGAGGCACGACCAGTGGAAGAGTGTCGGGCGTCTGGTGAGGTAGCTGCGCACGAGAAAGACAGCTCAGACAGTGGTCGAAGCAAATATATTGGGAAACGCACAAAGTACACGTTGTCGAGACCGAGGTCAAAGCGCTGCTGGTTACGGTGCCAGCGCGAGGGCGCGAAGAAGCCGTCGAAGGTGCGGCATATGCGCCCGAGCCCCTCGATGCCCGTATGAAGCTCTTGCAGTACAATGACTGCGTCGGCGGTGGATGCTAGCGCCGAGATAGATGCTGGAAGGTCATAGGCGGAAGGCGCGGCAGCTGTGGAGGACTTCTGGGGCAGGCACTGGATGACGGGGAGAGGGGACGAGCGGGGCGCGAAGACGCGATGCGCGGTCGGCGAAGCTACAAGGCGGACTCCTGAAAGGGTTACAGTTCCGCGGACAACAGTGAGTGTGTACGCGCCGAATAGCGCGACGGTCTCTGAGGATCGGAGAAGGAGAATGGTCCTTCTGTGTGGAAATTGTTCCGTTGGTGCGAGGAGAAAGACGTTCTGGTCGACGGCGGGCTGGAACGTGGACAACACCTTCGGGGTCTCTGGTGCGGGTGCCGTTCGAGTAGGGGTGGAGACGTCGAGGACGACTGGCTCGTCTGCATCCTCGTCGTCTTCGTCGGAAGAATCGGCCAAAGGAGCACTGGGAGACCACGCTGGCCGTCCATTGACCGCACGCGTCGGGCGCGGCACATCATCGCTGTCCGACGCGGCACTGGAAGACGCGGCAGACGACTCGCCGTCGCTCTCGTCGACGGCGATGACATCGTCCTGGGTGCTGAACGCGTCGCCCTGTGCCTGGGCGAAGTATCGCGCCTGCGTCTGCGCGGACGGCGCAGCCTTGCGCTGTTGGGTTTTCTTGCGCTTCGAGGCTTTCGGGTCGCCAGCAGGTGCGCTGGGCTTGCGCTTGGAGGGAGGCTTTTGGGACGCGGAGGACGGCTTCGCGGGGGTGCTCTTTTTGGGTGCGGGCTGCGAGGGTACGGGCGCGGCAGGAGCAGGAGACTCTGCCGGTGCTTGGGATTGCGCCTGGGCGAGACGCGCCTTGCGCGCTGCTACTGCGCTCAACATTGGTTGGAGAGAGCGAGGATGCGGGAGGAGGAGGGAGGAGGAGAGGGCGGAATGCGAAGAAATCGGAGATGGGCAGCACGCGCGCGCGAATTTTCCGATCTCGATCACTCTCAAGCTCTCCTCCTCGTTCTGAATCTCTACCGCTAGCGCTACACACACTCTACTCTGCACACAACGATGTCCACCTCAACGCCCGCCCCACCGCCCCAGCTCGTCCTCTTCGCGCGCGGAGTCATCGCCCGCCTCGCCTACTGGCCCGCGCTCCGCATCGCCGTCGAGCACGCCTGGGGCGGCCCCGAGTCCGCCCAGAAGCGCACCTGGCTCGCCTCCGAGCTCGTCGACGACTTCGAGCGCGAGGTGCCTGCCCCGGACGCCTTCTTCGTCGAGGACCGCCTCGCGCAGTTCATGGCCGACGAGTTCGACACCGTCCTGGAGGACGGGAGCGTGGAGGCCGTTGCGCGGGACGTGGTCAGGCTCTGGGAGGAGATCGGGAGAGGCGAGGGCGAGGGCGCGCTGTTGAGGGAGTTTGAGGAGCGGGCGGAGAAGGTCAGGGGGAAGACGGTGCAGGTCGAGGAGGCTGCGGGCGACAACAGTGATTGGGAAGACGAGAGCGGGGACGAGGATGAGGACGAGGGAGAGGATGCGCCTCAGCTGCTCAACCAGCAGCAGCGACCACCAAAAGAGGAGCCCGAAGTCGACGAGGATGGCTTCACAACAGTCAAGGGCAAGGGCAAAAGCCACAGGTAACCCTCTCGGACCGACAGTACGTCTCACGATTCTCAAGACACGGCACACGCTCTCAAACGGCACACCACAGCCTGTATATCCCGCACTGGTGGAATCCAAAACGCGACTAGGCACATTAGATTCTAGGTGTACAACAACGCTTTTGCACGATGTCCCGCAGCAGTCCGCGCAGAGCGTACGAGCTGTACTGTAGTGCATGTCTACATCATCTACGACTGCGACACGAACTTCTTGCCCTTCTCGATGTTCTTCTTGAGGTCGGGCAGGCACGCCTCGAGCAGCTTCTGCTCCTCGGGCGAGAGCTCACCGAGCGGGTTGATCTTCTCCACACCGTTGGGCTGCACATGTATCGTTAGCGAATATCGCGCAGCTGGGAGAAACTAGAGCACTTACGCCGAGCTCAACCAGGGAAGAGAAGAAGTCGATGCCCTGGTCGGCGAAGAGCGGGCTCTTGACGAACGTGGGGACAACGACACCCTTCTCGCCGTTGATGGCGCGGAGGAGGTCGCCGGTGAAGCGCGCACCCGCGTACGCCATGGAGAGCGTGGCAGAGCCAGCACCGTCCTTGGCCTTCACGACCTCGTCACCGCCGAACTGGATGCGGTGCACGAGTTTCTCGTAGACCTCGCCCTTGATGTTCTTGCCGACGGGGGTCTGCGAGAGCAGGGGCACGATCGTCGCGCCAGAGTGGCCGCCGACGACGGTGACCTTGACCTGGGCGGGGTCGACGCCGGCGACACCAGCGAGGAAGCGCTGTGCGCGGACGACGTCGAGGGTGGTGACACCGAAGATGTGGGCGGGGTCGTACACACCGGCCTTCTCGAAGACGGCAGAGACGATGGGGACGGTGGAGTTGACGGGGTTGGAGATGACGAGGACCTTGGCCTTGGGGGAGACGCGGGCGATGGCGGCGGCGAGGTCGCGGACGATGGACGCGTTCGTGTTGAAGAGGTCGTCACGGGTCATCTGCGGGCGCGGCCGGGGTTAGAACGGGATAGGAAGCGGAAGGGACACGGGAGAGAAGAAGCTTACGCCGGGCTGGAGGAGGAAGGCTATCAGTGAGCTGTCAGTGGGCGAAGGTGTGGGCTGGACGAACCTTGCGGGGGACGCCAGCGGGGATGACGACGACGTCAGTGCCCTCGAGGGCCTGGTCGAGCTGGTCGGCGGGGTAGCCCTTGACCTGTAGAAAATGCGGGGTGATGAGGAGACGCGTGGGAGCGAGGCACGAGAGCACACACCTCGCTGTTGGTGTCGATGTGGGAGACGTCGGCAGCGACACCGGGGGCACCGCGGATGTCGTAGAGGGAGAGCTCGGTGACGTGGGGGTTGAGCTTGAGGAGGAGGGACAAGGGCTGGCCGATGCCTCCGCCAGCACCGAGGACGGCGACCTTGGACTGGCGCGCGGACGAGGAGGAGAAGTGGCGGGACTGGGCCTTGAGGGCGCGGGCGGCAGCGCGGGAGAACATGGCGAGCTCGGGGTCGAGGGCGGCGAGGGCGGTGGTGGGGAGAGCGGACAAGATGGGGGAGAGAGGGAGAGACGCGACGTGCGCGCGTTTTGAGTCGTCCGCGGCCGATCGGGGCGAGTCGGGAGCGCGTGCGTCGGCGACCACCCACGCTCGGAATTCCTCCGCCCACGCAACACACCAGGCAGGACATGGCCACAGACTTCTGGGCCAGCTCCCACTAGTACGTGCGCAGCCTGCACGCAGCAGCCGCACCCGCTCACGCCCACCCAGCAAGCGGTGGATCGTCGACAGGGCCACCCTCCGCCAGGCACGCTCAGACGACATCCAGTACGTCGACAACCCAGAGCACCTCGCCTTTCTCAACATCTTCTTCGCCAACCGTACGTCCCCGGACACGCATGTCCTGCCGGTACTGACCGCCGCCAGTCATCGCAAAGCTCGGAAAGAAACTCTCGCTCAGGCAGCGGGTGATCGCCACCGCGACCGTCTTCTTCCGCAGGTTCTACCTCCGCAACTCCTACTGCGAGACCGACCCCTTCATCGTCGCCGCCGCATGCTGCTACGTCGCAGCAAAGGCCGAGGAGTCCCCCGTCCACATCAAGACCGTCGTCTCCGACGCCCGCGCCATCTTCGGTGCCTCTTGCCCACTACGTTCGCAGTACGCACGCTGACCTGCCCGCAGGTGAGGACTATGGCATCAAGTCCTTCCCGTCCGACAACTCTAAGCTCGCAGAGATGGAGTTCTACCTCGTCGACGAGCTCGACTGCGACCTCACCGTCTTCCACCCCTACCGCACCCTCATGACCCTCTGCGGCAAGCGCGCCTGCCCGGCCTCCGAGGCCGAGGTCGGCGAGGCCGACGACCCCCGCGCCGCAGCCGACGGCCGCATGCCCCTCGGCGACGTCGCAGTCCAGACCGCGTGGTGAGCGCGTTTGAGTGGTCCACTCGCCTTCGTGCCCTTTGTCAATGCGTCTCAATAGGTTCATCATCAACGACACGTACCGCTCCGAGCTCTGCCTGCTCTACTCGCCGCACCTCATCGCCATCGCCGCCATCTACCTCACCCTCGTCTTCAACCCCACCACGCGCGCCACCATCCAGGCCGCCTCCGCCTCCTCATCTTCTGCCAGCTCCTCCGGGGGCAATAACGGCGGCCCCTCTTCGCAAGGGCACGCCCACGCCGACTCGTCGTCCCGCCGCTCCTCCCGCCACGCCTCGAGCAGCAGCAGGAAGCAGCTCGCGCCGGACCTCATAGGCTGGATGGCCGGCCTGAACGTGAGCATGTCCCTCGTCGCGACCATCGCGCAGGAGATCATCTCGCTCTACGCGCTCTGGGACCGCTACGACGAGGACGCGAAGGCCCCGAACGCCAGCGCCCACCACCTCCGCAGGGCCGCGGCGGGGGCAGCGACGGGAAGGGGCCATGCCGGACGCAGCGCGAGCGCGCACAGCGGCAGTGGTGGGACGAGCGCGGCGCAGACCCCGGATGAAGGGGGGCAGAGCGAGGTAGTGACGCCGATGTTCCTCGTGCAACTGCTGTTGAGGATGCGGGAGGCGCGCATGGCAGACCTAGCGCATCCACCGAACGGGCGACCTGTCGCTGTGAACAAGCGGCTCGAGCGCACGCAGGCGGCTGGGTGACATTTATCTTGTGCGCAATGTGTTTGTTGTACAGTGTATGCGGTATATTCAGGAGCGGTGCGCCGGCATCGCAGGGTTTTCCGGGGAATATTATGTATCATACTACTGCGGACAGTCCTTTGGTGTACAACGCCGAGCCAATATATAATGATCGTAGACTAGGAACTAGGAACGCAGACGGTGGGGTAATCAGTCGTTTTTGGCTTCCGGGAACAGCGCGTCGCGCACGCGCTCCGCCTCCGCTTGCTCCTCGTCCTTGGGTCCTTCCACGGCGTGCGGCGCGTCCGCCGAGGTTTCCGCCGTTGCAGAGGACGACGTTGAAGCCTCGCTGCTCGCCTCGGACGAGCTCGCTACCGTGGAGCTTTCGATGGAGGACGACTCCTCGGACTGCGTCGCAGCCTGAGACGTCGTGTCGACGTCCACGGAGCTGATAATCTTTTCCTCCTGCTCTGCCCGCGGCGCGTCGCTCGACTGACTCTTGATGTCGTTGTGCGGGTGCCCCTCGAAGATGTCGCGGCCGGGCTCCGCCTGGCCGAACGCGATCGTCGTCGTGTCCTGCTCCTGTTGCTCCGGTACCTGAACCTTCACCGGCTCGCCGACCGGGACTGCGCCGAACCCGCCTTGGTTGGGGTTGTTGACAACAACTGGGGAAGAGGCGATCGGGGTGGGCGCAACGGCTGCCTTGTACTGAGCGTACTGCAACATTTCGTTAGTGCCGCGAAAGATCTGAGATGCGCATCGCACTCACATCGTCCAGGAAGTCGTTGCTTAAAGTGCAGGCATGAGCGATAACGTCGTCTGATCGCTGCGGGGTACTTACCAGGAGAAGTCCCACGTCTTCAGCCACTGCGCCTTGTGGCACTTCGCCTTCGTCCACGGCAACCCGTAGGTGATCGGGCTGAAGTACGAGTAGTTCCACACGGCGACGAGAAGGAGTACCGCGGCGATCTGAAGGCGGACGCGAGGACGGAGCGTGGACGTGACGAGATCGAAGGCGCTTGACGCAAGCAGGATGGCGAAGTAGAGCGCGGGGAGGTAGTGGTGCAGGAACAGCTGACGGCCCATCAGGTAGAACGGCAGGTAGTGCAGTGCCCAGCCGATAAACAGGAAGCCGCAGAGCGTGTCATATTTTACCACTTTCGCTGCGCGGTTGTTAGAGAGGCATATGGTACTACACGAATGCAGAAGACCTACTGTTGTCAAAGTCACGATAACCGCGCTTGGCCCGGAGAATAAGGAAGCCGCGCACGGCAGCATAGGCGAAAACTGCAGCAGTGCTAAGGTACCACACCATCGGGTTACCGAGGAGGTAGATCTGGCGATGGTCCTTGACCCAGAAGTTCTGCGGAATCGCGTGTTAGGGGTGCACGAATGTGAATATTTCTGATACGTACTATACCGCGGCGGAGACGGGGCCATGCGTCGGGGCGAGAGTCGTACGTGTGGCGGTCAGTCAGCCCGGCGTTCGTAGCCCACATGACCTGCTGGAGCTCCCAGAACTTGGCGAAGAAGCCGGGGAGTTTGTAGTTAACCTTCGGCGCATCCGCAGGAACTGTAGGCCGTGAGCAGCCTGATGTAACATATGAAGGGAAGACGGCTCACGGTTTGGGTGGGTAGACGTCTCAACGTACCAGAGCGAGTTCGCCAAAACCGCTTGTTTGTTGCAAGTGACCTCTTGTTGCTCGAAGGCCCAGTCCGGAAGCTTCACCTTGTGGGAGAACAAGTAGCAGCCCGTCATAGGATGCTTCAGCCTGAACTGTGTCCTGAGGGTCCTGAGGCGCTTCGAAGACTCTCTATCGCGCTTGTCACCCTTGTAGATCTCGACAATCCAGTCGTCGTTCGCGTCTCCGGAGTAACCGGGGATGCCATAGCCAGACACTTCATTCTGGAAGTCGACGTCGGAAACCGGCGGGCGGATATCGTGCGAGTGCAGCGATTTCTCGGTCTGGATGTGACGGAGCTTGACACGGGCACCGTCGATGACATACGTGATACCTTCGTCCATCCACGCGACGTACGGGTCCCCAGGCGCGCTCGCGTTTACGATGCGCCAGTCATTGTTGCTATCACGGTGAGGGTAAAGCGTGACCTGCTGTTCTGCAACACAACAAAGAATCAATGTGGACCTTTGTGGGACTGTACGGTCTCCAACTTACGCTTGCTACCACCGGGATAACTGTGCGCATGCGAGTGGAGGTAACCGCCTTGCGTGTTGACATGGCGTATGGTGATTTTGGAGCCAAAGGCGACGTCGGCGAACGTGTCCGCCATGCCGCGACCCCTGAGTGTATGCTGGAATTCAGAGCTCATGAAGCCGTCGCCCTCACCAGAGTTGGACAGAATGAGGAAATGAATGCCAAACATGGACATGTAGAAGATGGTGGGGATCAAGATGAGGCAGATGGCGCGCGCCACGAAGTGCTTGATCCAGAGTCTGGTCGAGACGCGCAGGTCACCAAGGAGCACCCAGAGCTGTTTGAGGGTGCCGAGACCGACGGTAGCGATGGTGAAGAGTCCGACCCACTTGCAGCTCACGACGGCACCAAGCGAGAGACCAGTCATGGAGAGCCAGATCCACCAGGACTCGGTGAACGGTTCATAGTGGTCTTCGTTGCAGAAAGCCGTCCAGGCGAAGGTGGTGAGGGCGGTGAAGAAGATGAGGGGAGAGTCAAGGAGGATATGGCGGGATTGAGTGATCAAGCCGTTCTCGAAAGTAATGAAGAGCGATGCGAGGAGAGCGGTAGTGACGCGACAGTCCAGAGCGCGAAGAGTAAGGTAAGCCAGAGGGATGGTTGCAATGCCCATGAGGGCGGGGACCATGCGCATCGCGACATATGGCACGTTCTCGTATACCCTGGAGTGACGTCAATAGGTGACGCATATAGTGAGTGGGCGGGCATACTTTGCGATGTCCTTGAAGTCGAAGTTGCCATCATATCCAAACAGCCAACCAGCGAGAGTGATGAGGAGCTTTGCGAGGGGCGGATGAACGTCGACGAAGTAGGAGGACTTGATGTACCTGGAGGCGAACTTGCCAAAGTGTACCTCGTCGAAACTGACGCATATAGTCAGAGATTTTTGACGCTAAAGCGTGTAACTGCCATGCTTACACGACACTGTTGGGCTGGGAGATGCGGAAGAGACGGACAGCGCAGGCAATGAGGAGGACTACGACGAGTAGCTTCCACTCGCCAGAGGAGAGGTTGAGGCCGCCAGTCGCGTGTGCTTTGCGTCCGGGGCGGAGGCCTTTGGAGACAGCCTCGCGCCGCTGGTCGGCGTCGAGATGGTCATGGCGGGGGTGAGGGAAGCGGGGGGTGGAATGAGAAGAGAGCTTGCCCGGCGGGGAGGGCTGCCTGCGCGCTCGGACGCTGCCCGACATGGCCGCGCGTCGTGTTCTGTCAAGCGGAGGTCGTCGTCGTCGTCGGAAGATACAAGGCGGAAGAAAAGGAGAGAATAATGCGGGCCAGCGGACGAAAGCGAACGGAGCAGAGGAGAGAGAGAGTGCAGCAGAGGCGATCGCTGCGGACGACGTGGTACGCCGTACAGCCCATGCCACGTGCCCGACATCATAGGCGCAGCGCACGTGACCGCAGCCTCCCTCTCCGCGCAATTTCGAGTTCGGTGTCTTTCGAACGCGTCCTCCATCTCCCCTCCTCATCCCCAGCCATGTCCATGAACATCTTTGGTGCAGAGGTGCGTGCTCTGCGCTTGGAACGCTAGGGCCTCCTAACACCCCGCTAGGCTACCGAGGAAAAGGCAGAGAACGCGCGTCTCGCCTCCTTCGTCGGTGCTCTTGCACTCGGCGATCTCGTCAAGTCCACCCTCGGCCCCAAGGGCATGAACAAGATCCTCCAGTCCGCATCATCTGGAGACATCAACGTCACAAACGACGGCGCGACTATCCTCAAGTCCATCCAGCTTGACAATGCCGCGGCCAAGATCCTCGTCAACATCTCCAAGGTGCAGGACGACGAAGTCGGCGATGGTACCACCAGCGTTTGCGTCCTGGCCGCAGAACTCCTCAGGGAGGCGGAGAAGCTCATCGCCCAGAAGATCCACCCCCAGACGATCATCGAGGGCTACAGGATAGCGAGCATAGCGGCTCTCAGTGCTCTCGAAAAGGCCGCGACCGACAACAGGTGTGTTCCGACGCGTTCGTTAGTGATTTGGTTACTGACACGCAACCCCAATCTCGTGAAGCACCGATCCCGCTCGCTTTAGGCAAGATCTGGTCAACATCGCGCGCACTACCCTTTCCTCAAAAGTCCTCAACCAGGACAAGGATTACTTTGCCAACCTCGCCGTAGATGCCGTTCTCCGACTCAAGGTCTATTCTCTAGACGTCCCTAGCTCCACTCAAGCTCACTCCTCGTTATACACAGGGCTCAACAGATCTCGAACACATCCAGATCATCAAGAAGGTCGGCGGGAAGCTCACCGACTCCTACCTCGATGAGGGTATGCTCTTCGTACTCATAGTACTCAGCATATACCAATCAATCTCCCCTAGGCTTCATCTTGGATAAGACCATCGGCACGAACTCGCCTAAACGGCTAGAAAACGCCAAGATCCTCGTCGCCAACACATGTATGTATGCCTGCGCATGGTGTTTGCTGAATTCATAACACTCCATCAGCCATGGACACCGACAAGATCAAGGTCTTCGGCGCCCGCATCAAGGTCGACAGCACGGGCAAACTTGCGGAACTAGAGCGCGCAGAGCGGGTTTGTTGACCTAGATCCCGCTTTCACAGGGTATATGCTGACTCCCTGACAGGAAAAGATGAAGGCAAAAGTTGACGCTATCGCTGCACATGGCATCAACGTCTTCGTGAACCGGCAACTCGTTTACAACTACCCCGAAGCGCTCCTGTCCGAGAAGGGCATCATGGTGATCGAGCATGCTGACTTCGAGGGTGTCGAGCGTCTCGCGCTCGTCACTGGTGGTGAGATCGCGAGTACATTCGATCACCCAGAGCTCGTCAAGCTTGGGCGTTGTGAGTTGATCGAAGAGATCATGATCGGCGAGGACAAGGTCTGCCTCTCTCGTTTCTCGCGCGCATACCTGCACTCACCGGTACATACACTACACAGTTGATCAAGTTCTCTGGGGTCGCGGCGGGCGAGGCTTGCACCGTTGTGCTGCGCGGGTCAACGAACCAGATGATCGACGAGGCGGAGCGTTCACTCCACGACGCGCTCTCCGTACTGTCGCAAACAGTCAAGGAGACGCGCGTTGTGCTCGGCGGCGGGTGCTCGGAGACCCTTATGAGCTGTGCGGTCGAGGAGGAGGCGCGGAAGGTCCAGGGCAAGAAGGCGATCGCCGCGGAGGCGTTCAGTCGGGCGCTCAGGATGATCCCAACCATCCTCGCCGACAACGCGGGCTACGACTCGTCTGACCTGGTCGCGAAGCTGAGGGCGGCGCACTACGAGGGTCGGTCGGATGCGGGTCTCGGTGAGTCGTTACAGGGTTTCGTGGATTGGCTAAGGTGTTGACTGGTATGCAGACATGAACGAGGGTACGATAGGCTCGATGGCGAAGCTCGGCGTGACGGAGAGCTACAAGCTCAAGCGCCAGGTCGTGCTGAGTGCCAGCGAAGCAGCAGAGATGATCCTACGGTGCGTTCGAGTTGAGGTCTTACCCATGGCGCGTGATATTGACTGCAGCTTCTTGTAGTGTGGATGACATCTTAAGGGCAACGCCGCGCAGAAGGGAAGCTGTATAACTGTACAAGTATTTCATCGCAGATAGTATGAGATCGTTTCGTGTTGCTCCTTCGTTGTTCCGCTAAGAGGAGACGTCGTGCGTGAGTTGTGTTTAGCCGTACTCGAGGGCAACTTCCCCCGGTTGCCAGCAGTGTGCAAGTCTTGCAGCCTGTCCCTGGTGTGCTGTGCTTGATATACTAATTGTTGTTAGAGGAGCAAGGACAGGGATATAGCTCAGTGGAGTCCAGCAAAGGATTGTAGGCCTGTCATATACCAAGAGAATCCAACCAGGACTGGTATTTCTGCAGTAGGCTGCTCCCCCAGCAACGTATAAAACACAGCATACGGTTTACTGCACCAATTCCAACGCATAGGGGGTTGTTAAAAGGTCTTCAACAGCACCTATTGTATGGACTACTACACACCCAGATGTGTGATCTAGTATCTGCGCTATGAGGCAATCACTGATACCATTTGAGCCATACTATACCCACCTGTCACGACCTAGGCCAGGAACTTTGGGCAAATCCCCGTAGTTCCAGTAGGATTTCTGGACATCCTGTCACTTTTCCTTCCTTAGTATATTCCTCAACCTTTCCTTACATGGGGATCATATCTCTTACTAGTTTTCCCTTTGTCTTACCGCTGGTTCAGAAATAGATGAGAGCAGCTGTCAGATTTTTTCAGACCCCGAGTGTTAGGGACGTGCTGAGCTGAAGTCCGAAAACCCGAAAAACGCGGGGGTTATTTGTGAAACACTGAAAATGCGGTGGTTAACCGCTAAGTCCCGAAAATGTGGGGGTTAACTCCAGCGGTACGTAGGTCCGGAGTTCAGGATTTTGGGGGGAATCCAAGAAGCAAGACAACTCAGCTGAGGGAGGACTTTGGCGAGGCTATTAACAACACCCTGGAACCTGATCCATTGTCCTCTGTTTCAGAAGTCCGGAGCACAGGCCCCGGGACTTAGAGCAAGGATGGTCGGGGCTTCGGGAGTTGGGGGTACGGGAGTTTGGGGGTTGAATTTGAGAAGTGTAGCAAGAGTGTAACGAGGATGTAAACAAGGATGTAACAAGATATCTGAGCTGAGTAACTACAATGGCCCAGCTCAGTATATATAGTAAGTAAGCCTATTGTGAACGAAGACAATAAGAGGCATACAGAAAGGGAGTTCCGAAGGTGAAGACAATAGAGCTATTGTGTAGGAATATCAAATAGAGAGACATGTGCAATCAGGGAGGATTCCTGGGGGTTCAGGGGTTCAGAGGTAAGTCCTGGAAATGCGGAGGTAAGTCCCGGAAAATGTGGTGGTTAAGTATTGGAAAAGCAGAGGTTAAGTAGTAGAAAACACGGTGGTTGAATATGTCATGAGGCGTGCATGGCGAGGGAACTGCTTATATAGATCCAGACAAATATGCTGATAGCCTCAGCATAGTGGCCTTTTGGCCCAGTTGTTAGATTGTGTTATTGTCTGGGCACGGTCTCTCACAGAATACCAGAAAATGCGGCCATTAAGTACAGAAAAATGTGGAGGTAAAGCCCCGGAAAAAGCGGGAGTTACGTCCCGGAAAAGCGGGAGTTACATCCCGGAAAAGCGGGAGTTACGTCCCGGAAAAGCGGGAGTTACGTCCCGGAAAATTGAGAGTTACATCCCGGAAAAGCAGGAGTTACGTCCCAGAAAAGCGGAGGTTAAAATACCGAAAAATGCGGAGGTAAATTGAAGTGTAGAAGTAGGCGCACGGGTCGTAACACTGAGCCTTTGTGCATCTTCAAGGCAACCTTCTGACACATCTTCTGATGCATAGGTGCCTGTGCTCACCCTCTCTTCTGGGATTGTATGAGCAGACAATGCACCAATATCTTAGACAGGACGATCTAATTCTGCCTCACCAAAATACAAGTAAATCCCGTTTCACTCCTGTAATTTTTTTGCTGCAAATTGGAGTTGAATGTGCATGCATACTGTAATCTAGGGCTGAGACCGAGGCTGGTATCACCTTCCCAATGAATTGCATGCATTCACGTGGGAGATGATGTCATTGTAACTGGATATTAAATCATGTACGACCGATGAGATGTATTCTAGGTCATCCACCAATATAATTGACCTGCGAGAGCTTGTACCCAGTGCATGCAAGCATGTGAGAACGGGCACCAATGGTCGGAAGATGCGGTTGGAAGGTTGCCTTGGAAAATGCACAAAGGCTTGGGGTCTGAAAAAATTTGACAGCTGCTCTTATCTATTTCTGAACCAGCTGTAACTTATGTCTTTAGGCTTTAGACCCTCTGGAGTTCCAATGTCTATGATAAGACCTTTTCCTTATTTGTGATGTACACTTAGTATAATTAGTGGCCGACTTCCCATGTGGATCTAGAATTCTTGAATATGTTCCAGATCCCTTTACAGAGTTTGAACCTGTTCAGAATCTGTGGGGCTACTTGCTCCTCCTACGTTCAGCTTATAATCAGTCCTGTCAGACAGCATGTTCAGGTTTCTCTAATTAGCCCTGCTTCCATTCTGCCTTTTACTTGTCAAAAGACCTGCATAGATCTCTGCCCAATATAGCACACTGTAGCACACTCCCTAGTGTCTTTCAAATAAGTCTCTACAACTCCATATGTCTTTGGCACCAGCCAGGGTCTACAAGCCAGAGGTTCACACTGGTTTTTATGATGTGCCTTTCACCCAGAATGGTGAAGAGTGTGTATTCCAATGTTCTGACCTCTTGTCCTAGATACCCCTGCTGATGTCTTTGCATGTTTGTTCCTCCTCGACTCTCACATGGTTTTGACGCACACCCCTTGCATACCTGCCCCTCCCCAGGCCCACCCTACGTTCAAACCCCAGAGCTGTCTACATTCTGGTTTGAAAGCTATACTGGGCTAATAGCCTGGGGGCAGTTTGCAATACACTGGGCTGTTAATGAGGCTGTGCCTTAGGCGCACAAAGGAGGAAGCGCACTGCCAAAAGAGAGCAGGGGAAATAAAGCAAAATGGAGACACAAGGATTAAACCTGTAGCCGTAACAGGACCATGGACATGGCAAGCAAAGCTTACCTCTGAGCCACTACAGCCACGTAGTGACACAAGTTATATTGCTATACATCAGAGGATGTGGCTGCCTGGATATAATAGGGCCTCCTAAGGCTTACAGTTACCACAATCAAATTATAAGGTACTCATTGTTCCTTGCTAATCTCTGCAAGAGTAAGCACATTCTTGAGTAAGTTCGTATTGAGCATGACCCTGTGGCAGAATTTAGATGGTGTCTGATGGGGGACACCACACAGATGCCATTTGCTGAAAGACATACTAATCAGTGAACTTCAGCGTTTTGTGCAGGCAAGATGAGAAGTGCGCACATGTAATATACAAGTTGTAATGTTGGTGTCACTGCAGTGGCATAGTAGTTACTACATGTCATCTATTCAGTTCACTCCCAGTGCACCAGTGTTCAAATTCCAATGTTGTCATTTTTTGATGTTTTCTTTTTGGTCCTCTTGGGGCTTCATTGATGTTCAGGTGCATGCACAACACTTGTGATGGCAATTACAGGACTGGGAAGGGCTAATAAACATCTATTTATGACATAACAGTGAGAAAGGACACTGTATAGTAATCCTGGGGGTTTGCAAACCAGCCCTGGGCTATTATCCCAGGGGTTTTGCAAACCGGCATGTAGACTCCACAACCCCAGGCATACCCATCCCTCCCCAGGCGCACACCCTATGTCCTCACACCTGCCCTTTATGCTCCCTTCTGTTGCATAGACCCTTCGTGCTCATGTGCCATGTCCCTGCACCTGCCCCTCCCCAGGTGTGCCCTACGCAGGACTGCCTGTTCCTTGTGCCCATGCACTGAGACCCCCACCCTGATGCAGTTGTCCTGCATGCACCCCTGCCAACTGCATATTTCCTCTATGTGTATTCTTCTGGGCTCACATGCACAGTGACCATCACTAGGAAAGTCATGAAAGTCTCATAACTATCCTGCAGGCCAAGAAGTGCAGTATGCCAATGTGTGAAGCTGCTCAAAATTGTAGGATTGCCACGAGAGACAAAGCACTTCACTGTGCACTGATCTGTGCTGATGCCTGTTGTTACAGCCAGCTTGTGAGTTTGGGAATCACTATTAGTCAGAATGGAGGCTGCAGACACTCAATGCAGACTGCAAATAACTTGTTGTATGATGGTTGGATAATGTGAACATACACAATGCAAAAACATCAACAATAGTGGCTTTGCTCAATCATGTGCACAAGAGATGTGATGTCTGAGAATATGGACATTGACAGATATAGAAGAACATATGGGGAGAGCAGCAGAGGTAGGCATAGATTTTATGACATACAGACATTCAAAGTAGAGGTGTGCGGGGGAACAGCGGGTGATGGCATTGCATGACATCACACTACCTATGATGTGACCAACTTGGCCTTAGTCTTACACTTGCACAAAGAGTCTCCACCCTTCAATCTGTGTGTGCCCTTCGTCCGCATCAACTCAGTACAGTGGGGAGCAGGGCCAGCTGCCCTTTGAGCACACTGGTGTGATGAAAGAATTAGTATCCCCAGAAGCCGCTGCACCTTGGGGCTTACGGGCATGCTTGTGCGATGATGCTGAGACAGTATCACCATGTAAGGATCCCAGGTGGATCCTTAGCACGACCGCCGTGCTGGAGACTTAGTGTCTCCT